>VZSC01003593.1:0-24316 GCA_013398225.1 Steatornis caripensis
CGGGTTTCGGTGCCGGAGATGAGCGCCCAAGACTTCCGATCAGTCCCCCTCCTAGAGAAGGCAGAGGGAAGTTCATTGTCTTTAACGTACTTAACGCGAAAAACGCGTGTTTTCATGGCAAACGGGCCGCGCGCCGGCTCGGTGGCAGTCCGCTGCCGTAGCGATGCAGCCTGGAAGAACTTGAATGGCTTGGTTGGGTTGCTGGGGGAAGACGAGGCTTCGTAACAAAACACGTTGCAACAGCTTCTGCGTTCCTGCAGCCCGAATTCTTTGTTCTGGTAACGCCGGCGCGCTGGAGGGGCTCTTCAGGGGTGTAGGAGGTCCCCCCAGGAAATGAGGATGAATTAACCGGGCTTTATCTGGTTGTTGGGTGCCGTTTTAGCTAGCCTAACTGCGGGCTGCCCGTGCTCGCGGGTAGCCTAGCTGAGCCTGGCTGCGGTGGGGGGGGGGGCACACCTGCGGGAGGTTAAGGCTTGGGATTCAAACCAGGCTGGCGCTTGCAGTGGCTGGCGGTGAAATTTTGCTCTTACGAGGATTCGGGGCAGAGTTTTATTTTGGTCGGTGGCTGAATCCCAAATCGAGGTATTTTGCATGAAAATGAAACTGCTGTGTAGCTCTAATATCTCAGGAACGGCTCGTCTTGGCGGCCTGTGTTTGTATCCGAAGCAGAAAACAGCCCCCACGGGGTTATGGGGTGGCGCAGAATCAAAACTCATGTGAGGCGCCGCGGTGGGTCCGAGTCCCGGCCGGCCGCTCTGCCGGCGCTGCGCCCGCCAGCTGGGGCGGCTGCGGGCTGGAGGGCTTTGTCGTGGGCGCTCTCAGGAGCATCCCCGGAGACGCCCGTACAAGCGCTGTAAGTCTAGCTCAATCTAAACGGCGCTGCTACTCAACGCTTGCCTTAGGAGTATAAATACCAAAAGCATCTCGCTGCCGCCTCCCAAACTCCCACCTGAAGGCCTGGGCTGGTGTTGGGAAGCGGAGGAAAGCGGATGTGGAGACTAGAACGTGTCCTCGTGGCGTTAGTCAAGGTCACAGCTTCCCCTGGTACCTGCGCTTTCATACGTGGGCAGTTAAGCCACGCTACTCCTCTGAGTTTTGGGAACCTTCCATCCCTTACCGTGGGTCTCCCCGGGTTTACCCGGCTGTTGATTCTCTGACTTTCCTTATGGCGCAGGCAGCAGCGTGCCAGGAGTGTTTGTGCAAACGCGGCGCCCCTGGGATTCGAGGCGTGCTGGGAAAGCCAGTGGGGATCGTCTGCTGGTGGGGCAGGGGCTTGCCGTCTTCCTGCGTCATTTCTAGCGCTTTGTGCAGTTCTCTGCCAGATAATTTGAGCCAGCTGTTAGGAGCTATTGTCCAAACCTGTAATTGTGCACTTGCTTCAAGCTTTTTTTTTTTTTCACCAGTATTAAATTAGTCTGCGGTGGGAGGTCAGTGAGTGGGACCCACGGAGGTGGGCTCAGACGCGCTAATGCACAGCAACTGGCCTCCGAACGGCGGGACCCTCCACCAGCTAGCAGATGTGAAGCAGCGCGGTCCCGTCCCGTGGTTCGTGGTGCAGGAGCCCTTGGGAGGCTGCGGTAACAGCAGTAGGATTGCCGGTAGCACGCTGTGCTCGGTGGTGGCTCCGGAGGGGCGTGGCTGGTCCGTAACGTACCCTTCTGCCGTAAGAAACCTCTTTCCAGGTTATTCTGGTATTGCAGACATGAAAACTGCATTGCTGGGTTGCAATAGCAAATTTTGCAGATGGCCGTACGTAGAACAGACCAGTCTCTGCCCCAAATACCTTCCTAAAATCAATGATCTGCTGGGGATTTTCGCATACGTCCCCTTCCGCGAGTTTCCGAGGTCCCTGGGGGAAAGCGCTCCCGTTAGCGAGGTAGACCGTGGCCGTGACCCTCATTACAGCGAAAGCGTCGTGCGGTTGGTGCCCCACGATGGAAGGCACGCCATGTCTCCGTGCGGAACGCTTCCAGGTTGGAAAGTCAAGCACGAGCTAGAAGTGGCTCCCGCCTGCCATCTGCTTTGACATCGCAGCTACCCCGCGGGGGAGAGCGGTGGTTCTGCGGCGGGAGGAAGGACTCGGAGGGCCAGGATCGGTGCCGCACGCCGCTCCTGCCCCCAGAGCCGGTGAAGCTATTGCGCCGGAGCCGCCGTAGAGCCGGCTCGTGCTGGGTACCGATGCCGTTGGCGAGGAGCACCAGGCTTTGGGTTTGTGCCCCGCGCGTTGTGCTGCAGCTGCGGTTGAACTTGGTAAATAAGTTGTACTTGCATGGAAGCGGAAAAAAGCCCAAAACCTCAGGGCTGGCTTTTGTTTAGGAATTCTTTTTCTTCAGCCCTACAGCTGAAGCTCTGATTGTAGCGTTTAGCTCTGCCTTTATTGAACGCAGCTTCAATTCAACTTTAACCAACTATTTTATGCTGTTGTTCAGTGGGATGGCTGGAAATGTAGCTGAGGCGCACGCCTGCCTCGTTTCTCAGCTGTTTCCTACTGCCATGCTTGCTTTAAGTAGGTTTTCACCTGTGCCCTCGTTTCTTTCTAGGGCATTTGCAATAATTAGATTGTTAATTAGCTCATTACTTGTGACTTTTGGCAGGAAGTTAGCAGAAACTGACTCTTTGTAGCTTGAAATACTAATGGATACCACAAATGCCACTTAATTGCTTGCTAATCTGCTTCTTATCCTCATATACAATCTCCTTCTTATCCTCATACGCATCTCACGACTTCCCGGGCTCAGGTCTTTCTTCAGAGCCAGAAAGCGTTGCCATGCTGGGCAGCGGGCGGTCTGTGCGCAGGCGGCCCCGAGGAGCAGGGCCGGTTCTCGCAGGTTAACGAAAAATGTCAACATATCGTGGGTGTTGGAAGGCTGAGGCGCTGTGGATGTGCCTGGAGCTGCCAGAAAGGCGAACTCTTCCTGGGGGAAACTCAACGTGCGCTGGCTGCGTGTCAGCCCGCGGTACAGAGGGGGCTTTCCGACTCGGTTATAGCCATCTGTTGTTGCTGGAAGGTACGCGAGCTCTCATGCGAACTCATAAATAACGAAGAGAAAGGGGCGTACGTGTTCTCCCCTTCCTGGGTTTCGAGATCCATCTGTCCGATACCGTTACCGGGGAATACGTGAGGAGGGCGAGAGCAGCAGCTCGTTGTCTGCAGGCTGCCTCGTGCAGGACCGACGCGTGGCTGAGTTCCAGCCAGTGGCTCTGCTGTCTTGGTTCTTCTAACTTAAGAAGCGCTTTGCGGATGGGGAAGGAAAGGGAACTGGTTTGAAAGCTGTCGAGAGCGAAATTCTTGGTCTCGTTCTCGGAATGTGCCGCTTCTGGGAACCGGCAGCCTTTCTCTCCGTCGTTTCTGCTCGTGTTCCCTCCTTGCCGTCCTTGGGGTCTCTTTCTCCTGTTGTCCAAGCAGCTCGCGGCCCCTTCGTGAGGGGGGGCACCTCGCGGAGAGCTCGGTTTGTTTAACCTGGAGTCGCCGCCGCAGCGGCTGGGCTGGGCTTTCACCTCGGGAACTCGGGAAGAGGTGGCTCACGTAGAGGTGAGGAGCTGTGTAACGTGATTCTCACTTGGGAGCAAAAAATAACCTGCACCTGTTACCGCTTTCGTGCGTACAGAGTAAGTGGAAAAGATCTTGGAAAGAAGAGCCTTGATTCCTTAAGAGGAGAAGTGGGGGGGGGGAAAAAGGCATTGTTTGGTAACAGATGCTCAGATCTCATGCAGTAACTTTACTGGAGAACGTGTTTACTTCTTATCCCCGGTTATGACTCAGTAAGCAAAGATACTCCAGATTTAATCTCTTTCCAAACTTCATACCGAATATGATTTCTTCGTCCAGGTTTCCTTCTGCCCATCCTCCGAATCCCGGGCTCTCGTTTTGTTTTGTGTTTTCACAGTTCAACCTCTGGTACCAAAACTAAGCAGCTGGAGAACGCCAGGCAGGCCTTACCTCTGAAGCGAGAGTTTCTCTCTTGCTATCTGCCTTCAAAACCCACCCTTCCTTCCCCCACCTCTGCTGCCCTCCAGACGGAAGTGAAACCCGTAACAGCTCTGGTCGTAACTGCAGCTCGTGCTGCTGCTGCTGCTGCTGCTACGCGTTTTTTATTTGTCGCCATTAACTTCACGCAGGCGTTCGGCGTGTGCTTCTATTGACTGTACGAAGCAAGCGAGAAACAAAAGCAAAACAAACTCCAATCATTCGGAGTTGCCTCAAACACAGTAATTTTGTGTCAACATATTATGCGCGCTGGAGAAATGTTGGTGCTCAAATAGACTAATTAAAAATGTTACTGCAATTACTTTTGCAACACAAATGATGCTAATTATATAATGCTGCAGAAATTGGAAACATAATTTTGGAGGGTTTTTTGTGCGCCTTGCAGCGGTGATGCGGTTCTCGGTGCTGGGGCCCTGGGAGCCCGGTCCTCCGTCCGCCGGGGCAGCGCCTTGGAGCAGGTAGAAATAGAAAGGGGAAGTCGGTCTGGTCCCCCGCGCTGCGCCAGATGGTCTGTGGTTCTGCAGAACTGTGAATAAAAACAAGAGCTGACAGGGAAAATGGGAAGATGTACCCCTTCGCACTTTGCTCGACGGAACACGTCTCCGCCAAAGAGTAGTTTCAAAGCGTGAGCTGGTTTCCCTACTCCTGCTCTTCCCTGCCCCAGGCACCTGCGGCTCAGGAGAGCCGCGGCGGAAGGAGAGCCGCTCTGGGAGGAAACCTGGACCTGCAGAAGCCTCTTGCAGCGCGGGGTCTGCGGCCGTCGGGTTCAGCAGGGATCACTTGATATGTTAAGCCCCGTCAGTGTCTCCTTACAGCGCGGAACGGTTCGTTTGAGTTGCTCAGTGGAAGTGGTTTCTCTTTTCCCTCCCCCTTTGCAGCTAGCACGGTAGATTTTTCTTTCTTATCTCCCGATAGCTGTCATCCTAAAATGGCATCAGGCTTTNTCAGTGTCTCCTTACAGCGCGGGACGGTTCGTTTGAGTTGCTCAGTGGAAGTGGTTTCTCTTTTCCCTCCCCCTTTGCAGCTAGCACGGTAGATTTTTCTTTCTTATCTCCCGATAGCTGTCATCCTAAAATGGCATCAGGCTTTGATAACGAGGTGGTCTGTTTCCTTCCCGAGGTATCTGCCGGTAACCAGCGTCGGCAATCGGAAGCTGGGCAGAGGGTTTCTGAGCCGGCCCCGGGGGGATTCGGGTGCCGTGGGGGTGGCAGGAGGGCTTGCATCACGTCCGGCTGGCGTCTGTCAGCTGCGACTCCGCTGCAGAGTTTAAACCACCCCGGTGCAGAGCCCCTGCCACGCTTATTCTCCAGGTACTGAGTCTGCCGGGGGAATTTAACGCCGGGGCTGTCTCTAAGGAGACTTCTCAGTGAACAGCGCAGGCATTTCTGTACGTCTGCTAGCTCGCTCGCATGTGATCCTACAGATGCCTACAGCGCGCGGGCTCCTGGAAGCGCGTGCACGCCACCCTTGCGCTGGCAGTAAGCTGTGGGCGGATGCTCACCTGTCCCAGCGCCAGCAGAAGGTGCCGGGGCTGCAAAACAGAGCAAGGCCTTGCGTGTTTGATGGCTGGTGTGGAACGGGAGGTGGGGTTGAATCTCCTCTTAAAGCTCGGTGTGAATTGTGTTAGGTGAGGGGGTTTTATCTGGAAACGCGAGCTGGAGGAGTTGCGCAAGCCCTTCTGGCGTGCTGCTGCCCTCCCAGCCAGCAAGCACGGCTCCTCGTTCTCCTGCCTGCCTTTGAAAAGGCAGAAATCTAAAACCGCTTGAGACGCTCGTCAACGCCATCCAGTCCCCCTTCGGATTTATCAGAAAATGAGTTGCGTGGTCACAGTGACTAAGAAATTAACTTCTGGCTGTGCCCGTAATTCAGTTCAGGGCAGAGCTGCTCGGAACGCGTCATTGTAAAGGGTACGATCAGGAGGGGAATGTTAAAGTGCCGTCCCCTGGTCCGGGTCGGGCGCGTGCGGTAAGGAGAAGGGATGCTTGTAGTGGTGGGTGGGATGGGATTTTGCCCAAGGGAAGTGTTTGGGTGGATTTTTCCTGCAGAGGCCAGCTGTGCAGAGGATTAGTGCTGTACGTTAACACAAACAGAGCTCTGAACCTGCCAGAGTCCGACCGTGGGCTGGTCGCCTTTTTGTGTTCGTGGTAAGGCTCCGGCACGAAGGGCAGCACGGAGCAGTGGTGGGGGGCGTTTGCAGTGCTGCGCGATTAATTCCCCTAGCGTGGCTTCGTGAATCATTTTTCTGAAAGTCCGTAAATTAGAGCCGTTTAAAGGTGAGTAACAAGCTCGCTGTAGGAGAGGGGTAACTGTAGGTCTTCTGGGCAGCGCGCTCCTCAAGGGCTGCAGCCCCAAGACTGCCGAGAGCGAGCCCCCTGAAAAGGCGATAGGAACAAAACCAGAGGAGCAGGAGTCCTCGTGCAGCGCTCCAGGACGCAGCCTCGGGTTTCCATCGCCATGTTCTCATGTTGCCTCGTGCGTGGCCGGCACAAGTACCCTTTGCTCCGCTGACGACCGATGCGCACGCTGTCCTTGCTGGCTGGGCAAGGGGAGGCGGGAGGAGAGAGCACCAAGCGCTCCACAGACCCTCAAAGCTTTTCAAATGGCGCTCCAGAAAACACAGCCTGGCAGAGGGCTCGTTCATCGCACGGGTTGGCATCGCCCTGCACCTCGAGTTCTGGCAGAAACTCTTATTGGAGCCCGAGCCACGGCGCTTCGNCAGGGGAGGCGGGAGGAGAGAGCGCCAAGCGCTCCGCAGACCCTCAAAGCTTTTCAAATGGCGCTCCAGAAAACACAGCCTGGCAGAGGGCTCGTTCATCGCACGGGTTGGCATCGCCCTGCACCTCGAGTTCTGGCAGAAACTCTTATTGGAGCCCGAGCCACGGCGCTTCGCAGGGCAGGACGCCTGCAGGGGCTCCCCGGGGTGAGGCGCTGTGCCGACATCCTGTACCTAAACAGCGGTGCGGGGCTGGGCTGTCTGCACCTGAGCGCAATAGGAAGCGAGGGCTGTCCCTTGGGTTTCACGTTCCCCTGGGAAAGGACAGCTGTGCGCTGCTGCTTCGCTGTTCCGAGCCAGTCCCACGATCCACCCAGCTGGGGCTGGGTTGGTGCCGGTGACCCCTGTGCCTTGGCCGGGGGTCCCTTGAGGCGGTGGCACCGGCAGAGACGTAAAACGGACGCGGTAAACGCTGTAGTCCTCCAGACAGTGACCCAGGGGATGAAGGTGAAAATCTCTCCGGAGCTTTTCAGCCCGTCGGGGCGTGTTTGCCAAGCACAGAGGCTGTTGATCCAGCAGAGAGGAGGCTCTCACCAGGAGAGACTTGGCCCCCGCTGGCCGTGCCCTGCCAGCCCGGAGCAGCCGTCCCCAAGAAGTCAGTTTTTCCACAAAAGCCGCAGGAGGGGCGGCGGAGATGAGAAGAAAGCTCCGGTTGTATGGTGCTGGGTCGCAATCAAATGCTTCGTATTAAGCAGAAGCGATTCCCAGAAGTAGCTGTGCTGGCTGTAACTCTTCCCGGGAAGGCAGCGTTCCCAGCCACGAGCCGCCGCCGCTGCTGAGCGTTGCACCCGGTGCTGCGCGAGGGCAGAAGCAGCCGAGCACTCGGCTCGCTCCACCGGGAGGAGAGGGATTCCTGCGGGCACCGCTGTCCCGGGGGTCGCCCCGTTCCCCCTTGGTGTGCGTCATCCCAAGGAGCTGAGGGCTGCGGGGCAGCAAACGGCTTCGAATTGGGGGTGCCCGGCGCTGTGCAGCGCTGGGGCGGGCGCGTGGCCCTGGTGCGCCGCTGGTGCGGGCTGTGCCTTGAGGACAGGGGCTCTCGTGGCTTGCGGCTGGCTTGCGTTGGCACCGCCGTGCTCCCTGCTCTTGATTACCTTAGTGTAGGCTGCGAGTGATTTATCCGTCCTGTTCTTAGACCAGCCTCCACTGGAAAAATAAAAGTGCTCCCCTTACGAGTAGGCCACCTGAATTCTGTATAATTAAAACAATAACTTGCAAGCAGCAGTCCTTTTTTTCCTGTTCAGGATTATTCAGCCGTTCATTGATACGGGAAGAAGCGTGACGAGTCCTTACAGGGTCCCACTTTACGCAGCAAGTCAGCCCTCACCATCGCTTCCGACGGCTGATCCCGGTTCCCTGTGAAAGGAAATGCGTTTCATGAAACACGACAGCTCTGCTCCCGCAGCATCGCCGTGCAGATGAAGCTGCACGCTGCCGCCGTTGCTCAGCTCAGCACCTGCTGGCAGCCGTGGGCCTCGGCTGCTGGCTGCGTGCTGCTCGGCGGCGCCTCAGTCTCTTCGGGACGGTTCCCCTGCAGCTGTGTCGTCCACGCTTTAGCGCCCGTTGCAAACTGGAATAGGACTCGTCGTCATCTCCCTGCAAAGCGGTAACTGGAAGCCAGTTATCTCCTCTTCTCGTTTACAAAGTGCCTCTTGTTCTGGAAGCTGTCCAAGGCTGGGCAGACCTGGGCTCTGGCAATCATCGCTCCGCTGTTACGCGCTGATAAATGCTGTTTAGATGAAGACGATGGGTTTTTTTCCCTTGCCGCTTCTCCGGCACACCTGAGTCGCCGGCTGCCGGCGTGTGTCAGCTGAGAGGGGGATGCTCGCAGGCCGACGAGGACGGCGTGCGAGTCGGGAGCCAGGCGCGTTGCCTGGCCGGCCCTTCGTGGCTCGTGGTTGACCTCCAGCTCCTTGCTTTTGAGGGGTTTGGGCTGACCTCCTCAGCTGTTTATAGCGGTGCTGCTCTTCCCGTCCCGTGAAAAATACCACGCAGTTCTAGTGTGGTACTTGAATCAGCAAGTGTTTGGGGTGGGCACCTGTAACCTCGTTAGCCTCTTGCTTTCAGGGTTTAACTTCCGTAGCACAGCAGCACAAGTTTTCCCGGCCCAGCTGATGGACGTTGGCTGCTGAAGGTCCAATGGATTTGCGTTACGTCTTGTCCGTTTGAATAACTTGCTTCCATACTTGGTCTTGCTTTTGTGCCAGATTTATATGTCTCGTTTGAACGCGACGAGCAGAATACACTCACTGCTAATCCTGGCTGGACAGGCGATGCCTGCCAAAAGACCCAACGTTAATAGGCTGCGGTACATGCGAGTTACTGGACTTGCTAACCCGACGCTTGTCACAGTGTGGCTCCCCTTAAATTGGCTCCTTTGCATCCAGCTAAAGCCGTGTTTTTTCCAGAGAGTCAGTCTGCTGTGAGCTTTCCCCTTGGGGTCGGAGCGCTGGCTCCTCAGGGCAGTCTGCCGAGCAAGCGCGAGATTCTTTTTTGGGGGTGGTTGGNAGCCGTGGTTTTTCCAGAGAGTCAGTCTGCTGTGAGCTTTCCCCTTGGGGTCGGAGCGCTGGCTCCTCAGGGCAGTCTGCCGAGCAAGCGCGAGATTCTTTTTTGGGGGTGGTTGGGGAAACTGGAGGGGATAATTAGTGGCTCTGCAGAGAGGTCTTGGGAGCAGCTGGGCTTGAGCAGGGCGCGTTGTTGGTGGCGCAGGCAGCCGCAGCGGGGAGGTGCGCGGAGGGCAGCGTGAGCCAGGCGAGGACGCGTGCTCTCGAGGGCAATGGCGATAGCTGGCTGCTCGGGCTGGCCCTGCCTCTGCCGTCGCTCGGCGTTCGCGTTTAACAACTTCGGTCTCCGTAGTTCTCGATCTGGTCTGCCTGCATTTGGCGGTGAGTCAGCAGCAGGGAAGCTAAAAAAGATTCCGATGCCTAAATCTCAGTCTTCAGCCGCTCCTCTTCTTCCTCGTGCTGCGACGCGGGTGCGTTTTAGCTGATCGTGCCGGTAGGTTCCTCCCCGTCTTTTGTTGCCGTGTGAAATGATGCAACGGTTAATAGCTTCACCTCTGGAGAGACCAGCTAAATACCTGTATGCTGACGGTCTGAACAGCAAGCACATTTAATAGTTGACTCTCTTAGCACACGAACAAATGCATTTTCACGTTTTCCGATTATAGCAGAAGAATGAGAAAGCGAGGTTGTGAAGAGGAGTGAAAGTCGTCTTGGCTCTCCTGAATGGCTTAATGCAGCTTTGCTCGGTGACGTAGCTATGAAGTCAGGAGTCGGTGCGAAGATTGTTTTGTAATATCCGTAAGAAGCCGGAGTGAGGGGGAAGTGGCCCACGAATTCAATTTGCATCACTGAGTGGATTAGCTCCTGACGCAGCGCAAAGTCATTATTTACCGTGCCTCCAGATCGGTTGCATTTATCAGTGCAGTGGCTTGGAGAGAGGCTGATTCAGAGATCATTACGTCTCGGTGTGTTACTTGGTGGCGACCGTTAACACTTGCCTTCTAAGCAAAATGATGGGGCTCGTCAAGACTGTTAATATTGTGCCTGCCCCAAGAGGCTGAGTAATTTGGTTTTAGTTTTTTTTCTTTCTTTGCGTTCATTACACTGAATACTTCTGCTTTAGCTTGGTTTAGGAAAAATACTTGGAAATAATCCATGACTTGCCATTAACCTGGAGTAGCCGAGAGGAGGAAGATTATCGATTATCGCCTTCGCGATAGAACCGGTGCGACCGGTGTCCCTGGTCCCCGAGACAGATGCATCTTCCCCACGGAGCGGCAGAAGCTGTAGCTGAGTTGTGCCGGCGAGCCTGCGGGAGCGCGGTCTCCGCGGTGCTTGCTGCTTTCAGCCTCGGCGCTGGAGCCGCTCCGTCCCCAGCAGTCGCTGTCGCCCAGAAGTCAGTGCATTGTCACCTTCGCCGTACTGACGGAAGATTTACGCGCAGCTCGAAATAATCCCCCAAAGGGTTATTTATAGCCTGACACCGTCTTTGCTGCGGAGCAACCTTTGCCATGTCGTCGTGGCGGAGATGAGCTTTGTTACAGCTTTCGCTGCCCTATGGGCTGCTTTGGGAGAGCAGCCTTTAAGGGAGAGACTGACGTTCTCCGTGTTCGCTTGGTTTCTAAAGAGTTTGATGGAATAACTTGCTTTTTGGGGGGACGGACCAGAGCAAAGTGCCCTCTCGTGCAGCAGCTGTAGTTGCCAGCAGAGAGAGGTTCTGAGGGTGGGAGAGTGGGCAAAGGGGACATCCCTGCGCGCGACGGGAGGGAAGGGCTGAGCAGGGCACCTCTGCTGCCCCCGCGCCGCGGGAGAGCGTGCGGCTTTCAGCCTGCTGCCCCGGGAACGGCTGTAGACTGAACTAATTCGTGCGTCTAAGGACCTTCTCCAGTAGCTCACTCCATTAACTTCCAAATTTGTCTTACTCGTTTGTCTTTGATGGAGAGGAGCCTCGGGGCCAGAGCCTTCTGGAAATGAGGCTTGTAGGTCTGTAACAGCAGCGAGCTTTTCGCCCGCGTAAAACAAAGTGACCTTCATGGCAGCTGGGAAGCTGATCTCGGAGTGGCTTCCAGGGGTTTTCCCTGCCTCTGGCGTCCCTACGTACGTGCTCGTGGCCCGGCAGCTCATCCTGCGAGCCGGCCTCTTCAGAGGCTGCCACGGCCCAGAAGCCTTCTACCGTGGTGTCCCCTCCTTGATGCCATCTCCTCCCAGTCGGAGGAGCTGGCTGGCGGCAGGTAACTCGTGCTGGAACAGAGAAGCTCTTGCTTCGCCGTCAAGTCTCCTCTCCTGCCCTCCAGGTCTCTCCAGGTGCCTGGAGCCGCTCCGTGCTAGCGCGCGGGGGCGTGCTGAAGGATGCGCGTCAGCCCTGGGAGCGTGTCTGGAGGGCTGGTGTTGGGGCTGGGGACAGAGGGCCGGCTCTGTGGGACAGGCAGGTGATGGGGGAGCGTGGGGGACTGGCCGCCTTCAGACCTGCCTCTCGGACCCGCGGCGGGGCGAGGTGTGCCGGCGGCGAGGTCTGCAGCAGGGAGAGGTGTCCGCTCCGTCCGCAGCCTTTACCGAGCGTGTAGGAAAAGCGGCAGGAGGTGGGATGCTGGCTGGAGAGACGTCTCTGAAGCCGTGCTCGTGCACCGCATGGCCGGGAGCAGCAGGGAGAGGAGCCGGGCATCCGTCCGCGTTACCTCTGTCCTGGGCACCGTCGGTGGGCAGGGCACGGCAGATGTACGGCCGCGGCGGTGGGAAGAGCAGAGCTGCTGACCTAGAGTCTCCTAGGGCTTCTGAGGTGGAAAAAGTCTCACTTACTGGGTCATTTAGAGACTCCGAATCTGGGGGTTTGGCAGGAGGAGAGGCTTTAATTAGCTGCTGCTCAGTAGGGCTGCTATTAGATCTTCAGAGCAAGATGCTGCTGGACTGGAAAAAAATGTAACAATAGCTCATTTGCTTAGGAAACCGTGATGGTGATTTGCATTTTGGTCGAGTACTAAATCCTTGTAGAGGATTTTTCTAAAATAGCCTCGAACTCTAGTTCAAATTTCTTCCTTCTCTGACGCCGTATGAGTATCTGTCTTGGTGCCAAACAGTTTGGAGTTTGAACTCCTTTGTTTGCTGCTCTTCCTCCGCCACAAAGGAAGCGAACGCGTGTCTGGGCTGCGGACAAGGACTGTCATCAAATACGGCGTGACGAATGGCTTGCTTCTCTCAGCCTTGGAGCAGAATTAAATTCTCCCTGACTATATACCTAAAAGCTTTTTTTTTTGTTTTTTTTGCTAACAGCGGTCCCTCTGTTGACCTGAATCCTCGGGAGAGTACTCGCTGCCCTGTGTGCTCCCCCGTGTACCGGGGTAGGAAGCTTTGCAGCGTGTTTTCTCAATCTCAGCTCTGCTGCTGGTTGGAAATAAGGCGCTTTGAAATACATTCTGGAAACTTCTGTTTCTGCCCGTGTTGTCGCCTTGCACAAGACGACGCTGAGCGTTGCCAGTGCAAGGAGAGAGCAAACCTCCGTAACCACGGGCTGGCCGTTGCTCCAGACTCCCCGCGTCTGTGTTGCCCAACAGCTGAGGACAGCGCTGGCTTGCACGGGTCGGGTGTTTGGAGGCGACGGCTCTATCGCCGGCGGCTTGCGCAGGGCAGGGGCGGCTGTCTCTGCAGCAATGTGCTGGTTGCTTTGGGGGGAGCAGCAGGAGCGGGCAGGGGCTGTCCCTGGGCCCCCCTGCTCAGCTGGGCTGTGGAGAACGTGGCGCTGGTTGTCCTCGTGAGCCGCTCCTCGGTGGGCTCGGGAGGCTTCTGGCACGGATCTTTCTGGTCTGCACCGCTGGAGGATTAAGGCTCTGCTGCGAGCGGCTGCCGTTCCTTTCCCAAGTGCAAGTTCGGGATGTCCAGCCGTTTTGGCCTCAGCGTGCAGCGCTTCAGAAGCCAAAGTCCCTTCTGCCTTCGCCTGGCTGCGGTTTGGCCCAAGTAGCAAATCGCGAGGCAAGAGGCTTATGTTTGTAGATCGGTTTTAGCCCTTTCCCCAAGCTGGTAGGAGAGTCGCTCGCTTGCGTGGGTGGGGAAAATGGGACGACAGCGCTGTGCTGTACTGCGCTGCCCGTCCCCTCTGCGTGGGGGTGGCGCGGAGCGGGAAGCTCTCCCTGCCTCCCGGGGCGCCTGCCGGCACGGGGACACGAACCAAGGCACAGCACTCCTGGCCGGCGGCAAACCCCGGTGCTGCCGGTGGTCCGTGGCACGGCGGAGTTCCCTTCCAAAACCGCCACCCCTGTTCTGGGTTTTGTAAACTTGGAAGAAACTTCATTTCTCTGGTGTCGCTATTAACTGAGTCCGAGAGGATGAAAATAAGTGCCTGTTGGGAGGGGCAGACTGACTCACTTTCTCATTCTCCTGTAAATTTCCATTTAAGTTTCGGTCTAAGCTCAGGTGTGAGGGGAGTGAAAGCTAGTAATTTGTGACGAAAACTTCTATTTTAGATCGCGGCAGAAGAACTCCCTTTCTAATTGCAGAAATTACAAGGCTGCGATTCTTGTAAAGGAATACCGAATCCAGCCGTTACCTGCGAGGTGTGGGGCTGCAGCCCACCCCGTTGCTCTCCATATGCAACGAACTTTGTAATGTTGATCATCTTGCCCTTTTCTAGACGCGCTCCTCGTGCGTGGCGGTTCAAGGGCAGGGTGCAGAGGCTGCTCTGCGTCCGCCCCGGCCCCGGTGAAGCCCCAGGGTGCTGTCTGTGGCCCCCCACCCCTAGCTGTGGGGCGCAGTGCCTTATCTTATTCCTGAATCGGGTGCCTCGGCGGCCGGGTGCTTCAGACTCTGCGGCAAGTTCCTCCCTTATCGCTGCCTGCTTGGCTGTAATTTTTCTTCCACCGTGTCAGAGTGAAACAAGAATACTTCTTTAAAAAGCAAGAGGAAAATCATGTGAGTAAGCAGGGGTATGTCAGCACTTAGGGAGGGTTCGAAATAACGTGGCCGATCTGGTCGCTTCCGAAGGAGGAAGCAAAGGGCTGCGAGGCGTCGGGCTGCGCCGCCGTCCTCGCCCGCGCTGGGACGCTCGGGAAAACGCAGTGGGCCCAGTTGGATGGTGGTGCTGGCTGTGCCTGGTTAGTGTGGAAAGCATCGCTGGGGCAGGGGGCCGGAGGCCGGTGTCCCCACGGAGCCCGCAGACCTGCTGAGCCGTGTGGGTGACAGCAGGAGCTGAACCCGATGCCCGTGGCAGGGCAGCAGGAGCGGTTTGCGTTGCTCGGGGCTCAGCCTGCCCGGGGGACTCCAGCCGAGGTCTCGGCTGCTGCAGCTGAACCCACGCGCTGCATGGCCGCGCTGCACGAGCACGCATGGGTGGCAAAGCTGCTGTGGGGACACGATGGGCTCGGAGCTCTCGGTCTGCTCACGGTGCTTCTCCCTCTGCGCACGCGTGGCTGCGGAGGGGGGACGCTTCCACCAGGCAGCGAGCGCTTGTGCAGTGCCAGCGCCCTTTTTCTTCCCTTCTTGCATTTGAGCTGGGTGATGGGGTGACTGCAGACTGCGTTACAGCAGGAGCAAGGAGCACCTTCTCCCTCGGGAGGGATGCCCGTGGTGCACGCAGGCGCTGGCGGCAGACTCCCTGGGACGGTCCCCTGAGCCCTCCTCGGCAGCACGAGGGGACGCGTATTTTCCCCCCTCTCTAAAGAAACTCATAATTGGAGCATATTTTTGAGGCTTTCGTTCTTGGCCAGTGTTCTTTCAATCTTTTCTTTCTGCAGCCTCTTGCGTTTAAGGAACAGCACAAGCAGAGTCCGGAGCTCTCGCAGCGCTGCGCTGCTGGGGCCGGCTGGGAAACGCTCCGTTGTTCACCGGACCTGCGAGGTGGGAACAGCCATCCGCTCCAAGTCAGGCTGTGCCCTAAATTAGAGCTGCAGGGTGCTGCAATGGGTCCAGATGGAGACTCCTAAAATAATGGCTGTCAGCTCACTGCCGACTTGTACGGGGTGCTAAAGCTTTGGGCTTTAGGAATGCCAGCGAACGAAAATGCCGGTGGGCTCTGGCCAGACCTAAGGTGCGTGCGTCTTGGTCCCGCAGGGCACGTGCTTCGAGGTGGCCGCTCTCAGGACCGTGACCTCCTGGCTGTTAGAACATCCCATGATTTTCAAGGAGCTGTTATTACTTGTCCTTGTATTGCAAGGCTAAAACTGAACTTTCAGGAGAGCTAGGGTCAAATGGTTTCTTCTGGCACTTTTATTCATAAAATTGCCGGGGCGGGTGCGTGACCCTGAAGCGTGGCAGCGCTCACGAGCGCGTGCCTGCGTGCTGGAAACGCTGGGGCAGCTGCTGCCTAATTGCCTGGTTTTTTACTAACGGAGGTGTCTGTAACTGGATCCCTGCTGCTCGCGTTTAAATTCCTGTTTATTGTCTGTTGGCTTTGATGTGCTTTTCCTCTAATGAGTGAGGGCCGACGGATGTCTAATAAAGAACTCGTATCTCATCTTTCCACCGCTGCGGAGACCATTGGACTCCTAATTGCTCTGCAGTGGCCTTCTGGAGGTGGCTGCCTGTCAGGACAGCTGTTCCCCTTTGATCGGGTTATTGCACACCCAGGTCTTGTCCTGTTCAGGTTTTATTTGCTGTCCAGGTCCTGCTGTATGTGAACTGCCAAGCAATTACACCGAAACGAGCAGCTTAATTGCGAGGGCTTGCGGCTCGGCGTCACCGATCGCGTCGGTGGGAGCGGGAGCCGTGCGCATCCTCCAGCGGCGCCGGCTGGGAGCATCAGCGTTGCCGCACGTGCCGTCGCCGAACCGGCGAGCGGTGCTTGTGCCCAGCGTGAGACGGTAACAAACCCGTGCCGAAACAGCTGAGGACAGTGGCAGTTTGTCCCGACAAACACGCTTTTCCGTTGTTATTGCAGCTGCTAATGCTTGGGGTGCGCAGCTAGCAGCCCTCTGTCCGCTGCAGCGGAGCGGTGCTGGAGGGGGTGAGCTCCGCGTGGGAGGCAGCGGGGCAGCGTGCGGCAGGGCTCGTGTTCTGCAAGGTCCGTTGGACCTGATGGCAGAGTGCCCTGAGAAAGCAGGGGCAAGCCACCAAAATCCACACGCTTGCCTTGAATCCCGTGATAGCGAAGCTTGGCTGGAACCTCTGGCCTCTGCAAGGCTGACTTGGGGCTCCTTGGCTGACGCCGAGCGCTGCGCGCCGTGGTGCTGTTCCCGTGATGTCTCCCCTCCCGAGGAGCGGAGCTCAGCTGCGCTGTCAAATAACATCCCACCGCTGCCTTGCAGCTGTGTGCAGAGGGGGAAGGACGGACGGGATAATTACCCTGTTTCGTGTGGAAGAGCTGGGGAAGCGGTTCAGGGTGCTGCTTGTCTCCCGCGAAGCCGCTGGCTCCCGCGCCGCTGTAACGCCGCCCATCCTTTCCAAGCTGCCAGCCCTGGTCCCCCCCCCGCGGCTGTGGGGCGCCCGTACCCTCTCCCCAAAGCTTGATAATGCTTTGCAAGGGGGGCTTTGCCGGGGGAGCACAACCCGCTGCGAGAGAAATGGTCCCCGTTTCTCTCTTATTTTTCTGGTTTGTGCTGGTGGCGCTAGCAGGCCCTGTCCGCAGGGCGGCCCACTGACGGCCGCGACCGCACCAGTCCGGGGGCTCCGTGGTACGGCCACGACTGGGAGCGGGACGGGGAGTTGCGGTAGAGGGCTTTTGGGGGCACTGGTGAACTGGGCAGGAGATGGCCGATCCTGGCAGGGCAACTTTGCCGGTGTCGGTCCCGTCCTTGGGTGCGCCTTAGAGCTCCCTGGCCCAGGCAGCGGTTTCGCAAGTACGGCCGTGCTGAAGTAACACGGCAACCATAGAGTAATTTCCTGCAAAGGACTTTCACTCGCTGGCAGAGGAAGGAAAATTATTAGTAGAGAAGTTAAAGCACAGGACCTGGGAGAGCTTTCGGGTTCGGGAGTGCTGGAGTAGCCTTGGAGGAGCTGCTTAAAAGTCTCCCTGCGCAACCGGGGCATTCCTGGTCCAGTTTGGACAAGGGGCAGCCCCTGCCCCCCCATGAGCAGCGTGCACGTGCTTTGGATGGGCCCCCAGAGCCACCGACACCAGGAAAAGCGCCGTTGCTGTGCACGGCTCTCGGGGTGCCGGCGGGAGGGCGGCGCGAGCGCTGTGGCCATGGGATGCACCAGCAAAATGTTCGCTCGTCCCCAGTACTCGCGGCTTTTGGGTGCGGCAGGGACCGTGCTCCCTGTGCCCTGGTGGTACCGGTGTGCCGGGAGGCTGAGCAGAGNTCGCGGCTTTTGGGTACGGCAGGGACCGTGCTCCCTGTGCCCTGGTGGTACCGGTGTGCCGGGAGGCTGAGCAGAGCCCTGTGCCGCGGTGGCCGGTCTGCGGCCAGGTGCTCCGGGACGTCCTCTGATGTACCCGTGCAGCGCGTGGCCTGGGAGCCTCAGCCCTGGGGACCTTGTGCCGGGGCTGGGGTGGCTGGAGGCCGTGCCGTGCAGCCGCGGCTCCCTGCAGTGTTACGCTCGGGATCAGATCAGGAGCCTGAGTTGCACTTTTGTTCTTCGCCCTTTAGGTTTTAGAGAAGTCTTTGAAAAAAACCCTGAAGCCTTAAATGAAGAATCAAACCACGTTTTCCAGGTGTTTGTATGTTAGGTGTGTAAAATGGTCATTTTTAAAAGTTCATTTGCATGTATGTGACGGAATCGGGAGCCTGCTCTGTTGGGGCATGGCGTAACCGATCTGTGTNCCCCCATGAGCAGCGTGCACGTGCTTTGGATGGGCCCCCAGAGCCACCGACACCAGGAAAAGCGCCGTTGCTGTGCACGGCTCTCGGGGTGCCGGCGGGAGGGCGGCGCGAGCGCTGTGGCCATGGGATGCACCAGCAAAATGTTCGCTCATCCCCAGTACTCGCGGCTTTTGGGTACGGCAGGGACCGTGCTCCCTGTGCCCTGGTGGTACCGGTGTGCCGGGAGGCTGAGCAGAGCCCTGTGCCGCGGTGGCCGGTCTGCGGCCAGGTGCTCCGGGACGTCCTCTGATGTACCCGTGCAGCGCGTGGCCTGGGAGCCTCAGCCCTGGGGACCTTGTGCCGGGGCTGGGGTGGCTGGAGGCCGTGCCGTGCAGCCGCGGCTCCCTGCAGTGTTACGCTCGGGATCAGATCAGGAGCCTGAGTTGCACTTTTGTTCTTCGCCCTTTAGGTTTTAGAGAAGTCTTTGAAAAAAACCCTGAAGCCTTAAATGAAGAATCAAACCACGTTTTCCAGGTGTTTGTATGTTAGGTGTGTAAAATGGTCATTTTTAAAAGTTCATTTGCATGTATGTGACGGAATCGGGAGCCTGCTCTGTTGGGGCATGGCGTAACCGATCTGTGTGCCTGGGGGAGGTGACATCCAGCCGGTCTGGTGTCATCATACCCAGATAAAACCTTTTCTTCTGTAGCTTAGCTCGCTTCCACGGCCTGCACTGCCTTCCTGCAGGAACGCCCTTCGCGGCAGGCTGTGCCAGCCCGGTGCAATCGTGCACCCGCCTTCACGCGGTGCTGCCGTCCGTCCTTCCGAGACCAGGAGCGCACGTGCTTCTTCAGGCTCGGTCTTCACCTCCGTACCCAGGAACACCAGAAGGCAAGAAAAGTTGTATGCAGTCTTCTGGCTGAAGCAGTCCAGCGCAGGAATTACAAAACCTGAGACGAGAGCGCCCGTCGCGTGGCGGCACAGAGCCGACCTCGCTCCTCGGCAGCGTGCCGAGCAGGCGCGATGCAGCTGTCGGCGCGAAACACGGCGCTCCCGTGAACGAGCTCGGAATCGGCACAGCCGAGGCGGGGGGCAGGCTGCGGCGCGGGGGCCGGCAGCTGCACCGGGGGCAGGCGAAGCCCGCTTGCCCACGCGGGTGGCGACTCCGTGCTGCACGGCCGAGGCTGCGCCGTGTTTGCGTGCGTTGGTGCTG
Source organism: Steatornis caripensis (assembly GCA_013398225.1). Classification (NCBI taxonomy): domain Eukaryota; kingdom Metazoa; phylum Chordata; class Aves; order Caprimulgiformes; family Steatornithidae; genus Steatornis; species Steatornis caripensis. The sequence goes on from VZSC01003593.1 coordinate 19,139, forward strand.
GTGGGCTGACTGAAAGTAACGGAGAGCGCCAACAGACGGACTTTGGAGGTTTCGGACTCCTCATTTCTTAACAGCCCCCCTGGAGGGCGGCTGGAGCTCACCAGCGACTTGTGTTGGTGTCTGAGTGCCGCCTGCTCCTTCCCCATCGCCAGCTCCTCGCGATGCGGGTGCCTCTCGCAGTGAAGCTCCAGCTGGCTGCAGCCCCGTTTCTTGCAGCCTTTCCCACAGCTTTTGTTGTTACTGCAATCAATATCTGTCTCTCTCTGCTTCTGCCTTGACACGTAGTGATTTTTCTCTCCGTGAAGGTTTCTGAGGGATCTAAATTGAGGAAGGGGTGGATCGCTTACAGACACAGCACTCTTTCAGATGCGAGAACAACTATTTTGAGGTTGACTCAACTTTCGCAGCTTCTCTGCAGGGAAAGCTGGTTGATAGTCAGAAGTGGTAACAGGTCAGGTAGTCTATTTTTAGAAGGGCCGTTTAATTGTCTGGTGTTATTCTTGCAGCGCTCGTAGCTGAATGGTTAGTTATCTCCTGTCAAAGTTTGTTAGCGTAAGCCAGGGCTCGTTGCGTGCCCATATTTATTAAATGATAGGTCCACGGGGTCTTGGGTCTTTGCGTTTTATCTTACTTGTTTGGGAGGGAGACAAGCGGTGTGACAAAGCACTCAGCGTCTCTGTATTTTAATTGCAAAGAAATGCTACAGAATTCTCGAAAAATCAGTTCTGCGCTTGTCCCCCCGTTACCGCGGTTGCGTTGGTGGGTTCAGGTAGCATCGCCGTCCTGGGAGGCTGCGCTGGGGACCTGGCGCAGCGGACGCCTGCGGGCGGGCTCCGCCGCCGCCCTCGCCTGCAGCATCTCCGTTGCGCTCTCTGGATTTGGTTTCATGCTCTCGTATTCCATCTCAATTGCCTAAAGGAAATGTTCTCTGCAGCAGAGGTGTCTTTAACTAAATGCTTTTCATTCCCGTAAGCTGGTGATTAAAACGCTTTCTCTCTGCCTTGTTCCCGTGCTCTATAACGCACGCGTATGGCATATAACGAAGCACTGGCCTGGCCCGGCAGCCTGCGCGGACGTCGGCGGGTGTGCGGAAGGTGCTTTCTCCACTCATCTCGCGATGCTCACGGTGCTCCCTGGTTTCGGTGTCCGTGGCGGGGAGGACCGAGGCGGTGCTGTTCCTGCCAGCTGCTGTGTGCGTGGGGCGCCCATGAACGCTTACAACAACTCACGCTTCTCTTTGGGCCTTTGAGACCTGTCCGTGCCAGCAACCCCTCTGCAGACGGATGTCCCGGCATCTCTTCGCGTAGCACTTCTGTAATGCAAGCAGCGCCGTTCAGTGACAGTGAAGCGTTCGGGTCCTCGCGGGTCGCTGCAGCAGGCCTGGCTCAGGCGTTGCTTCTGGACCTGGGAAACGCCGTGGGCTCAGATCCCTGTTCTGCCGTCATCTGCCTGTGTGACCTTGGGGCCTCTTAGTCCCAGTGAGCAAATCACACTCCTACCTCTACAGAAGAGAGTGGGAGGATAAATATTAAAGGGAGCAAGATATTTGGCTGACCTACTCCTTGCTCATCCTGCATGGACCGGGGATGGCTTACACTTCATGTCTGTTGCTGGGTGGACTTGCTGTGTCCAAGTCGCCGTGTGTTCGGTCTTGTACAAACGCTGCTCTCCGCCCTTGGTGGGTTGGTAATGGCCTCAAGCGAAGCACGACTTCTGTGTGACTTCAGCCTTCGAGGCTGAAGTAAAGCTCTCAAGACTCATCTCCTGGTCTCTGTTGAGGAACGTGGTCCCCGGTAGCGACGCCCCGACTTTTGCGTTGGTATATGACTCGTTCTTTGTGCAATCTGCTGCAGAAGACGGGAGCCAACATACTGGAGTCATGTGCTGCGTCTCACTGATGCAATTGGCTTTGTTTAGGGTCTTGAGTATGTTGGAACATGCTGGCTTGAGTGAATAGTTTTAATTAGTTATATTCTTAGGCTGTGGTTTACTGTGCTGACTCACTTCCAGCTCTCTGATAACTTCAACCCATGACTTCATATCAAGGCAGAAGAACAGAAATTAAAACAAGGGAAGGTGGCAGTGTGCGGACTTGGGGCAGGCTGTTCCCGCGGGCTTGGTTTCGGGGAAGCCGAGGTCAGGCTGCACTTGGGGCCGAGGGCAGGCAGGACCGGGCTGGAGGTGAGGAGATCTGGCAACAGCAGGCGCCTGCTCCCCAGGCTTGCAAAGCGGTGGAGGAAAGCCCTCCAGTCTCCATCCGGGCCAGAAGTGTGGTGCTCAGCGTGCTCTTGGTTTCCCCCAGCCCCTGGGGCAAACGCAGCGCTGGGGCGAGGGCTTTGGGAGCCGAGCTGGCCGCTGAGCGCGTGCGCTGCCGGCCGCGGTCCTGCTGGCGCCGGTGCCTGTGGGAGAGCAGGAAGCTGCAGCAGCAGAGCAGTGCCAGGCGCTGCACCCCGAGAAGTCCCCGTGTGTGCCCTGAAGCGTTGTCTGTAGTATCGCTTCCCCAAAGCTATTTCTGAAGCCCGGACGTTCTCACTAACCAGCTTGAACTTGTCTTGCTTCGCGTCCGGCAGAGCTCGAGCACTGATGCCGTGGTGTGACAGTGCACCCTTTGCAGGGTCCTGCTCATCCTTGCTCCGAGGCAGGGTTTTCAGGGGCAGCAGTAGTGGCTGTGCTGGTGGTCGCAGGCGCGGTGTCAGACGGCTGCAGTCGGTGAGCACGGTGAAGCCTGGACACACGGCGCCCAGCTGCTCTCTAGGTTTGCTCCTGGAAATCCTGCAATAAGAGGGAATTGGCTGGCATACGCTCGCTCTTTGGCTGTCTGAGGTTTGAAGCCCCTAGTTATTGCCCCGGCAAGCAGTCAGGATCCTTCCCTTTGCAGAGGACCTCGGTGCTGTGCTCAGCATCTCCCTGCTACCACGTGTGGTTTCTGGCTCCGGGTTGTCTATCCTCTTCCTTCCGTGCTGCAGCACCGCTCTCCCAGATCTTCCCCATCGGTACCATGGGATTCACCTCCTTTTCTTTCTGAACTGGGGCGTCGGGGCCAAATTAGACTCACCCTGTTGTGATAAAGCTTGCTGTGAGAGTGGTTTGGGATTTGTAAGCCCAGGCTGTACCTCTCCGTAATGGCCCAGGGAAGGCTGTACCTGGCCGCAGCCTGCAGGAGCTCCACGCCTTCCCCGTCCTGCGCTCTTCTGCCGTCCCGTCGTGCTGCTGTGCAGCCTTTCCTCTTTGCCCTACGCTTGCTCGGTTTAAAACCAAGATGTTGGTTGCGGTGCTGACCCCCAGCTTGCAGCCAGCGCTGGAGAGCTGCGTTGCTGGTGTTGCGGTGCTGCTCTTCCGTTGGCAGCGAGAGCTGTCCGGTAGCCCGTCCCTGGCCACGGGTGAGCCCAAGCAGCAGCTCCATCCCCAGCCCTTCTGCAACCTCATGAAGTCTTTGACTGTGTCGTCTCTCTTGCGACGCTCAAAGGAGCCAGTCCCCCAAGCTGGGGTTGGCACGGAGGGTCGGGGCTGCGCTGCTGGGAGGCGGGGGGGGGCCCCGCTGCGGTGGGGAGCCGTTCTCCGGCACTGCGGCACGGCGGAAGGTGTTCGCGAGTGGGAAGGCTGGAAGGGGGAGAAGCTCATTGCTGTTCCTCCTAATTGCTCTCCCACTTCTGTACTCAAGCGAGCGAAGAGCTGTCTTGAGCTGCGTCCCTGGGGACGCTGCCTGGTTCTGTCATCCCCAGCAGCTGCGCCGGGACCCTCCCCGCGATCGGCCAATTTGAAAGGCATCCTTCTCTGTTTTGACTCGGTCCGCCTTTCCTTTGACGTGAGCGCGATCCATGCGCCTTTCGATGTGGTGGAGGATGCAAGGGCTGCGGTGAAACCTCCGGAGCGGGGGCGAGAAGCACTCGGGACTGTTCCCGTCAGCGCTGATGAGCAGCGGGATGGCGTGGGAGCAGGACGCGCTCTCCAGGCGCTGCATCCCGCTGCCCGGCCGTGCGGGAGGCTGGGCTGCCCACGCCTGGCCGGGGCTCCGCACGTGGCCTGGGAGCACCCGCTGCTGGGTTTGTCTCTGCTCCCCCAAGGCTGCGCTTCTCAAATGAAAATCTTGATGTAGCAGCCGAAACGTCAAGTGCTGAGGACGAGGTAGCTGCCCGTGCTTGGCAAGAGAAGTTTTCTAGAGCTTCTGTGTGTCGGCTGAGCGGCACTAGTTTGTGGTGAGCCATTTTTAGGCAAGGAAGGTCAGAGTGCTGCCCTGGAGGGGAAGTTTCTGGTGCAGCTCCCATGAAGATGGCAGCTTTGACTACTGCGTGCTCTTTCGAGTATTTTATTTTTTTTTTAGTGCTTAAAGAAATCCTTGCTCCAGGCTTGCTGCTGGAAACTGGTAATCAAATATACAGAAGGTTCTTCTGGTAGAAGGCGTTGGAGGTGCAGGGGCAGAGCTGCCTCGATCTGCGTGCGTGGCTGTACGTGGCCTGGGGTTGCGTGAAGCCTCTTGCACCGCAGTCCTGAGGTTGGGCTTTGAGGTGGAAGCGCAGATTTCACTGACGCGGGGCTCCGGGGCCGCCCCGTGACGGAGCTGCGTGGCAGCGTGCAAAGGCAGGTGGGCTCTGCTGGTGCTGGCCAGGTCCCAGAGACGGGTACGATGGAGCGAGGGCTTTCCGTGGGCACATCGCTCGCCGTGCACAGGTACTGCTGCAGAGGGGACGCTTCTGTCGAGGGGGTTGAAGGTTGTGCTGATATCAAGGTGATGTCATCGCATGCAGAAGCTGGGTCAATCCTTTCAAAATCAGCGCCAGCTAACGTGCCTGTAGCCCTTAATCTGCTGCATCTTTCCTGCCCGGTCTGCTGGGCTGACTGGCGCTCGCGTATGAACAGGGAGTCCCAGATCTGCTAAAGCTGATCTTCGAAGCGCGGTTTCAGTGGCCTCTTTGGCAGCTGAAGGTGGATGGCGAGNTCGCATGCAGAAGCTGGGTCAATCCTTTCAAAATCAGCGCCAGCTAACGTGCCTGTAGCCCTTAATCTGCTGCATCTTTCCTGCCCGGTCTGCTGGGCTGACTGGCGCTCGCGTATGAACAGGGAGTCCCAGATCTGCTAAAGCTGATCTTCGAAGCGCGGTTTCAGTGGCCTCTTTGGCAGCTGAAGGTGGATGGCGAGGTGTTGTCTCCCGAGGTGGCTTGTCTTCGCAGAGCTGTGCTC
>VZSC01003594.1:0-15008 GCA_013398225.1 Steatornis caripensis
ACTGCCGCGCCACGCCCTGAATGACGCACCACACCCTGTTTGCCCATCCTGGTCACCACGCTGCTGGTCGCTAGCGCTCCCTATTGCCCTTTAAATCTCCCACTGTTGCTCTGGCAACTCCAAAGCCTCGTCAGCACCGCATCAGCCTCGCTCGCAAGAGCTGCCGGCTCCTGGCGGGCCTCTCTCCTCTGCCTCGGGTTTCCCTGACNTCTGGCAACTCCAAAGCCTCGTCAGCGCCGCATCAGCCTCGCTCGCAAGAGCTGCCGGCTCCTGGCGGGCCTCTCTCCTCTGCCTCGGGTTTCCCTGACGCTAGGAACCCGCCTGCCGCCTCGGTCTAGCACGGAGCCACCGAACTTCGTGCTAGCACCGTGGTGTGCCTCGCCGAAAATGATGAACACTGACAAATGGAATAATCCAAAGGAACAGTCTATATCCTGCCCTGCAATTTCAAGTTACATTTAATACATTCTGCAACTATCCATCTTTAACGCCAACAGCACAGTCATGTGTCCTTGGGTTGTCCAATACCTGCTAAGTGAAAACCATGTTTCATTGTGTAGCATCTATCCTGTAAGGACTCTGACTTCACAGCAAGTACAAATTCTGAAGGGTAAAGTTTTTCTGATCACTAGTAGCCCCCTCCTTACAGCAGGAGTGGGACCATACCACTCACCTGAATGGGGACAATTATTCTAGAAATCCTAACCCTGTACTGCAAAACCAGTTTTCTTCCCATAATATTCTACATAAAACGTTCTCCAAATTCAGTCCCGCTATGTTTCTTGAAAAAATTTAAAACAGCACCTTGATCTATAGCATATGCAATACCACGCTTGGAGCGCACCAATATCACTGCTGTCTCCAATAACCATAAGCTTCTTTCCAAAGACAGCAAAACAACAACAACTCCCAGGCAAACTTGGGGTGTTTCACATCCCACCCATCCTGCCGCTCTCCACTGGTCAGGCTTTTCCATGGGGAAAAAAATTACTTTACAGAAATTGAATGGTATCCATTAGAGACAACAGCTTTCCAGGAGAGTAACATTTTGTGAGAAGATGGGGTTTAGTTATTAGTGATAACAGACACTTCTGTATACTCCAAAATATGAAATAGTACGTCAACTATCTATGGTGAAAGAAAACTTTATGGCCTAGTACAAAAGACAGCAAACAAGCATGGCTAAGTCTAGCTTTGCAAATACAGTTTATTTGTAAAGCCTCTTCCAAATTTTGAACCATGTGAAACGAGCTGAAACCCTTTGCTACTTTCTCAGAATTGATCCTAACAGACTGCTGTTCAATTTCATCCCTCTCTAAGACTACGGCAGAGAATATGAGAATGGCTGTGCTTTATACTTTTATAAAACCTTCCCTCAATTTTCAGAAAGTACTTTACAAGCATTAATGTGCCCATATCCACAAGACAGATAAGGAAAAAATGTAATAACCTGAAATAAATAAATTTTACAAAATCCTTCTAGCTGTATCTGGTATCCATGAACTGCAATCATTGTCATAACACCAACCAAGAGATTTTTTTTCTTTCCCTGTCTCAAAACAGAATACATCATGTCATGAAGTAGTCAAGAAAGTGCATGGCGATGAGGAAAGAAAGAATTAATGGAGGGAGCGTACCACCAGGCTATACCTTTTTTGTATGTATCACCTTTCCTCCTCTTCCAAAAACAGAAACAAAAACCAAAGCCTCCCACCCTTCAAAGCAAATCTTACTTTTATCTCACATTTGAAAAAATGACTGTAAACTCAGTGACTAGTATGTACTTTTTCCAGTACAATAAAATATCATACCCTACAACTGAAAGACATGTACAATCATGAGTATCAGAACTCATGAACTTAAATTATGTGAAAGACATTAGTTTGACAGAAATTAAACTGCAAAAAGAAGAAAAGCAAGACTCATTAATTCAAGACTTTCCTTTAGAACAAAAAGAATGACTGCAAATTTAAAATCTTTTTAAAAGCACCTTTACATCTACATAAAAACCTGAAAAAATTAGTTTGAAAAGATTTAACTTTAAAATAATTTTAAATATAGGTAGTAATTTTTTTCCTTAATGCAAAGGCTATCTCCTCCAGAAAAGTTCCCTTTTTATAATTATCAGACATATTAACAAAGTAATAAGTTTATCAGAATACCCTCTTCACACTTTGAATCAATAGGCATCAGGTGTACATAATCCTAATTCATTCTTTCCTAAGGAAATTTCGAAGGTTGGTAATGATAATGCTAAATTCTTCCTGTACCCAGGAATACAGGGTACAGCAACACACACAGGAGTAAACGATTCTTTCCGTAGCAGTCTGATGGATTCAGTAAGCATTTTAGTTTCCAGAATCCAATGTACAATACTATGATAAAGAGAATTACGGACATGGGGGTGTCCACTTGCTAAACAAACCCTAAAATATCTTGGTGCTTGTGGTGATGACGAAAAAAGTGAGGAAGATCCTCCTTCAAGCTACCAAAGGGTATGATTTTATGATTTACTTCAGTTACTACATAACAGCTGATCTAAAAACAATAGTTTAACTGGCATTGGCTCCCTTCTGTTGTTCATGACAATTACTGATTTTAGCCACTGCGTTTTCAACATATAATGCTAGATGTCAGGATACTTTTCATTTCTATTCACAGGTTTTCAAGGGGAACAGCTAGTAACCTACAATAAGTTAAACTGCTGATTTAAGATTAATGGTATTGAGCGTAGAGTACAACTTAGTGCTGTAATCCTTCATAGGCTATACGGGTGAATTAACAAGATAAACCTGCCAACGGTCCTTGGGACACACAGACACACATGGTACCAAGAAGTGACTTCTTCAACCTTGGGCTTGCCCTTTGGAATAAAAGATAGTCAGTACAGACTATATTCACGCACAGAACTTGCGTTCACTTGGGCGCTTTAGATCATCTATCTAGTAGCTAACAGCTGTGGACCATATCCATTCAGAGACGGCAATTTGGCGCTGCTATCCTAAACAGCATGAAATGGACCTACTCTACCATTCTTAGTTTGGTTTTCTTTTATGACTAGCTGAGCACACCATTTCAGCAATTCAAATCAAATAACATTTTGATCAAGCAAATTTTGAATTTGACAGAGAATTTAAGAATCTCATGCAAAGTCCACTGAAATCCCATGATTTTTACTGACTTCAGTATCCTTGGATGAAGTCCCTAAACACTTTAAAAGGTTGTTTCTCCATTTTCCTTCAGAATGGCATCAGTACTCTGCATCCTCTAAAATGTCATTTGCAAAAAAAAAAAAATACTATTCACAAAAGTCATTGTTTTGTCTGGATCCCAGTGCAGAAAGAAGAGCAAGCACAAGAACTTGTGCAAAACATCTCATGTCACGTAATCTACTTCACTGCACAGTAAAAGCCCACATTGCAGCAGTTCTTATATTGAAAGAAAAAAGTGAAACATTCTTTTTCACCTTCTATAAGTACTCATACATCAAGTCATATACAACAACAAACATCAGACACTGTATTTGACCCTGAAAGGTTAAACTAAGCTGTAGACAAACTACAGGCAAAATAAGCGTAATGTACCCAAAATCTGCAGAATGTTAATCTTTCTTTTGATGTTCAGCAATAAACTCCAGTAAGTTTGAACACTTGATTTGCATTCAGCTACTCCAGTATATACATAACTAGAATTTTACCCTTTTAAAATGTTCTTCAAATTTAAACGAAGAATACTTGAGTTCTGTATTTCTAAATTTATGGAAGTCATTTATCTCTCATGCGATTAGAGAAAAAGAAATCTGGTAAAATAAGGAGATAATCTTAAGCAAACAAAAAGCCAGTCACTACATATCATCATGGACATTAAAAAAAACTCCACTTAGTAATGTAAGTATTAGGAGGAGCATTCGTAGTTTTCAATCACTTTAAACCTTTGATATAAATTTCTACTATGCATTTCAACACAATATTTTTTGTAGAAATTTGAAAAGAAATTTCCTAGTTTTTAGTGTCATTTTTCACCTCTAATGTTTTTCAGCATGAAAAATACTGGCATAATGATACATTAAACTTGTTTTGTGTAAGTTTTTCCACATTGTTTTCACTAATAATTCTCTTTGAACAGATGATTCTGTTTTCCAATTTGTAACCAGATGTGAATACACTCTAATATGAAATAACTTTTCATGTATTTCAGAAAGAATGCTCAGGACATCTTTAACTGTGCTGCAGAAACCAACGCAACCCTGGAAAACAGATACTTACATATCAAAAAAGAACCTCTTATTTGTAGCAGCTAACTGCCCCTGGAAAGACATTATAGTGCTTCTAAAGTCTTTCATTTACTTTTTAAGGTTAACCTGAACATAAATTCCACTAGGTACGGATCTTCATTTTCCTCTGTTCTCCAGGGAGTCAAACCTTCAGGCTTTTATTTTAAAAACTAAAAATGAGGTAATAGGTAACAACTATCTTTTACTCATTTCAGCTTTAGGGCTTGTACGCATATTTGGGGAAATAGCAGCAAGAACACTTAAAAAGCATTCACCAGCTGGTCACAACCTCACCTGGGAAGAATGTGCAATGCCTAGTCTCTTCTACTTTGTCATTTATTCACACTGATAAAGGCTCAGCTAATGGTACTGGATTGTTTCTCAAGTTAGGAAACTGCAGGAAGATATGTATACCCATTATTTCATACAGAACTTAGCTTGCAGAGGAAGGAGAGCAGTGGAAACTTTTAGGGCTTAAAAGTCAGGGAATCAAAGAACTGGCCTCCCAAATAAGATCTGTTCTTATGCACACACTTTTGCCATCTGACAATCACTGCCATGGTTTGTAGTCCGTGTACATGTCCTCTCTGGATTTTATTTTTTTTCCCCTCTGAGCCCCATTTTCCATGTTTGGGGTTGTTTTTATAACTCCCCGCGTAAGTCTGTCGCAAGCTGCCACTTTATGTCCTTTGTTTGCTTCCTTTTCAGGTTCATTATGACATACCAGTCATTACATCAGCAACAGTATTTCACCTTCACTGGACTACAGACTAGCAAGAGTCTGTTGTTTCTCTCTGTATGAGAAAGAACTCTTCCTCATCTTTTCCGTAAGTTAACGTGACTGTAAGATTGTCTGCCTCGGATTTTCTGCTGGAATACTAAATGTCATCTCATCATCTAATAACCGACCCCAACAGGAATGCCAGAATAACAGGCCTAGATGTAGTTGGGAACTTTTAAGTAAGCCTTGCTTGTCAACTGAGTCTCAAAGCAGAGCAGATACTGTTGTGGTCTCCACCCTCCAGTAATCTAAGCATTTTTTTAAAATCCACTCTTTTCCTTCTCCATCCCCTTTCCCACCGAGTTCCCACTACCGCAAAATGCTGAATTACTCACATGAATACGTTTCACTGTGGGAATGAGTATGAAAATTATTTCAAATGTTTTAAGTTACTTTCTTACAGAGGGATTTATTTCTAAAAGAGCATAGGGTACGTGTTATCTGGGTATTCGGTACACGAGGACATCAGAAAAACAAAATCTCAACATGTCACTGGAGGCAAGTAAGAAGCAAAAACCTATGGGTCAAAGCAAAGATAAACCTGGTAGTTATGCCAAAGGTAGAATGTTAATTGCTAACCTGGAATGAAGTCTTGTTCTCTATCTGTGCCAACTAGCAACAGTATGTGTCTCGGACACCACTGACTACACAACAGACATTACGGAATTCATCTCCATTAATTGAAATGAAAATGCTACACGGCGAGTTCGAAGTCAGTAATTTGCTTTGGAATTATATAGAATGTTTAAAACTACATATTCTAGTCAAAGTCCTTGTGGATGGAAGCTGCCTGGAGCATACTGTTGAAGACAATGTTTGTTTGCTTTTTGTTGAAAAGACAAAATGCTGTCAGTTCTATTGCTCTCCCTTCACAGCTCAACATCTCACTTCAAGGAAAAGGACTAACCAACTCAAGCACCGAGTTCTGTTGATGGAAAAAATGCAATATTCAGGTGTTTTGCCATACCAATTTGTGGGGGTTTTTGTAGCCAAAATAGCATGACAAAGTTCAATATTCAGGCACCCATAAGTTTATCTTCTCTATTTAATATATTAGTATTTTTTACCTTGTGAATTCAAATTGTAAGTGCCTTCAGGAGTTTGTGCAACAACTGAATTGACTTCACTAAGCCAGAAACACGTCAAGGCAAACATTTCAAGAACTCCACAATGTGAATTTCCCCAGTTCTCTCTGAAGAGCGAGATGCTACACAAGCCCAAAGATGATGCTCAATTAACATTCAAGTTGATCTTGTTCCATTTTGTAACTGCTATATATTTGAACTATTTATATCAAGTAGCTCATTCACTAACATATACATTATTAGCAGATACTTGTTTTCCTTCTTGTTTCATTACCATTTTTTAGTGAGATTACTGGTAGCAGCACATTGTGGTCCTGCTGAAGACTCCCACATGCTTGCTGTTCCATACAGTTGCTTCTGTAAGACACAGACTTGCCTAAAATTCTGGTCAGGAGATAAACATTAATGAGTTGTCATTCTTAGTTCTTGCTTTCAAAGGGATCTTAGAACATGGACTTCGTAGCTCTCTAGTCATGCTAAACTGAGATCCCTTTACGTAACATCACTTACTACTGTCATAACCCTTTAACCAAAATTTAACAAAAAATTAACAAAATAAAGATAATTTCTCTTTCCTGAGATATTGAAAGAAAATCTCCTTATGCACGTACTTCTAAATATGCAGAAATAGCTCTGTAAAACAAACAAACAAAAAAAAGAGTACAAGATTTGTGGATGTGTTTTTATCATTGCATAAGTTGCACTGTACAAAGTCATTTTCAGTGAAGAAGCTAGTATAGAATAACTAGAGATTTTAAAACTCACTCTCTGGTTGATTCCACACTTCATCATGTGGAAGTATCTGGAGAACGGCCAAATAATTTTTGCTCTGTTTCTGCTCATGATACCATCATGGGAAAAGGGATGAGCTCCCCAACAGAGCCTGTGGAATTGCAGTGGTATGATTTGCTAATGGCTGTGATTTACAAGTAAAACTAATGAACATAACGAAACCACACACATAGTCTCTGCTATTCACTGCGTAAGTAATGGAAGCAATTACTTTCCATTTCTGGTCACTGCTAGCACAACAGACAGGTCCTTGAAGATTGCAGACTCATTCTTATGCTGCATCAGCCTCAGAGGAACGTGGCCACATTATCATTTGAAGAGGCCTAACAATGGTTGGGGGATATATTCAACTGCTACTTGTATATCTAATAGGCACATTGTACGGCATCAATAGATGAAATTGTTCACATGTTTTTCTGTGAATACAAATATACTACTAGCAAGAATGTCAAACAAATTGGAGCTGAAATAACACTCGATACACAGAAAATGAATAGGAAGGACATGAACCACCCACAGAATAAAATGGACAAAGTAATAGAGTTTGTAAATGTAAATCTGCATAGTGAGCAATATAGTTAGGGCCTCTAAAAATTACTGGCAGCTGGGAGCACTACAGAGCAAGTTTGGTTAGATCCCTAGCAGTAGCAGAAAAGCACCATACTGCTGTTTGATGAACTCTCCAGCAGACTCAGAACCAGCACTGATGGCATCCAGAGGGATAATGCAGAGCCCTCTTCAGCTAAAGGGGTGTCTTGGTTTGATGCGGGACTGGAAATTATTGCCAAATTCTTTGATGCTTTCAAAAAGGCCCAGCAATTCCCAAAAGGAAAGCAACTCATAAACACCACAGAATTGATCAAAGACATTGTCAGCTTTGGGGTTGATGTAGCTTCATGTGAGGGGATATGACAACTCAAAGTGGTTTATAGCAGAATTATCTGCAGAGGCAAATGAAGGTCTGGTATGAAAGCAGCCTGCAAGGAAGGAGTAGAAGAGTGTTTAAATTTTTTAAATTAAAATTTTTTTTTTGTTTAAATTTTTCTGACTTGACATAGTCAGAATCACACTAAAGTGATACATCAGCACATGTATCACCTGAAACTCACGGGAAGTTTTACAACCCCTCACCAATTCCTCCCATTAATAATGCCCTATAACATCTCTTGTTCCTACAAAAAAGAAATAGATCTCTCTCTATTGCAATGCACCATTCTGCTTTTGCTGCTAATAGCTACCTGGGATAACAGTTATTTTGCATAAATGAATACTAGCAACTACACAGAGTTGATTCTTCATATCATGCACTGAAATTCTGCATAATTGATTTTTGGCTTACAGTAACCCCATTCCAAAGTTATACCAACAGTTTTTGCCCCCAACCCAAAGCAAAAAGGAAGAAAAAAGTTGTTAGATTTGGGGGGGGGGATTTAAAAGATGTTGCCAAGCTTCTTGGAAAAAAAGAGAGGGAGATTTGCTTCATTCATCTTGAATTAAAAATATCATAGGAAGGGAAAAGAGATTGCACAAGACAACAAATCTTTTTCCTATGTGTGGACACAATAAGTTCACTTGCTTACTCAGTAACTGTCACGGCTTTTCTGGAAGTTGTATAACTATGACAGCAAATGCTGTTTTTATTTCAGACTGAAATTGCTTCCTGCAGGCACAGATGAACCCAGACTGCTCTCTGTACTCAAGCCATGAATCTCTACAAGGCATAGCACTTTACCATGAAGATGTGTCCTAGGATCTTTGCATTGAATTCTTCTATGGAAACAGGGAGAATTCAGTCCACAGCGCAGAGAATTTTCAGGAGGAAAAAATTTTTCTTCATTCTTCTCAAAGTTGGAGTAAGTGTTGAGAGTCTGAATCTTCAATTATAAAGTTCCTAAACGTAACCGTCAAGCAGGACACAAATCCACTTAATCTGAAAAACAGGTGCTTTTTCAGCCAAGAAGATTTACCAGCTCATGTATATTTTTAGAAATACGATATATTTGAGATACAATCACTGCACTTGACATGGGGATGTCTAGCAGTAGTAGCTGTCCTACACAAACTCGTGATTTTGTGAGAGTTCTTACCAAGAACCTGGTTAGACCAATGATCAAATAACTCATTGTAGGCCAAAGCCATTTTTAAAAAGTTCTAAGAATAGCTAAGCTTCCCCGTAGTTTAGGGATCCCGACATTTGGTTCAGGTATATGTTTTACAAAACATGCTCACAAGCCAGATGTTTGTAACCCAGTAATAAAAATTAGAAAAAATTTCCAAATCATATACGGGCATGCTCAAAATGAACCCTGGATTCTCATCTGGAAAATAAAAGGTCAATATATAAAAATTAAGTTAATACTATTTTAAAAGCCTAATCTAAATAGAAAATTCATCTTTCAAATGAAAAATTTATCCACTACTTTCCTTCATAATATACTACTCAGATTATATGACGATGTACAAGCATTAGAAACTTAGATACTCAGTCTTTAGGATGTAAAATTACATCTGACCTCTTCCCGTAAAGAGCAGCAAAGCCAACCCCGTACAAATCTTTAAAACATGTCAAAAACGACTCACTGCTATACCGTCTTAGGGTCTTACTCATGCTGCCATCCTGTGACAAAAAACAGTAAATGCAAGAAAAATGTTCCACAGAAAATCCTGACGGTTATCAAAATATTTCTGAAGTTCCTTCTCATTTTTTAAGCTTAGGAGAAACTCTTGCATTAAATGTAAAACTTCAAAACACAATGCCTTGAAGGGCCGTGTAATTGCTTTATCATTTTCATAATGATAAACTGACACTTCTCCTAATCTCTTCTTACAGAAATTGTCACAAAAGGGAAAAAAACTACTAAATAGGTCAAGCTAATAAAAGTTTATTATAGATACAGTGTGATTTTTCTTTTTGTCTGCTGTAACAGTGTAATAGGTAACATTTCCTTGAAACACCTTGCCTTGTTGGCAGAGTGTCAGAAAGCTAAAATGCTTCTCCTGACTTGGTGAAACAAAGTACCCATAACACAAGAAATGAGATGGAACTGGGCTCTAAGGAGAACCTACACATCAGGCTCAGCACTGCTGAAGAGAGAAGCATATGAGCAGTTACTTCAAGTCAAAGTTTAACTGAATATTCTTAAGGTGTTTTAATTATTCCTAATGGTAATAAATCCTAGAAAGTATTTGGTTTTGGCTTTTTTTTTTTTTTGTCTCCTGTGTTGACAAAGTATCAAGTTAATTGTGTGAAACATTAATAGTGATGCAGGTTATCTTCACGCATCAGCACAGCAATACTAAAACAGGAGGAAAGGGTCAAGTGGTAAGAGAGAAAAACCGTATACCGGGTTTTGTCTGTACCCTACAAACTCATCAGAACCTTCAGTGGTTGAAAGAGGATCTGGGTTTAGAAGGGGAAAAAAACCAAAATATACAAGGCAACAATTTTTTGGGAAACATCAGGACAAACTTAACAACAAGCCCCCACCTTGCCTTACAGAGATCATGATGCCAGGCATCCGCTGAGCACGTTCTCTTGAGAGGTCATGAGCCCTCAGACCGCACCTCTAGACAGATAACCTGAAAAAGCAGCTGGGGAATGCCTTTGGGACCACAGAGGATGTCACCTGCCTGAGCATGCCTGGCAGCTCCATATACAGGGCAGTTCAGTGGCTTAATGCACTGCCCAGGATTTTCAGAGTGGCAGGTTGCAGGCAGTCTGCTTTCCAAAAGCAGTCACAGGAATGGCAAACAAACAGATCGCAGACCATGCTGTTCTCACAGCCGCTCTTATGGCTGCCTGTCATGAGGCTGTGCGGACACAGTCATTGAGTCTGTACCTTATTTGAGGAGAAAGAGTGGCAGTTAGCCTAGTGGAGTCAAAGGCTGAAACAGTCTGTAGGTATTTTCACTTCTACTGAAGATAGAAATTGTCAAATTCCACAGCCACTAGCCGCCAGGACTAAAAAAGAAGGGGTGGGGGGGAGCACAGATCATAGGCAGAAGATGCTCAGGCAACTGCAGAAATGCTGCAGGGTTTATTTTTAAAGATTGAGACAAGATAGATTAGCTAAAAAGTCTGGTCTGCACATGGCACTGGTTAAGAACCACCTCCTGAAAGACAGAAGAATCATTTGCCTGAAAATTTTCATCCTCTTACTAAGAGGAGGAGTGCAAATTATCTTAAGTAATCAAAATAGATTAATAAAATGTTAGAAAATTAAATATTGATCAGTTTGCACAAAAATATAGTTTGCATGTTCACAAATGCTGTAATTTGCATATTCATAGCTATCTCTTGCTCATTACTCCACCCAGGTAAGAAACACATAAGACATTGGAAGCTGAATAAAGGAACTTTTCAAGCAGCTCACACAGAAAGAATCAGGGCTGAAGTTCGGGGTGTTTGGGGGTTTTTTTTGTCAAGTATGAAGGCTTAAACTTAATGATGTCGAGGTAAGAATCTGCTCATAGACAAAGCGTGGGCTGGATTAAGAGCTGTACCCCAATGATTCATTACTGAGGCTATTAGTCTTACTGCAGTCAGGGCAACTAAGACTCACAGTGTGACTTAATACCTTCTGGCACTTCCACAGTTTATCTTTTAGCATCAGTTGATTAACTACAAGCCTATTATTTACAGGAAGGAATACACTTTTCCTTGGGGGAGGGGAGAAAAAAGAAGAAAGGAGACTCACACCTAGACAAACACCTCATGTTAAAGAAAATTCTCCACACTCTGCACAAAATTAAAGCCTCAAATTCCTAATGAGAACAAACAATTAGAGAGAAAACAAACACTTGAGAAGTAAAAAGGCGTTTCATACAAAATACAATACCTTTTTATTAGATACTTGTATATAAGTAGATATTGACAAGTGTAATTGAGTGGATGGGAAAGCCACAGAAAAATATGATTTTCATTTTTAGCAGCAAAAGATCTCTACATTTCTTAAGCCATATATTAGTATAGTATTTTACATTAATCCGTTTCTCTGAAACTTACATTTACCTGATTTTCACCTACTTAGAACAAAAACATTTGAAGGCTAAAAATATTAGGAATTTTTATTTATTTTGCCTATTCCTCTTGTGGTTATTTTTCTTCAGAATATTTTGGTACTGAAAATAAACCTTACAAGAGGCCTGAGACAGGCGCAAACAGACCAGCTACTAATTATAACACACACAGGGCTCCTCTCAGAGATGTAACTTGACATGAAAGTGGGAAGGATCAAAATGCACACAAAAAGAAGTGACTGTGCTACAATTTTTCAGAGTAGGAACAACATTAACAAGGACCACAGCAACCTACAACTAGGTCAACTTCAAGGGCTAAGGACTCAGAGTCAAGAACACAAAGTGTCAAAGGTTTTAGCTTATCTGAAATCAAAATAACTTGGCCGGCAATTCCAGAAGACTGTCTTTTCCCACAAGGGCTGACTCCAAACTTGTACAGAAATGTGGTAACACCACAGCCTGAAGTCTTACCGTGCTGCTATTCCCGGTTTCAGAACAGGAAAGCTGAGGGAACGAGAAACGGCTACCCAAGCAACACTCTGATCTTCAGAAACATGTTTTTTCCACATGCCTGACAATAGTCAACGCACATCAAAAAAAACCATGTGATAAGTCATCAATAATCAGTCTTTGATTAAAACTTAAGATTTCTTTAAAGGCTTAATCAAAAAATTGCTTCCCTTTGAGCATTTGCTGTACATTGTCATTCAACTGCATTTCGGGCAAAAAGATGCCTCAGAAGCAATCTCAGCAAACTCGCCGAGACAGAGGCAAGGCCCCTCCGTGGTATGTCTGCCTCTGCACTTAGATACGATGCCAGCCTTACAACCTGGAAACTCCTTAGTTTGTATCTGTTTCCTTTTCCGGTACTTTCTCTCTGAGGTCAGCTACACACCAAATCTAAGTAGGAAGACAATTCCACAAGTCAAGTTTTCTTTACAATTTTCTATTTTAGTTTTGATTTGTTTAAACTGTGTACCAAGCCAAGTAAGAACTTTATATTATCCATACCCTACAAAAATGTTCTGGTGAGGGGTAGACTAAAGGATCCCTCTCACCTCCCTCACACTTTTTAGTATTTTTAGCATTTAGGTTTTTTAGTACTGTTTACTCCTGAGCAAGTGACATCGCAGCAGCTCTAGGCTATGCAGTTCCCTAGATAGTAGCCAAGCACTACTGAAATATCACGTCTATATGGTACTTTATGTACATGGTTTAAGTACCTAATTGTTCAACAGTTTAAGAAACTCCAGGAAAAAAACCCAACAACAAGAACAACTAAGTAAACCTAAGATGTCTTTCACACCATGCTCTGGGGAAGTAAGTTGCCCCAGGTTTTTTTTTTTGTTGTTGTTGTTCATTTGTTTTAACTGCTGTAGTTTTACTTCTAATTGCCACTAAATAAGTATTTTATATACAAGTCACAGAATCTCAGTGGAGAATACAGAATCACATAGGTTGGAACGGAACTCTAGAGGTAACCTAGACTGAAGCTCAATATGCTCCAGGCTTATCCCCAAACTGGTCAAGTCTCACTCAAGGCGAGGCAGTCGGCACCAGCCTAACGGGGCACTGACCATACTCTTCCTTTACCTACTGTTATCTACGTACTTTTAACAATGCTGATGTAGCAAATCACACAGGCTTGAGACCTTCCATCAAAAAACATATATATATGACCACATGTATACTTTTTATAGAAAATATATATAGTTAAAGCACTTTAATATTCTTCCACCATCTCAAGGCAAGAAGAAAGGTCAAATGACTTTTATAGCTGTATTAATAACACTACCTCTACAAAACATTGTAAGTCATATCAAATACCAAAATACTTCTCTGAGCAACTTTCCTTAGAGAAGTCAGACATTATGGATTTTCCTTCTTCAGCTGAGCAAGTTTCAAATTCTAGTATTGAAACCATATTAATGTTGGGTATTTACATCTTAAAAATGGAAGCCTTGGTCCACACATTTTAAGCTAATAGAGCCATTCAAGAAAATAAGGCTAAGTAGTCATTGTTATTAGTTTAAAAAAAAAAACACATTTTAAAACAAATTAACTTTATCTCCAAATGAAACACCTTGAATGAGCTAAAGGGTAGACTGAATTCTAAATAAATATTTTTAAGAGGAAGTCCGAATACTGATTAAAACCTTTTCAGTCTATTTTAATATCTAGAATGTTTCTTGGTTCAAGATATATTTTTTTATCATTTTTTTTTTACAAGTACGTTCCTTTCCGGTAAGGGAGTTGCAAAGGGTATTTTTTTTTATGCAAAGGAATCTTCCTTTGAAAGGTTGACAAAGGATCCAGAAGATACTTATTAAAAAAACCAAAAAAATAAATCCTGCTCCGAGAAGGTCAGACAAGACACTTGGCTTGTCTAGTACAATGAACCATGGTATCCAATTTCACCTACTGCCTTTTTCTATTGTCTTTACCACTATGCTTCATAATGCACTACTATTAATATTTATATAGCACAAACAGAACAAATCTTTCTTCACAATTTCTCCACATTCCAGAAAGACCAGAGTAAGGTAGATTTTTCTTCACACCTGGATGAACACCACCTGCAACACAACATCTTGCTGCAGTACTTGGGTATTTTTATCTCTGCACAGGTAGAGCAATCCTTGAATGTATAATGAATACATGGGAGGGTGGGTAATCTGTCCAGGGTTGTTTTTCTATCAGCTTTTTTATTGTTCTCCAATAACATGGTTATCCAGGCTACAAAAATAGATAGAACGTTTCCCTATAGCCCTTATCCCAAAGTTGGAATTATATCACAGTTCTATTTGATTTTTAAGGACTATTTATGGAGAAAAAAAAGTATAGGCAACAATCACTACAGATAAATTGCACAAATTTCAAACAACAAGGAGTATTAAAATGGCTCTGTAACTTTTTACATCTTCTTTTATCTAACCGCATAATGCTTTACACAGTTCCATAATACAGAATTAAGTACAAGATTGTCTGAGATTTGGAGAGGGCGTTGGTTTGTTGGGTTTGGTTTTGGTTTGTTTTTTTTTTTTTTTTTTTTTTTTTT
>VZSC01003594.1:22260-46066 GCA_013398225.1 Steatornis caripensis
CCCACATTTTCCCTAGTCTTCCTTTTGCTCCCAATGTACCTATAGAAGCCTTTCCTGTTGTCCTTCACCTCCCTTGCCAGATTTAATTCAGTCGGGCCTTAGCCTTCCGTGTTGCATCCCTGCATGTTCTGACAACAGTCCTGTATTCCTCCCAAGTAGCTAGTCCTTTTTTCCACATCCTGTAAACTTCCTTCTTCCCTTTGAGTTTTTTTGCGACCTCCTTGCGACTCCTTTTGCGACTTTCTGACTGTGGCTTATGTATTTTTAATACAAAAATTATTCATTTAATAGATTTGTCAAAAATAATTACCAGAATACAGGTATTAACTAAATTTCATACAAACGTATTCTCCAATTGTATTAAACTACAGAGAAAGAAACCCAACACTTTCTTCAGTCGTTCTGCTTCTTTGCTCCAAATGAATTCCGTTCCTCTTCATCTTACTACCTTTATGTGTCCCTGTTCTCTGCCTTTAGCTGTTTTTAAACAGACTGCGGCATCTTCCTGGTACTGACTCCTCCCTGTAATTTGTATTGTCACATAGATGCTGTAAACTTGCCTCCCCTGCTACAACAGAAGATTTTCATTTCATTTTGGAGTGAATCTTGTCTCCCCCCCTACTTCCTGAACATGCCATCCAAGGTACAACTGAGTATACTGGCTGTTACTGAGAAAATAAAAACAATCTCTTTCCAATACTGTTCACAATGGGTAAGGTGCACCAATAGAGCCTAATGTATTTATTCTTCATTTTAAAGGTTCAGACATCATAACTTAATGAAAAGGTAATTTAAGAACAGCACTTGTATTTGCATAACCTTCCCCCACTCTTATGTATTAAAGTGTTATTAAGCCATTACTCATTTTATTTCTGCGTATTTTTCTCCAGCTGACCAGATCCTCACTGCAGCATTATGATTACATCTGCTCAAGGCACTGAAAAAAATGCATGAATAGTAAAGATTTCCAGAGGAAAAAAGCAGTGGCTATAAACAAGAGGGAGCACAGAGAAGGATAGAGTGAGAAAGTACACAGAGAAAATAAATGTCTATGGTATTTGCAATACAGACAGAAATAATCCCCATAAAGGGACAAAGAAAGTTGTTTGATTCTCAGTTTAACTGCTTTTGACGTTTGTGAATTTGATTCTGTAATGAGCCTTATTGGTCGGATGTCACTTGGAAGGAAATCAGAAACGGTCAGTTTGAAGAATCTATAGGAAAAAATTAGTGCAAAACTGTAGTGGGTAATAAGAAAGAAGTACTAGAGCAGAAAAAAAACAAGCAAGGGAAAGAAAATGTTTGCAAAATTGAAAATTACTTTCTAACACCAGCATAGCATACCACTTCGTATACAAAGCATAGGAATAATTAATTTTCTGACAAAAAAGGGTTCAGTTTCATTTGCCAGCACAATGCCATATGGAGATTTATTGCCAACTGCAGATAAACATCAACAGCAGAAATAAGAGGGTTTGCGTCAATTTTGTATTTATTCAGGACTGTTACAGGAAACCATGTATCTTTTCAGGAGTGAAAAAGTTTTCTTTAAAAAGTGTGTTAAATTGATGCTTTGTAGCTCTCAGAGCTGATCCATTCCATGTACTTTGCTTTACTTCCATATCCATATGCTAGTGCTGTTCTTCACCACCTGATCCTCTCCATATGCTAAACACTCTACAGGAAGTGTTGCTCCTAATCCAGACAATTTCAGAGTTTAGAAATTTAAGGAAAAAGGAAGTATTGCTACGTCCACTTTACACAGAAAAGTTAGGTAAAGATGCATGTGTTTGCAAGATTCCATTGTAGTTGGTCATGATAGGCGCAAGTCCGGAGTACTCAGATACTTTTTTTTTTTCTACCATGTCATCTATAACATCTTTCCTGTTGTACTTTGAAAAAAATGGCAGAAGATATTGTAAAAGGCACGATGCGCGTAGGGGGTAATAAATCTGTTGGATGCAGACAGTCAATGGCTGCAAGTCATAACATAAAGCTTTACTCTTAGCCTCCTACCAGTTTTCATTATCAGTGAAAATTTCTATTAATGTAATACAATAGCATCATGTACAAACAGCTCAGCAGTCACACATTTTCCACAGCTGTCATAAAATGATAGTCATTTAGCTTCAAGGTAAAGCTGAAGTTTGAATATTCCTGCGTTTCATTTTTGAAGCTTTGTCACTTTAGAAGATAATTATCTAATTTTGTGACCAACAATGTGTTCCCAACACATCAAATTTTAATACCTGTAGTATGTAGATCCTTTTTCTGTGTCTTGAAAATTAGCGACTTAGATAGCTTGACACAAAATCTTGGGAGTATATTGAGCAGCCAAACATTAAAACACTACCTAGAGGAACAATAGGAACACTACATGCTCTGCCCTGACCAGTTTTCATAATGCCTTCCAAATAACATTTTCACAGTGCTTTTATCTAACAGGCTAGAGATATTATGCCTGCATAATTTCAACTCCTGCTTTTTAGGAAAATAAGTCAAATCTTTGTTTGTGTATAAAAGCACGAAGAAGCTCCTTGCCAGCTACTGTGAAATAATTTAAAGTAAAAAAAAAAACAGATGATAAGACATAAAACCTTCTACCAGCTGACAAATAATTTCTGTACAACACTAAGTTCACTTAAGATACTGTGGCTGATAAAGATAGTAAGAGAAAATGGTTAGTGAAGCAAGTAAGAGCTAAAGGGTTTGGTTTAGCTCTAGACTAGAAGGAAAATTCCTGTGTTACCATGACAAATTAAGAAAACACTTCTCCGATTCACGCAATCAACTTAGTAGAAATTACTCTTGAGACTCAGTAATTATGAGAACAGTTACACACGCCTATTGTGAGAACGGGTTTGTCTGTGAAAAAAAGACCACCTGAATACTGAACAGCAAAGAGTTCAGTTTAAGAACTGTAATGTTAGTGCAAACTATTTTAAAATAATGGGTCAGAAAAGAAAGTGTTGAGACCTGATGAAGCAACTAAAAGATGGTATAATATTGTCTATGACTGAGGCCTAAGAGAGGCCTGCCATGACAAAGTGGCATGCCTTTAAATATCTACGAAGAGGTTGCTGAGAAGATGAACAAAGGCTATTTATAGAGGTATGCAGTGGGAGAAGTGACAGGCAACAATCAAATTGAAATGGGAGGTTCCAGCTTCAGTAAGTAACTTTTCATCCCTAACATTGGAACAAAAGAGGTTCTGGTATCTCTGTCCTTGAAGGTTCTGAAGATCAGAGGCAAAGCCCCAAGAAATGTGCTCTCATTTCAGCACTTACCTCGCTTTGAGCAGGAAGTTGAGTTAAAAGACCTTCTAAATCTTCTTCCAGAATGAATTACTCCGCAATTCCAGAAATTATTAAAACCAGAGTTCCGTAGTGGAAGAGAGCAAGACAGTTGTACAAAGGGTGAAGAGAAGGGTTTATTTTTCTGAACCAGTTTTGCCAAGTCGTTAGTGCGAAACACAAAAGTCTCGGTTATAAGAGTACAGTTAGAATTTTTAAATTCAGTATCACTGCATTCAGAAGAACACTAATCAGAGATCTACTCAAATTGCACATTATAGAGGAACGGTGTTAAAATTATATACAATCTGCCAACTGCACAAAATACAGGGAAGCCTGTCAACTCCACCTTTTGAGTACACCAAATGAAAATAGTTCATGAGGCTATTAGAAGCTCAGAAGTAATTTCCACCCTTTCCTAAAAACTAAAAGGAAAGCTTCAACAAGGAAAACTACAGACTGATAGGAAACTATCAGTCATACATACAAGCAAGCTAACTAATGAAACAATTAATAGGATCTACACATTAAGCCCTCACACACTGAATGAACTACACACACGCATACTTCTCATGTTATATCCCCAATCTTACGAACTAGATTAGGTCATCATATTATTTGTTCTCTTAATGGATCCGAGAGCAACTTTTGTTTGCATCTTTTGCTTCCTTAAGTGCTCTAAGATCTCAATCTAGTTTGAAGGCTAAATAGTAATTACTGTATTTTTAAGTACCTCCTGTACTACAAACTGATTTATGCAAAACATTTGGCATTAGTCTCAGAAGAAAACATTTCACTCTAGAGCATCTGCCCATTTAAGAACAAAGATTCAAATAAAAGCTAAATAAGGTGGTTCAGAAAGAAGACAGGGAAAGACAGGCAAAGACAACAATAAAACACCACACCAAGTTAAGGCAGGCAAAACCAAAACACAGGAGTGGAGCAAGTGCTCTGACAAATAGAATGCCTTCTCATATTTTAGAAATTGTTTTGGTCACCTTAATGAAACGTATTGTTTTAACTCTTCACAGTTCTTTCAGGAATCTCAACAGAGAGAACAAATGGCTGGAAACAGCCACCTGTCAAACACTTTTCTGATTAAGAATTATTGCCAGAACCTTGACAACTCTACCAAACCAACCAAACAGGCTCCATCTAAAAAAGCAAAAACTCAGCATGACTAGTGCTTGGGAAGAACTCCTCATGAGTAAGAAGAGTTAAGAACAAACTTCACTAAATACCAACAATTGCTGATAACAACGCAGTAGAACATCTGGCAGGTACAAAAGGTACATCTAATCAGCCATTTCCTTCTCTCTCATTGGTGCATCACAGTTACAAGCCCTAGCGAAGCTCTATTACCTAAGTACTTCACAGTCACACCTAACATAAGAACATGGTGGGACAACTTGAAAAGTCAACTCTGTTGAAGTCTTACCATGTGCTTGCTGGACTTCAAGTCAAATAGATGAGGACTGCTCAGAATTTTAATCTGTTATATTTAATAGATTTCTCCTTCTATAGTAAAAAGCCATATGTTTCAATAGGACCATTTGAATGTAAGTTTCTAGAGGGGAGAAAAAAGGGGGAAGTGGTCAGCCAATCTGGCCAACCTGTACAGCAACAATTAATGTTTTATAACCTGTTTCTGCTCTGAAAGTTGAGGGATTCCCCAGCTGTGTCTTAAGGAGATAAAGGCACAAAGCTTAATAGTGCATAGATAAAGACATCAAAGAAGAAATACAATTACTTTCATTGCTTATAGCAAAAAAAAAAAAAATAGAGACTCCAAAAGAAAGGATTAAGTAGCTCATCTTCCTAACATAAGGCAGTTCAAGGAGATCTACACAGTGGCAGGTAACCTGTTCTGAAAAGTGACCCTGCAGGAGTTCCACACTATTTCAGTGTTTTCTCTGAGTAAAAAAGAAAATAAAAAAGTTTTTGATACAAGGAAAAACTAAATCTTGTGTTTAAAGACCAGTCCTTGCTCATCTACCATGGATATCGAGAACACATAACTTCTTCCTGGTTTACTGCATGTGAAGACTATTGCCGTATTTCCTTTCAAGTTTTTACTAGTTTTGCTCAGACACAGCTTGGCGCACGGCACTAAACCACTGTCTAGTGAAACAGACCTAGTTCTTCCTCTCTTCCCTCTCCCCTGCCCAATTTACATTTCTCCACAGTTTCTTCCTCAGTTCAAAAGGAAATACCTATTTCATTTTTTTTTAGTTTAGGATTCCAACCCCCTCCCTTCAGTTTTCTAACATATTCAAAGGTTATTGCCTCTTTCACGTAGTTTACCTGTCTGCATCAGACACTGAAAGGTTTTTCTGAAATTCAGGACTAGTTGTCCCTCTCTGTCTACACAACATAAGACTCTAACCTTTAAGAGTTTATAAAGTTTAGAACATTTCTAGTCTCACAAATGTGGATCTGACATACACTTCATTACACACGAGGTTCCCAGTCAATTCTTAGCTCTCTGGAAATTAAAGATAGCCACGTCAGCCATCTTACCAGAAAATATGGCAGAAACGAGGAGCAGGTAAAGTGTGTCAGATCAGATGAATCTTTGAGAGTAAAATATTCCTCATCCCTCAGTGTATTCACAATAGCCACAGATACCAGAAGCAGCAAAAACACTTGGAATCTGTGACCTCTGCTGATGACTTCTGTAAATCAGTGTCTTGACACATCTATAATGGGTTATGAGCAGTAGAGTTTATGGCGGGGGGAGTAAGTCAATAGAGAGAAGAGAGAGAATAGCCCTCACTTGTAGTAACTGCGAAAGGAATCAGTGTGAAAAACAACATGAGAGAAAACTAATGTGTGCTCCTAGCAAACAACAGGAAACCTCAAGTATAGAAAGCTGCTAGTGCAGAAGTTCAGTCTCTCTGAGGGCATCTATACAAGACTACAAATGTCTACTTAAATAAATTAGTCCAGAAGCAAAAGCAACAACTCTGCCCATCTCTGCCTCCAAAACCCTTGTTAAGGTAATCCGCATTCTCAAAGGGTTTTGAAAGAGTCTTCTGTAAAAAAAAAAAAAAAAAAAAAAAAAATCATTTTTCCTGTGTCAGGGATCCTCCAGGAAATAAATTTAAACCTCATGAGCATGAAATGAAAATCATATTCCTGTACAAAGCATCCAGCAAAGCATATTAAGTATTTCTATCTTCCACTACAGCAATCATCTTTCAACTCCTCAACTACCATCTCCTTCCTGAAAATTGCCTGGCACAGGGTGTTGCTCAGACATTTCTCTTCTGGAGATACATTTAAAACACACATACTCCACCCAACAGGCTTGTCCAAGACTTGAATCCAGATCATTTCAAACATACACGTGCAAGTTATGCACCTAACACTAACTTCACTACAAATTCAAATTTGTTTCTCCCTTCATTCCCAAAGAGCACCATTGATGAAACAGTCTTATTTTACCTTTGTGTAGCTAAGCAAATTATTTTCTTCTAAAGTTGACTAAACTTGACTTTTATCAACTCAAGTCTAGCTCATTAAAGCAATACAAGATGCTCCAGCTACTGCTAGGACCCTGCTAGAGACTGCCAGGAAGCCAATTCTCTTAGGCAGGAGAGACTTATGACAGCTTAACTCCTCTGCCCTGTATTCCACTGTCTACTATTTTACTCCCAGATTAAATTTGAGATGCTGGTTATAACATCTGTACAATCCTATGTGAACAAGTCTGTTTCTCTTGACCAATCACAATCTCCTCACATCTTACATCATCATCCTCAGAAACAGTGTAGTAATTATCAATTATGATGGGTAACTCCGTCTGTGAAGTCCTAGGAGATCTGAGGGCAGGATACCTTCAGAAAGTACCTGTCCCTGGAATTCATCACCTCTGAAAAGGCTTCCAAGATGCTTCCCAACTTCTCTCCAACTATTATTAAGAAATAAAAAAAAAAGGCATTTTTGCACGTTTACTTTTTACATACAAATCTCACAATGATTTTGTCATTCACTAAAAAAGTACTTAAGTTTTACAAATGAACTGGGCAGATGCTGAATAGGCTCACAAAAACATCCATGCAATTTTGCAAAAACATTATACGTATAAAAAGCAAAATGGAACTTCATGAGCACATGTTAATCGAAGCATTTCATAAAGACCTTTCATTGAAGCTTCTACAGCAACCTAAAATACAGTCTATCCTATCAATATAAAATTTGTGTTGTACAATGTGTTACTTATCAGCAACAAAAAATTGTACCCTACAGAACAGTAATGACATTTGAAAGTGTAGGGTATTGATTGGCAGTTGCTTAAAAGTGAATCACCACTACAATGCGGCATCTATTCATGGCTCTACATGGCTTCGCTGTCAAGATAATTTGCATGGAGACTGGCTCTTTTAACCTTGAAATGTAAGCATTTTCCAATACAGGATGTGAAAACAAACAACCACAAATGCATTAAGCAAGGGAATTAGCATTAATTTCCTTTCAAGATCTGATGTTTTCCAGTTGGATTGTCCACTCAATAATTTCCATATTAAAAGACATTATTGAAAGTGTAATGCATTCATCATAAACTTACTGAAGCCTTCTCCTATTTCTATTACATATTAACAACAGAACATATTTGCTTTCAATAATACAAGTAAAAGGATCGTGCTGTGCTTGCAAAACCCAGAAAGACACAGAAAATACTGCAAAATACAGAGCGCTGACAGCAGAAGATCATGAGTCCACCATGGCTTAGAAGTGGGCTTTCCTTTTGACTTAAAGAGAAACACAAAACATAATGATTGATATTCAGTGGTGCCCAGCCACAGGACAAGGGGCAATAGGCACAAACTGGAACACAGGCAGTTCCATCTGAACATGAGGAAGAATTTGTTTCCTGTGAGGGTGACAGAGCCCTGGCACAGGCTGCCCAGGGAGGTTGTGGAGTCTCCTTCTCTGGAGAGATTCAAAACCCACCTGGACGCGTTCCTGTGCACCCTGCTCTAGGCTAACTTGCTTTAGCAGGGGGGTTGGACTGGATGGTCTCGAGAGGGCTCTTCCCACCCCTACCATTCTGTGATTCAGACTAAATTTTAAAAACATTACCAACATGAAGAAATTATTACTCCTGCCATAACATTCAAACAGGAGATGGGAGTAGGACTATACATCATTCAAGATGCAGTTCTAAC
The DNA here is from genome assembly GCA_013398225.1 of Steatornis caripensis. Classification (NCBI taxonomy): domain Eukaryota; kingdom Metazoa; phylum Chordata; class Aves; order Caprimulgiformes; family Steatornithidae; genus Steatornis; species Steatornis caripensis. Next base: position 30,725 of record VZSC01003594.1, read on the forward strand.
TTCAGCAAAGGCAAAGAAAATTTTCCAATACCTTCAAAGAAGGTAGAATTTCGTTACAAGAAAGAAGGAAAAAATATTTTGTTACTGAGAAAAAGAGACCACACTACTGGAAGTTTGATAGCAGCACTGTGATATTTTACTCTACAGATCAATACACTACCTGAAAATTAGTACTGGACCCAGCAGGTTTTTCCACGTTACACATTAGCAGCATATGCATGCTTTTGATTTTTTTTCTTGAACAAAAGAAAGTTAAAATATCTACCCAAAAGAATTTACCCTGTATGTTTGCAGACAATAAAATTAAATACTTCACCAAACACACTGAAATGCTCCATAACCAGTTTGGTACAAAAAAAAAAAAAAATTGTGAATTACGTAGCCCAAGTATCTGTAAGAATTTAGGTGGATAGAGGTTCAAGCTCTGCAAGTTCAAAAACATCATTTGCATTAATCATCAGAATTAAAGTGATTTAAGATTCTCAGATGCACATTTCTTTTATTCTCTAATACTTGACTTTAATTCAGTGCTAGGAGACACAGTTTGCATAATCCAGAATTCAGGAGTTTGAATTATAATGAATTAACTCTGAATAGAGCTTTTAGTAAACTCTATAGCATTTACATGGCTGCTGATTTTTTGAGTGTGGGTTTGGGGGTTTTAGGTTTCTTTTTTGGGGGGTTGGTTGGAGGTGGTGGTGTTGCTGCTGTTGGTTTGGGGTTTTTGCAGGAAGCAACAGTGGCAGCATTGGGTTTTTTTAAAGTCATAGTCATATGTCTATAGTTTTTTGATAGGAAAAAAATCATGGATTTTTTTTTGCAGTTTTAAAATTGCTTANGTCTCAGGTGCACATTTCTTTTATTCTCTAATACTTGACTTCAATTCAGTGCTAGGAGACACAGTTTACATAATCCAGAATTCAGGAGTTTGAATTATAATGAATTAACTCTGAATAGAGCTTTTAGTAAACTCTATAGCATTTACATGGCTGCTGATTTTTTGAGTGTGGGTTTGGGGGTTTTAGGTTTCTTTTTTGGGGGGTTGGTTGGAGGTGGTGGTGTTGCTGCTGTTGGTTTGGGGTTTTTGCAGGAAGCAACAGTGGCAGCATTGGGTTTTTTTAAAGTCATAGTCATATGTCTATAGTTTTTTGATAGGAAAAAAATCATGGATTTTTTTTTGCAGTTTTAAAATTGCTTAGCTAGCAAAAGCATAAATTGATATCCAAGAAGCCAATCCACGTCTATACCTTAAACTGCATGTCTCAATCTTACTGACCCTTCCTTCAAAGCAGTAGTTGCAGTGTCTTGAGCAAAGAAGAAACAGCCTACAAAGACCAAAACGAACATAAGGCCAAATAAAAGAAAAGCAATTAATGTCAAGATGATCGTACTAAAATTCTCCAAGCATTTAAGTCACTATTAAATAATTTAAAACTAAAGATAGATGTACTGCATGAATCAGATACACCAGCTGAATGCTAATTGATCTAAATCACTCTGTTACATTAGTTTTGCACTGACATTTTCGTAGTTGTAAGAAACTAAAAAGATACAGCACCAAATCTAGTCGGCAAGATAAAATCCAATTCTGAACCTTTAAAAGTAGGAATGCTATACCGATTGAAAAACCTGCTTTGAGAAAACACAATTATTTAAGAACTCCTAACACAGTGAAGAATTCGTTGAAAGGACTAGGTAGATGCAGACTACAGACTGCTTGAAATCAAGGCAGTCAATTGCTTACATAACAGTCAAGACTCTGTTAGACGACTTACATAAGAAAATTCTGAGATAGCCTTAAACAAGCTTGTCTTCAGTAAGAAACCTTTATGGCAGAACCGAAAATAAAAGGTTCTTTTCAGTTGGAAACTATTTCTACATTAGCAATAAAATAATATCAACTATTCAGGCCCAAATCAAGAATCATCAAAGCTCAGAATGTGGGGGTGGGGGAAGTAGTCTCACCACAAGAAATCCAAAAACACGTAGATCACACTGCATTTTTAGATAATCAGACACGTGACTGGTATTAGAGAAGCTTCACTGGGTAAAAACAATTATTTTTAACATTAACGGAAGGCGCATTACCTGCATTTTTTGCTTCCATTTCATTACTGCTAGTATTTTGCAACAGTGAGAAACTGAAAACACACTATTAGCATGGACACTATAATGTGAATAGTAACATTTCCCAAAGTCTGTCCGTCCAAGATTCTAATAGAGACAGCTGAAGTGAAGAATATTTTCCTGGCACCTGACCCTTGCTTTACATCCTATACTTAAAGCCTGGCTTGGCCGGCAGGCTACACTCTCACATTTACTACAGTACTAAATGAACAATCAAAATGTTTAAAAAAAAAAAAAGAAAAGTTTAAAAATGTGTGAAGATTCAAATAAGACAGATGTCTTCTGAAAGTCTAAGACAAGAAAAAAAAAGAAGGACCTAAGAGACAATTAAAACAATTAAAACTTGAATCAATTCTTAGGCCCCAGCAGTATTTTTGCTAACTAGGTGAAGAGCATGCATGTCTACAGCACCAAGCAGCTTCTTGTATGCTGCCAAATCTATGACAACTGTAAAATCTCCATAACTCAGGTAATTTAGGAATAATATTGTCCTGTTTTCTTCTGTATGGTTTATAGAACACTGAACTGTCTTCCTTTGAAAGCAAGCAGCAGAACACTAAAACGTTACATTTTTAAGTGCTAATCTTGCTTAAAAGCTCATAATAATTTCTGAAATTATTCACTGAACTATTATTATTATTTTCTCAGCTATTTACATTGTCTGTATTTCATCTAAAGTCAATTTCAGGAAAAATCATATATCCCATATACTCTCAGGAGACATACTGACATACTTGGATAAGATTATCATAATGCAATAAAATAATAAAACATTAGGTTAAGGCAAGTAGTGCTTTTTAAAAACAAGTAGTCTTTAAAAGTGACAAAAAAGATCTTATGCATCTTTTTGAGACTCAAGACGACAGCTCTGCTTGTTACTCATTTGATGCTCACAGTACAGCAAGACTCACAAATTGTAATAACCAAATCAATATTCACAGCTATAACCTGGCAAAATTTTACTTTAGCGAGTATCTCGCATAACTTCACTTGCTCAATGAAATCTCAGTATGGGTCAAATGACTCAATGGGTAAAACATTTGGGCAGTAAGGAGTGTCAATCATGCCTTGATTTCAAATGCATTCCTTTAAGAGTAGTGCTTACTATACATGCTAACAAAATGAGTCAAGTAACCTTTAAATTAATTTTTCATTTAGCAAGCCTTTATTAAACTAAATGGCACTACAAAGCAGTTGGTAATTGGGAAATCTATACTGCCCAGACACACGATTATACACACATTTTATATCTTCATTTGTTTAACAATGCTTAATAAAACCGCAGATTTTCCTCCAGTAATACTAGAAGTTGCACTGCTTGTAGAAGTGGAATCTTGACTTTAAAAAGACATTGACTCTGATCGCCCAGAGCTCACAGCAAATACCAAATGGATTATTGATGCCTGGCTAGTGGGGAGGGAGAAAGGGGAAAGGTGTTTGCATTTAGAGCCCTACTGTGCTATCTCCTCCTTAATTATTATGACAACTTCTAGCACTGACTTTGCATGTTGAAACTACTTGCAAATCTTGACGTTTGGTATGTTTTTATTCACACAAGCTTACAGAAGAAATATCCTTTATAACGTGTATCTTTTTGTATTGTTAAAGTCATCTGTCATCCGGGCTCGTTTGCCATGATCAACAGCAAGAAATAGCAAGCTAAGACGACAGAGACACTCATAATCTTACATAAAAATAAAAAGCACTAGAGGTTTCCTAAAACTAATATAATCAGAAGGGAAAAAGAAAAAGAATATGGGATATGACAGAGGAATAAAAATGCTCTAAATACTTGTCAAATCTGTGTTTTATCTTTCCCCCTTCATTCTATAATGAAATATCATAACAAAAAGCAAGAAACAAAAGCAAAATAGCTTGAAATGAACATATGCTGCCCACCTTCAAAAACAGGAGCACAGATTTGTTCATGAAATAGAAAGGATGCCGGTGAAAAGGTACAGTAACAGCTTCCAATTACCTACAATTATAACAACCAATAGGAAGAAATCTTGCTACTTCAGACGGAAAAAATACGTTACAGAAGGGATGACAACAGTATTACTATGAAGAAGAGAAAAATTAATACGGTTCTCATACTGATTCTTTGTGGATTATTAGCACGATTGCAAAACACAGCGTATTCCAGATTTTTCTAGTAAGTGTTGGACTGTGTGATTTTGGTAGATTTGATTTTTAAAGCCATTTTAGTGCAAAAATGGCTGCGCACAGAACAGTTCCAAAGTTAACATAAGGTATCTGTTTGTTACGGGGCAATAAAAAATTAAAGCCTTTTAATAATACTTGATTAGATACTAATCAAAACTGAAAGGCCTGTCTTACAAATTTAAGGAGTTCATACAAAAATGTGATAAGACTACACAGACTTTAAAGGAGGTGAGCTAGAAGTACAATAAATACCGAGTGTCCAGATTTTCAGATTAAAATTAAAGTTTGCCCAATATATTGAAGTGAAGCTATTTAATGGCCTTGAAAACCAGTAAGAGACCTCAAATATTTTTGTTCTTAATAACTCTGTATTTCAGCTTAGTGAAGTTCACATTTTGCAGTCCTGAGCATACAACACTGAAAACACAGATACTACTAAGGAACTCAAATGCCTTTAGTAATCATTAAGTCAAGTTGCTTTCATTTTACACGAAGAGCATAAGCTTTTTGTTTGAACTGCTGCGTGTACTGTCCGTTACATAATTTCACACATATACAAGCCTTTCAAAGTAAGTGCTACAAGCTAAAGGAGTAATTTCCTTCATAATCAGACAAAAAAAAAAAGAATGTGTTATTCAAACTAAAAATCACGTCTAAAAAAAATAGCAGAAATTCAACATATGGGTTGAATGAGTGTCTCTGTAGTCAGTGAATGCCTTGATGTTTTTCCATTTCCATATTGCATTGAGGGTCACGTTAAATGCCACAAAAATCAGTCTTAAAATCTTTAACATATTCCTCTTAGTCCCTCATAATTTTTCAGCAACTGCTGTAAAAATATTGTCTACACCACAGAACTTTACTATAGGTTGCATATTTAAATTAGAGTAGACACAATACTTAATACATACCTATACTCAAATCCGCTTTCTCATTACCCTCTGCCCCAATTATGTAGACTTATACCAATTTCTCAAGTTTTTGCAATACTTCACTAGCTTATTACCCAGCTGTGCAGCTGAGCAAGAAGATAACCACATTCATTTCTCTTATCTGTAATGATGTAATACATCCCAGCCCTGGGTTGAGATGATTGTGGGAATAATGGGATTGTAAAAACTGCAGCGATGACAAACAACAGTGCAGTCGCCTTCTCCTGATACAGTGAACTGCGTACATACAGCACAGGGTGAAAACACAATACGCACTAATTCTGCTCCTTGAATGAAGTTAACATTTTTCATAAGAAGCAGCTGTTTCTACACAGAAACGTCATCACCATAATGCAGCAACCAGATTAAATACCCACAATCTAGGCTGAAGCCTGGACTCCAAGAAATAAAAAAAGTGTTGGCATTTACTTTCTCATCATAAGAAAAAAAAAAAATCATCCAAAAAGAAAAGTATCAGTTTAATCAAAGACTCTTCAGATAGTGCAGAGCAATGCAAAGAGTCATCAGGGATGAGCAAGTAATACAAAAATAGATCCTTGACCAAGGCATGCACAGCACTGCTTTCTTATTCATTTAAAAAATTAAATCTGCCTCCATTTTCTGTGTTAAAAACCATCCTTGTTACAACTGAAGAGATCCTTACCTTCTGCAGGAGCTGGGAACCTGAGTACTTGGCTGCAATAGATTTGATCTCCCCACCAAATGCTGAGGCCCAGAGCTTCACACTGGGAAGAAAAAAAAAAAAAAAAGAGACACAGGAAGAAATGTAATACACATGTCATAGCAAGCAACACAGACTGTAACAGCTTCAGCTGCACTCGGAAGGATCCTGGCAATTTTGCATTAAAGAGCTCACTAAGGAACCTGAGTACAGCAAAGGATTAGCGAAGCTGTTCAAGTATAGGCACAAACTAGATGCTGTGCTAAGGTAAGGCCTCTGATACGAAACTACCCAACCTGCACTGTTAAAATTTAAAGAATGAACTTGTACAGAAACATGCGTTGGCACAATATACCACATATCCATTGAAAGGAAAGAGGCAGATAAAACAGCAGAACAGTTCCGAATGATGAATTCTCACACAAGAAGGACTTAACATAACAGCATCAACTTCAGTACACACAAGCACTTAAGACTCTGCGGCCACATAGTCCACCAACACATGCTCCTACAATGAAATGAAATGAAAGTAGTGCTGAGCACATTAGACACTACCACTTTAAACACAGCTGACAGAGGAGCAAAGGTGCCTTGAACAGCCAAAAATCGCAACATAAAAAGATCAGAACTTGGGCAGTCAAGTTCTCATCCTTGAGCATGGTCCTGAAGAGCAATAGCATTAAAACACTTACACAGACAAGGGGATCTGCTGCTCCGATTCAACCACATCCACTAAGGCTGTGTTAAAAGCTGTCCAGAAGATAAAGAAAAAACCCCCAAAAGCCCGAAGATTCAGATTCTCTGGCATTGTGGTGCTCTGTGCCTGGAAAGATTTGGGGAAATTCAAGTAAAGCTGAATTCAGCAGCAGTGGGGTTTTGCTTCTAAAGCCTCTTTCCCCACCCTTACCCCCTCCACTAGAACAACACTGGAAGAAATCACAGGTCCATCCTCATCCCTCCAAAGAATGACCCTTCTCTGTGTAATGGAAGGAGAGGACTAGAAGCGAAGCTCTAATGACTTGAAAACTATTGTGTCCCTGGTAACAGCAAAGCGTTTTCCGGCACTACTGCAGCCACTTGCATGTAGTTCTTTACAACTCCGCAGTCAGCAGTGTGCTGGAGTTACTTCAGTGACCTACTGCTGCTCCAAAGTGCCCTCAGCAGCAAGAAAGCAGACTATTGATTCCAACTGGGGAGGCTGTCTTCTCGCAATTACTGCTCACTTTGCAAATGGAAAGGTGCCTAGAGTTCTCCTTTCCCTCGCCGGTAACCTCCAGCCTTCATCCCAGATCAAGTCGGCCAACGCATTGGTTCAGCGGAGCAGCAGCAGCAGCCTTTTAACGGGATAGCGCGGAGACAGAGAGGCAGGCACAGGAGGAGCTGGACCAGAGGGAGGGTGCCTCTGAATGGCAAAAGCAGAGAAAGTCTGCAGGAGCTGAAAGTGTAGTTGAGCCCTTCCAGGAAGGCGAGAAGAGAGCGCCGCACGTTGCCGGGGGGCTGAGCTAGGGAGGGCTCGGCAGGGCTGGCAGGGGCGGGGGGGCGGCGAGGCCGTGCACACCCACCGGAGACCCGGCCAATTCAGGCAGGGCACCGCTGCCTGACAAGCGCCTGTCACACAGCCCGGAGAGACGACGGCCGGCCGGAGCCGAGCCCGTGGCGCCGAGAGCGCCCGGCATCGCGGCCGCGGAGCCGCGCCGAGGAGGAGGAGGAGGAGGAGGAGGAGAGCGGCGGTCCCTGCCGAGGCAGCGTCGCTGAGGAGCCGGAGCAGCGCGTTCCCGGCGCGAGCCCCGGGTTTCGGTCAGGCTCGCACGTTTAATCGAGTCAAATACAGCACGTCCCTGTGCATAAAGGCACGGTTGCTGCTTCCTCCCACGCCCGAGCGCCGCAGCGAGCCACTATCCGAGAGATCGGGACTGGCAAAGGCTTATGAATGAAAAGAAATGCAGCATAAGTAAATCAATGCGGGCTAACTGACTCGAGCCTATGAATAAATTATTAATTTGTGCTCGTCGAAGAATCCCCTTGATAGAGCAAGCATAGGATTACAAGCTCCTCCATGGAGAGAGCGGCATGAGGAGCAGGAGGGGTTCATCCAGGTATTTTTGTCGTTGCATTTTAAAATCTACCCTGCCTCCTTTCGCTTCTGTTCTTCTCCCCCTGCTTCTTTCTCACCTTCTTCTCCACTAAATGCACAGACTTAAAATAGCAATTGAACTTTAATGTAAATAAGCATGGCAAGACCTGGAGATGATCTGAGCAAGGGCTGAGTCATCCTTGCATCATGCAATACAGCTCCAGTGTCCGCTCCGGAATTCTAGTTTCTTCCCTCTGGAGTTAGAATTAACGCCCAAAAATATTCACTCTGCCTTTATATAGTGTTCCTGTCTTGTTTAACATTTTCTGTCTTGAAGCTAGATATCTAGTACCTGTATTTTTTCCCACATTAACGTTTTTAAAAGCACCAAACAGTTTGCTTTAAATACCAAAACCTCTGCTCAGCTCCCAGCTGATAAAAGCTTTCTTCTTTCTCAGGAGAAACTGGAAGTTTAAAGATAGAAAGACTACCTCAGGGAAACCGTATAGAGCAGAGTGGCACAGTACACCGCAACTTCCACCACCCAATGGCCATCCCCACCAGTAACAGTAAATAGATCATATTTCTGTCTGTATTATTACCTTCACATGAAGGCAACAGTGGAAGTTTTGTTAAAAGGGACACCTTATTTTGTGTATTAACCAACCATTTTGAAAACCCTATTATCCGTGCTGTTACTGTGGATTTTCTAAGCAGTGTTTTAAATACGCTGCCATGTCACCAGGTGTTCAGCCTACCTACAGGCAGAAATGTAAAAATGCACGACTGACTAACCGTATATAATTAATTATGTGCCCCTTTGAACATATTATATAAACAACAGTATCTTTTCAAAACTAGGAATGAAACAGGAATGGTGGACTGCCTCACTACTTGCACAGTTTAGCTTTTTTACACGCTAAACAACATCAGGAAGGAAATTGATAAGGCTAATATTTGTGGGACCCAAACTTCATTTTTACATTAAACACAGATCCTTATCTGCTTCAAGTCAATGCAGTGTGCCCGTGACAAGTAACAGCTAGCTTCATTCTTCAGAGAATTACTGGAAGCCCTAAGAAACTTTTTGAAAGCACATACAATGTGCCTGTGTTCAACAGACCTGAGAAATTTAACAAGTATTAAAACCATCACTAATTATTGGCAAGCATAGATGATAGTTACATTTCTTATACATTCAATACCATGTTAGAGCTAGAATTTATGCATTTGACCTGTATAATTGGACACTCCAATTTGTTTAATATAGAAATCCTGTTTCTGCTATCGCAAGTCTCAGGAAAAAAAAAAAAAACTTGAAAAAGAAATTTATACTTGACAGTACAAGGATGGCTACCTCCTTTCGTATTAACAAACATTTGTATGCATTATACCGTAGAGTGCTTTCAGCATCTTTCATTAATGCACACTACATTCATGTAGTTATTTACTCCCTCTTGGTAATTCAGCGAGTGGAAAGCAAACCTATACTGTAACAGTAGTTCAACACATACAAACCATACATATAAACCACTAGAAGTGACAACACTTTCTGTCAAGAGGATTGCTATTGTATCCTGGCCTGACTACTGCTGCCTATTCCTGGTATGCAGATCACTGCAGTCAACAAACCGGGTTCAAGAAAAACATTACCATTTCCCCCATGTTGTCCTCACGAGAGGGATGCAGAAACTTCCCCTAAGCCGGTTTGCATAAGGACCAAGGAAAATAAATAGAAAAAAGAAGTGGTAAGTTCTGCTGAAAAGTTCAAGTCCTTTATACTGGGGATATAGCAGTGTGCTTCATTATTTGGTACAGCCTTGTGATGTCCTGGAGCAATGTCAGAAGAAAGCTAAGTTTCAAGGAAGCATAGTAATGAATTTATAGTTTGGATGTAATGTGGCAATCCTATCATGTGCTTACGCTGTTACAGATAAAGTTTCTTCCAGATTTGGCAGTTAAGTGCTGGTTCCACTAGAAAAACGTATGTACTGATCAGAGAAGGAAAATGTTTATGCACTTAGAAATTTTACTTTCTAAAACCAAAGTGCATCTCAGCAGTAAATGTAGGTAAGTTAGTTACACGCCAGTGGTCTCAGAAGTAGAGCTCCCCAAACAAGTGTATTAAGTTGGATTGCCCTGCCCCCAGACCCCCATTTTTAAGGGATAAAAATAGTATCTAATCTCCTGCTGTGTCTGTGATGATCAAGTACAATGGTGCATTTTAGTATCTCACTGAAAATGAAAGGAGCTGTTTTCCCCACGAAAGCAGAAATAAAATTTGATCGTGAATCATCAAGTAAGCATTGTCACAGGAGTGTCACAGGAGTGTCACAGGAGTGTCACAGGAGTGTCACAGGAGTGTCACAGGAGTGTCACAGGAGTGTCACAGGCACGGTCAGAGGAAGCTGATGAATTCCCAAAGCTTTTGCAGTGGACCACATTCAGGAAAATAACTGAGGGACTGGGGGAAAAACAAACAGACAAACCCCTAAACAAACAGAAAAAAACAGGTCAAGGGCAAAGGGTAATATGAGATGTGACACAAAGGCTGAACTAGAAGCACAGACTAAGGGAAAGTTCTGGACATGAATATACATAGTAACTTTACCTGACAAATTAATCCCATTGTTCTTTCCTCTGTCTACCACCGGATATATTTACACTTATAAAAGGGTGCAGGAACAGGGTCACATTTGCATCAACAGAACATACTTTGAGGTCTTATGATTAGACACGTATCAAGCCCTAATAAAAATCAATCGAGTGGCATAGAGGGAAGAGAGCATATGGTGCAGGGGAGAAGAGTAGGAGGAAATGATATAATTAACACAAATGTTTATTGTATTTCTTTTTTCAGATGCTTATCTACAATGAGTTCTAAACAGAAAGGAATAAACGCAGGCTAAACTGCTCAAAGCCTTGCTGAAGATACAAGCCACCTCCCCTAGAAATTAATTTTTTAAAAAAGGAAATATGTCAGTTTATCTACATTCCACGTATATTAGAAGATTCAGATACTGCAAAAATAGGTAAGTCCTAACTACACTGCATGATGCGATGTTAATACTTGCTTTGTAGTATATTCCTCAACAGTTCTAAATACTCACATTATAATCCTCAAACGTGTTCTCCACAGCGCTGCTGCTGTTGTTCAATTCAAGATATTAAGATATCCTTTCTCCTTCTTTTCCCTTCTCTGAAATATTTCTCTTAAAAAGAAATTACTTAAATAAAGGCAGTGGGAAGGAAAAAAAGGGAGGGAGTGAAGGGATGTAGCCACCTTATGTAATAAACAATGTAATATGATGTCCTGTACTGAAAAATCCTTCCAGCCATTAACAACTGCATGTAACTTTTCACTTACTTCTCTGCAAGTATGATGTTTCATGTACACTTGCACATGGAAAACAAAAACAGGAGAAGTAGAAGGATAACAAAAGTCATCTTGTCTTCCTCCTTGACATTGTCAGATGAAAGGCAAAATCTGAACATTTAGGATTTATTATTTTAAAACAACCCAATGGTGGAAGGATTCATCAAGTAGCGTTCGCACGCTGAGAACACAGGCTTACTTGTTTCAAGTGAGCTGTACATCTGAGGCAGAGCAAGAGACTGCACATGAGACCTATTCTGTAGAGACTTAACATACATACGTGTATTCTTCAAATTTTATGAAGGTCCCACATGTATAAATCTAAGCGTTTCATTGGTACGGGAATGCCTAGTTATTGACTGGTTTCAACCCACTTACAACAAAGACTGAGGTCAAGTAACATTACTCAATGAATTAAACGAACACAATTTCACATAATAGGCACAAGCTAGTGACTTGTAGAAATAAAATTACTGCAAGAATCCTAACTATATCAGTATTTTGCATGCAACTTCGTAATATTATCATCATCTTGGTTTTGTATACTATTCAGGTCAAATCAAAACACTAATATTTCAGTTCATGAGAATATTAAGGGTATACGCAACTGATGTTTACATATACACAAAATCAGTTACATGAGAATAAATACAGTCTTTAAAGACCTAAAAAATACTAATATACACTCACAATATGTTGTGAATATAGCATTTTAGGTTACTGGCACATTATCTTTAGCACACTTCAACACCAAATAAACCTCACAGTTTGCCATAAACCCCTAAGGAATGCATGGTTAATTTAGCTTCTACAAAGCCTATGCTCAGCTGGCTTTAGCATCTCCACAAGGAGTTAAAATGTAAAAGAGCAAAGCATTATCACATCCCAGCCTATGAGAGCTCACGCTGCATGGCAAGCTAGAATGCTTTAAGCTAATGATGTTTATAGCTAACCAAATCCAATTTCAGCAGTCCACTGTAGCTCTAGTCTGTTAGTGCCATTTTACATAAGCTTCATTTATTTTGAATTTTCAACTATTAAGACGAAGTCCGCATTTCGTTGCTTCTGAGTGTCATGCTAGGGAATGAACTCTTGTCTACGCAAATAAATTACCTTTTACTCCCAAGGCTAGTAGGGTTGTAAATGTAAATGCTTTCAGTACATTCAAAATACTTGAAAACTGAAGACATAACCTAAAAATGAGGAACTGTAATTAAGAGCTTTAACCTAATGGACAGAATACAATGGAAACAAACCAACCTAGCATTCTTTCTTTGAGGATAACAAATGAAGACTAAAGGTAACAATATATTTAAGTGCTAATCTGGTACTGTCTATACACTAGGATGAAACCTCTAGTCACATCTGTAATGGCCTGTGAATGTTCACCCAAGCCTTGCAAATTCCTCAGGGCCATTTTAAGGGACCCTTGTTGAAGCCAAATATAGGGACTTCAGAGATGAGGAAAAACTGCTTTGACTTCAGATCTTGGCAGGATTAGCGACACAAACAGCGCTTGCATCTTCAGCAAGTGTCAGTACCAGAAATCATGTATTCAAGGGTGGAGAAAGAGGGGAACTGGTACTGAGCAGACTCTTTCAAAAGAGAGCTCCTTTTGCATCGATATACACAAGTGTAATTTATTGACCCATTGCCATCAGTGAGATTAAGTTTCCAACCACCCAGCTGAGAGCAACCTGCAAACTTTAGACTAGCATTTTCAAAATACTGTCCTTATTGCAAAGTTGAAAATATAACACAGCTTTTGATCCAAGAAACACTGCTATGTCAAGTACTTACGTAAGGCCACTAGGTACTTCAGAGACCTGTAATTCTGTCACTCTCCAGTGACACGAGTCCTGCATCACAAGTATGAGTTTTGAGGTGGAAATGTGACTTCCCTGAAGTCTTGAATATCAGATCAAGAAACTGGTAGTTCAGTCACGGTGCTGCTTATGAGATGTTACAGAAAAAGAATTTTGTATAATTCTATGGCAGCAGTTGCTAACCTGTGATCTATTTCTGCTCTATCACTTTGGTGAGTCTTGTTTGTTTATCGTGAACATTGACTGATACTGAAAATCAAAGTCATATCTCAAAAGGCTATTGGAAATAGCATGTATTAAAAAGCAAGCACATTATGGTAATGAATTCGAGTAACTTGTTACATAAAAAATATACACATCAATATAAGAAAGAGTCCTGAAGAGTAAGGATATTAGACTGTTTCAAATATCTGATCACAATTGCAGAGTAAGACCATCAAAGATTATCAAAAGGCAAATAGGTTTCAATAAGACTAAAATACTACCAGGAAGCATGAAACACATTTCTTAACTTTTCAGAGTTTAAAATTGATTTATTCAACTTCAAAAAGACTGTAGGCAATTGTCTTAAGGTCACAATAGCAACCTGACAAAACTGATTTAAGACTTGCTGCTTTATGCAAATCAAGTTTCGTTTCTTCAATAGTTACTGTTACTTTGGGTAAGAACCAAATTTGAAATTGCACTTTTTTCCACCAACGCAAGAGGCTACTTGTTCTAGTGAACGTAATTTGAAACCTCGCTGCTTATAAGCAGATGAAACAGTGTATTATTAGGGCACTCCTAGAATACCCCTAAGTCTGTTGAAAAAGTGGACTTGGCCATAATTAATAATTCTGGTATCACACAGAATAATACTCTGTCAGAGAAAAAATACACGATTATCTCTTACTCTGGGGTTTCAAGTTTGACTTGTGTCTAGTGGTCCAATTCTACTTCTATTTTAATAATAGAGCTTGACATTACATACTATGGAAAGTTCAGTCTTCACCTCCTGAAGAGTAGTAGCTTAGGCTGTTGTGAGGTTTTGACTTGAAATCCATAAATATAGTAGTAGGTGTTAGGTAAAATATTTGCCAGAGTATGCATTCCTATTTTACAGGCTGTTAATCCATCAGTATCACTAACATTGCAAGAGACACTCAGACTGCTAAACTTATTACTTTTTAATATAACACTATTTTAAACAATAACACTAACAGTTCAGTTCAGGCCATAATACAGCCATCCTCCCTATGACTATAGAAAAACCCCAGCACACTCACAAATGCCAGTTTACACTATGATTCTACTTATAAGCAACCAATATTAGATAGACTACAGACAATACAGAAAAAGAAGCAAAACTGTGAGCCAAACTGGTTATTATCAGGTGCTACCCACCCCAACGGTCTGGGTTACTTTTTTTTTAATTTTATGGTGGTTTTTTTTTTTTTTTTNACACTAACAGTTCAGTTCAGGCCATAATACAGCCATCCTCCCTATGACTATAGAAAAACCCCAGCACACTCACAAATGCCAGTTTACACTATGATTCTACTTATAAGCAACCAATATTAGATAGACTACAGACAATACAGAAAAAGAAGCAAAACTCTGAGCCAAACTGGTTATTATCAGGTGTTATCCACCCCAACGGTCTGGGTTACTTGTTTTTTAATTTTGTGGGGTTTTTTTTTTGCTTAATCTTCAATTTTTTACTGAAAATGGGGACTAATACACTCAATTTCGATAATTGATTCAATACGATATTTGATCAAAGCCCAGTGACACCACTCCTTAACACAAAGGTGATGTTTTGTTAGTAGATAATATATGCTATTTATCAATGACCTCTCAAATAAACATAAAAAAAAGTTTGTGTAGTTCTCAGCCTTCCATCTCTCAGACATTACTAGAAATAACTGTCTCCATTTTAATGAAGGATGAACTTGTGAAACTTTCCCCAAACTGCTGGTTTTGGAAATGACTGAGGGCTGTTGGAAAAAAGCAACAGGACATCTTGTCAATGTTTCACAGAAAATTTTAAGAAAAATATCAGACGCCAAGAGTTTCTCCTGAGCATTAGACAACCCAATACATGATTTGGTCCTTGAAAACTAAGGCTCCCTATTTTTCCTCCAATACATTTATTCCTCCATCATCTTCCCCCCCCCCCC
>VZSC01003594.1:46203-87917 GCA_013398225.1 Steatornis caripensis
CCCCCCCCCCCCGCAATTTCATTGCTATGTCTCCACTTTCAGTTCTCACCTTTGTCTATTGCAAATCCCACTTTTCCAAGCAACAGAATGGTACTGCCTATTTTCTCACTAAAGCACATAAAATTCCCTGAACAGTTTTCTGGCATCTTTGATTCCTAAATTCAATCCTTCCCTTTTTTTTTTTTTTAGATGTAGTAAAGGCTACTTCATTCTACATACCCTTCCCACTCATACAGACTGCTGCCCATAGTCTTACTGCTAATGAAGAGAAAGCCATCTAACTCACAGCCTATGCTTGATTCTATCTAAAATTACCATAAATCCAAACTGCAGAAGCTGCTCATCCTCCAGAACAGGATATGTCAGAAATTCATGAAAAGCCTTCCTTCTAAGATGCACTATGTTCATGTGACATTCGCCTAGTAATCAAGTGTTAAAGCTGTAAGCTCGTAAGAGTACCTATTATCATCCATCACCGATCAAGACCACTGACCCACTCATCAGCACATGGCTAATTCACTTTGCTTTTATTTCTCACCAGGGAATCTGCACCCGAGGCATCATCTACTCGCACTGTTTCAAATTCTCCTCCCAAGCAGCTGTTCTAGGAAACTCCCTACTTTGTTTCAGGCTTTAAGAGCTAAAGTCAGATCTTTTTAGTTGCCAAAGGAAAGCAGTACTGTGAGCTTTTTGTTGTTAAGGAAAAGAATTCATAATTATCACTGCAAGACTTCACAAGCACTTTTTATTAACGGGCTTGTGGTAGTAATCAGACATAGAAGATAGCTGCATTTCTGGATATGCTTCATATCCACATATTTTCACTTAACGTGTTGACCAATGCACGTACTTCAGTGCATTTATATTGCAGATACTTTTGTAATCACAGTAATATTTGTTTATTGCTTCCTAGATTCAGAAAACCTATGAGGAGATTAAAGCAGCACAAGACATTCATGTTCTACACAAGTTTATACAACGGTTTAACATTAGAAGTCATTGATCAGTCGTCATTCTTTCTGGTGCTTTCTATCAGAATGCTGGCACCATGCCCTACAAAGCTGGTGCCATTCTCTCACTTCCAGATACTGAGTTTGCAAACTCCTCAGTCCCAATGCAACCACTGCACTCCTAAGACAGCTTCCCCCATCCAAACCGTGCTTCCTACATGTGAAAGAGGGAGTAACAGTTGGAATTACTAGCTCTCCTACTCTGTCACCTACTCTGACAAGAAGTGTCTAAAACTAAGTTTTAGGGAAGGGGGGGAAGATAGAGAAACCTGTCTATGTATCTGTGTACATACACACAGCACTGAGCGTAACAGATTGGGGAGGATAAAAGTTATGACTAAATGCCTTTTCTGGACATTTACTTTAGTCCAACATATGTATTTATTCACATCAGTAAAATCTTATCTGAAAATTACGGTATTGCATTTGCTGTAAAGCTAGTGGGCATACTCTGTTTAACCTATGGTTAACCAAACCAATTACTCCTAGACAAAGAAAGGCAGCCATAACACACAGCTGAGAAGCCGCAGATCACTGAAGAGGTAAGTTCTCCGAAAATGAACAACAAGCTCCTAACAGTTTCCCGAGACAATCTTTAAAGCTATTCTGGACATCATCAGCACATGCCCAGCCTTTAACCTACTGATGCATACAGTCAACAGAATCCTTTAGCAAAGCTGAACAGCGCTTTCTTACTACCCTGGGCAACATCTGGTAACACAGTTCTGTTGTCAGGGAAAGGCAGCACTCCACAACAGCAGATGCTTCAAGCAGCACTTCTGTGAGCAGCAGTTACTGCTTCAAGAAATATGTAAGACCAGGGAACTGCAGCAGTTGAAGACAACACATGCCATCTTTCTGGGCATCTTGCCTTAACTGTATTATGAAGAGAACTGGCACTTTACATTTTTAAGAATTGGAGATGAAGTGACTAGGGATTTATTTAGAAAAGCTAGAGTGTCCTAATTGACCTTATTTACCACAATCGGCACAACGTGTACCACCCAGCACGCTGCCACCCCATTCCTAGCCTGAAATACAGTAGTGCACGCACTCTTCAAGAATACAAATTGCCAATTGGGAAAAGCAATAATCTCAAGGCTTGCATCATTTCACAGCTGAGTTGTTTGAAGACAGGCTAGCCATTACATAAAGCAGCTGTGTTATCTGACTTTTCATTCATTTACAGACTCGAGCTGTTTTTCTAAGTTAGTTGAAACTATTTTCCTCATTACAGGTTTTTATTCAATATGCAAGGAACTTAGCTATAGCAAGAAACCACAAAGGCTTCCGTTCTGTATGTCAATATTTTAGAGGCACTGTTAAATTGGAAGCCTGTTAGTGTGTTCCAGACACATTACAGTATTGGCTAGAATTCACAACGACGCAACAGAGATATCTACCTTTCCAAACTTGTGCAACCTTCCTTTTTACAGAGCTGATAACATTACTTTGCTGTGCATCTTGGTGTTATTGGACAACGTAAGGAGCAGACACACCATTCTCTATTTGCAAAATGGAATAATCCAACAGTAATGAAAAAGTAAATTTTCACACACTTAGTTTTTAGTGTCCAGAAACAAGGGGCGTGCTACAACGTTATCCAAGTACAAAAGCTTCATGAAAACACTGCAGTCTGAGGAATAAGTGTCATCAGCTGTTTTTTCATCTGGCTGGGGTTTTTCTGCATGCAAAGCTTAGGCAGAAAGTTCCAGTTAAATAGGAGATGATGAGATTTAAAACCATACTGCCAGACAAAAAAAAAAATTTCTCAGGTTAACAGGGATATCTTTGGTTTTTAACATTTCAATCTTAATGATCCTTCATCAACAGAAGACCTGCTCCTATTTTTTGAACTGGAATGCACTTCTATTATATTGAAATATTTGTTGTTATCTCTGTACCAGTACTAATATATATGCAGATAGGAAAAGAAATACTTGAAATAAACTCTATAGAGTTTAGGATTTAGGAGGAGGCTTCCTATGTTTGAAACATTTTTCTGGTACTACCACAATCATGCCTTCAGACCTTAATTTCTTTTCTTCTCCATCACATCCTCTTAACCCTTCTTTCCCTTTCCCTTTGTTTAGTGGAGTACATTTATCTTCTTTTAAATTCCACCCCAGTTCACCTTCCACTATATACATGCTTAAAGAGAAGAACAATACAGTCTACCACACCAAATCGCCCTTCACTTGGTCTTCTGGCCTGCCATCATGCTGAATCAGCATTTCCAAAGATTTAAAGGGATCATCTTCTTTCAATATCTAAGAATTTTTCTAAGGAACCAGCTGCTTGGAAAACTGGGAAACCTATGATGAAAGGAGCCTTCCTCCCTCTCCCCCCAGTAGCAGATGGTTAGACGTTTCAATAGTCAGGATTGTTCTCTCCATTCGAATCAAGTCACACTAAGTTACAGTAAAAAGTTCTAACTTGCAGGCTTAGAAGCCCTCCTCCTCATGGACACCATTACGTTGCTTTAAAAAGCAGTATTCTAGGTAGGAGAAAAATATTCTGCAAAATCCATTACTACTCCATATAAGTCTCATACAGAGGTATTTACATAATGAACTGCAATTACTCGTATTATATTTATCTAGTGAAGAATGGACCTATTGTGTGCAGTGAAACATATCTGTTCTGCACTAATACACGCACATAGTAAGTTACCTAGTGACAGAACACATCAATCACATGTTAACACTAAGCCTGCACCCATATAATGCCATTTCCAGTTCATTAAAGAAAAACAGCTGCAGAATCTGCAGTTGTGTCAGGCTGTCAAGGCTTAGCAAGAGGTTAGGAAGAGATGTGCAGTGAGCTTGTGAGTTGTTTGTTGTAGGTGGGGAAATTCTTTCTATTGAAAGCGTGTGACAATGATCATCATAAGATGTAAAGATTATGCACACACTGTAAATATGCCTCCACTGGAGCAGAGCCCTCAGCTCCTGGCTAATAGGCATTACAATATATAAATAGCACCACAGCAAGAGTTGGAGTAGCAATCCACCAACACAGATACTAAAGACCTGAATCCAAACCGTGCCAGGAGAAATTCTTTTCTTTGCTGACACCACAAACCCACATATGTATTTTAAAATTTAATGAAAACTTGACAGTGAAAAAGTCTGCTGCTTCTCACTCAGATCAAAGTTCACAGGCCAAGTAAGGTTGGGTAAGGCTTCTGTTAGTGTGCATGCAACATTCAAAAATGCATGCAAAAGTCTGTCAGAAGCTAGACCTTGATTTCTGGATTAGAAAGAATTTGATCAATTTTTGCATACATCTGAACATTGTCAGAGTTAGGTATGCACATCTCTACCCTATCTTGGAATTCTAATAGTACATTCATAAATAAGGCCTAATTCCCTAGGGAGTACATGCAGATCAGATGCCGTTTTGTCTGTACCACACCTTTGAGCCTTTCTCCTCGAGAGAAAATATTGGGAGACTATAAACCCCTTCATTTCACTTGTCAGAATGAGACTGCACTTAAGGGCTCCAACACAACAATGATCAAGCCACTCTGTTAGACTGAAAAGCAAGGGCCACGTATATTTAGACCTTTTGTAACTTTTCTTAATTCCATTTTTTAGTATTAATAAAGTCCATCATTTAGCACTAATTTTCTTCTATGATATTGTTTTAAAGTGACATGATCTTTGCATGGTACCTGTGTGGGTGCAGCAGGTCTCCACACATGTAAAGACTCTCACACCTTGCTAAAGTGAGAGTTTCTTTCCTCACATTTCCTTCAACAACTATATTCAACTGCTATTAAATAATTTCACAGCATTAAGGCACAGTCCACTTCCAGAAAGGCATACTGTGGGACAGAGAAGAGGAGAAGATGCAGATACAGAAGTTAAGCACATGTTCTAGTCCAAAGCAAACTGGAGTTCAAGCAGTTGTAACCAGGAATCTTTAAACTTTTTAGTGGTCTTTAGTTTCCCTTTCTGCACTCCCCACAACAGCTACAAAGATTCAGCAGGTTGGCTGTCCTCAGCATGCAACATGTTGAGCAGGTCCTTTCCCCAACAATAGGTTTCTCAGATACTGTTTCATCAGCAAGGGCAGGAACTCCACTTTCAGATTGCTTTATCCATCTCTTTTCTCTATGGTTCTGTATCTTCAGCTACACAAGCTTGAGAGAGCGATTAAAGTATATTGAAATTACCTTCATAACACCCACTTGGGATTAATAGGAATGTCAGTTTACCGTACCACAAAGCCCACACTCTACTGAACTACAATATGAGGTCTCAAATTAGTGACATACTTCCTTCCCACAACAGCCCTAAATTTTCAGGGTGAGAGTTTATCTTCACAGTAAATTTCTGCATTCTGTAAGTACTGACCAGCAGAAGACATTTAGACAGCAGAGAGGTGGTCAAGCAGAAAAGAGGATGACAGCTGGGAACTGGAAACAAAAGCCATTCCAATTTTACCTATGGCTTCAATAAATTAAGATGCAGCAGAATCACCTTCTCAAATCCAGGATCTGCAAACACAACACAAACAGCTTCAAGATGCTTAAAGGAAATCAAACTGGTCAGTCTTCTCTCCTTTCCTTTACCCACTCCTTCCAGTGATTAAGAGATGACTTTAAAACTTAACTTACACAATTATCTACTGAAATGAAAGCTAATTTTTCATCTTAATACCTTCACCTTAAAAAAAAAAAAAAAACATTTTCCTCAAGAAACAAAAGGTAAATTGCTGTTGTATAAGAAAAAGAAAAATCAAGCTCATTGCATTTTTTGTCAACAATATTTTTCTCTTTTATAATAAGTACTCAAAGAATACTCTAAAGCAAGTTCAACATCCCTGTTAAACAAAATCATCTGCCCACACAGGAAGACCAACACAGTGTGAAACTATTGCATTCGACAAAGGGGTTTGCGCTATGCCAGTCAGATGCCCTGACTCAGTTTTGTGCTTTAGACCACAAGATGAGTATTTCCAAGATAAAGCACAAGTTTGGAGCCGAAATATTTTTTTTTTTTACTGTAAATTAGTGACAAATCTAACATAGAGCAAGAACAATGAAGGACAACAGAAAATAATTATATTCTGCAAGAACTGAATTTCATCACAGTTGTGGAAAACAGGAGCTAGGATGCTAAAACAACAAACGCACTGCCACTCAAGAATGAAGCACAGTGCCTGAGGGCAGAGAAAAGCTAACTGCCCCAACATCCACCAGAGGAACAGAGAGAGATCAGTTCTTCCCTTGTAAGTAAAGGGAAATATGGCTACTTTGGAACATTGGCAACTAAGAGGAAAAAACACAGTGAGAAAGAAATGGATTTCAATAAGGGATATAAACAAAAAACTTGTGAACTGTTTTGACAACAGCTATTTCAATCAGATGAGCTAAAGACAGGGGTCCTGTGAGAGGAAGGGAGTGCACATTTAAGAACCATCAATGAAAAAACTTAGTCATAAATAGTAATTAAATACTTAAAACACCCCACCAAACCTGAGAAGCAAATCTTGTTTCAGCTGCTATGTCCTCAACCATAAAGGTGAAGGATATGATCCTGGCTGAGACAAGCAGGTGTGAAAGACAAACAGAATCCTCACTCTTTAAGGGGGCAGGTCTGTCAAGCATGAGGAGATGCTACTATAGGAGCAAATTAATGGTGCTAATAGCTCAGCTTCCCCCCTCCCACCCCCCCAACATATTATTAGTACTCTTTCATCAGTTTAAGCTCCTGTCTGACACGTTCTAGTCTATTACTATTCTCCCCTCCCATCCCTCAAACTATGCCTTTAGTGGAAGCCCACGTGAAAAGCAGACTTTCGTTAACTCACAAGTGCTCCCCTCATTCTGCCCGCTCTCCTTCAGCCCCACTCAATTACTGTTTATCTGCAGGTTGACACAACGTAATTCTAGGACTGGACTCTTTGGGTCGTTTACATCACGTTGAACTGCACAAGCAGAGAGACTCAAACGTAAGGTTTAAAATAAAAATGATCCACTCTAAATACATCCTAAAAAACCAAACAAGGTGCAACTGCACCATGTCTTACAGTGCTATTGGCAGGCATGGCTGCCATCAATCAGTAAAGTTAAGACTACTCTCACTAAAAAACCACAATTTTTTATTACCCCGTGATCCTGGATCAGCAGGGACACGTTGTACCCGAGACCTCTGCAACAGGGACAGCAAGCGAACTGTTGGGTCACAAAAATGAAACCGAGTTTAACTGCACTGTGTCACATACAAGTGCAAGAGTTTACGTACACGTTTTCATGCTTACAGACACACGAAGTAAGTTTTTATGAGGCAGTAAGATACAATAAACATTTCCTTATAGTTTTATAAAGTCTGCAAGTCTCCCGTTTAACAACAGATGGAACTAGTATACAACAGTGAGAACAAGGACTAAGTTGTTTCTCGTTGGGGTTTTTCGTTTGTTTTTAACAACTAGAATTACACTTTAAAAACTGGACCACAGCTAAAATGAAATTATTGCACACTGGAATAAGAGCTGAAACTAATTCATTACTATGGATCTAAAATAACACTAGGACAAAGCATGTGAGAAGTTATTCACTGAATGGATGCATGACTGCATATAAAAACTTTGCATAAAACAAAACCAGGCAGATATGTACTCTCAGCATCAGCAGGTGGCATTAGCAGAGCATATTTAACATGTTTTTTCTTAGTTGAAGCCTTAGGCTACTTTAAAAAAAACAACTTGGTGACTTTGCGTTAATTAAATTGTAAAGTGGTAAACAGCGATACTAGTAATAGTTATACGCCTGCAGGAGGCAAATCAAATGTGTCAGTCTCTAAGGAACAGGCTGGTAAACCTTCAGATTGAAGAAAGCGTATTACTTATTAGTGGGAAATACACAATCCTTTGCTAGTTCTGACAGCCGACTCCCTTCAGGAAGGAATTATTCTAGAATGAGACTATAGAAAACAGAATAATTTACCAGTTAAATGTTAAGTACGTGAACCAGGATGCTAGAAGTAACAGTGCCAGACCAACACAGAGATAGTTAGGGTAAACGTATTACTGTGTAAGCAGGAGTTCGAAGTATCAATAAAAAAGAAATATTAGTTGAAGTTTGCAAGGCTCTGAAGCCACCAACTGCAAAGACTTTTACTTCTGAAAAACTTGCCATTACAAGGTACCAAGCTAAGCAAAACAGCACACTAAAAAAGTTATCTGATTCTTTTCACCAATTTCATCTTTTACTTTTTTGCCCCATCACTGTACTTGTTCTGTAATGATTACTAAGTTATTAGTACAGACACCCTGCACTTGCCTAGAAAGCCAACTTGTTCTTTCCTCACATTACCTGTGATTTATTCCAAATTCTTTTGAGACTGAAGACTTGAAAAAGACATTAAAAACTGCGTGCTCTGTAGGAGATGTTTTCACACCTATTCTGGGAGTGGATTAGAAAAAGAAATGTATACGCGAGTAGGAAAATCCTGTTAAAGAAAGAAACAGTGCAATCACCTCTATGCACATACATCTTCAAGAAAGCAACCCTCCTACTGCACAGTAGATCTAGTAATGCATCAAGAGAAACAGCAGGCATGCAGTCGCTCAGGGAATCACCACAGCCCAGTTCCTGGCCACTCCTCACCCATCAAGGGGGAGGGTGGGAAGAAAAAGAAGAGAAAAGAAAAGAAAATCATACCAGACAAGCCTTGAGAAAGGGCATTCAGGTCTCCAGGAACGAATTAGCTCTTTAAACCATTTCACAATTAAACATCGGTGCCTCCATGGTTTGTATATTTTCAAGGTAGGTGTGGCCTGCCACTGGAAGTCTCTCCTGCTGGTGTACGCTGGGCAGAATAAGACACGCTCACTAGACTGGTTCCCCAAACATTCCCCACCATTGGGCATGGAAGAGATTCATAGCTCAACCCTGCCACAGCCCAGAGCAATGGCACTTTTGAAGACCAAGTATCAACAGCCAAACTTCACTTAAATATTTTCTGTCAAGTCCGTATCTTCTGTGCCAGCATACTGCACAAGACATGCTCAAAGCCTTGTTTTTAAATAAGCCAACTACATTGTTTCTATCCGTCTTCCCACTTCACAGAACCAGGCTTGATTTTTAACTGATTTTTAACTTGATTTTTAGGCTTTGATTTTTTAACCCCTGGATCCATCATTGATCTTTTGGCCCAAGATTCTTCTGTGCTTTTCCTATGTGCTACTTAATTCCTTTATCAAAGAATCTGCCCCTTACCTCCACCTCTGTTCTCCTCTTCTGCTGTACTTACTCCGTACATTTTTCCTTTTTCTCCTTAGATGATGTGTGCAAAGAATCCGTTTTGAAATAAAACCATATTTTGCAAAAGCTTTGATCTGTTATCATTTGCATGCTCCTCCCCATTTCTGTCTGGTTTAGATCCTTTTTATTTACTATAGCTACAAAAAAAAACCTCCCACAAAACACCACACACCAAGTTCCCTACAGAATTTTAAGCTAACAAGCTGTTGGTTTCACATACCATATCAGGAAGTTTCTCCTAAAATACAAAACACAAAACCCATCATAATCTTTTCAGGATGTCAAAAGTATCTCTTATTCACTGTAAATTTGGACATCCTCGCGAACAGTCGCAATCACAAACGTAAGTCATTACACTGAAATAAAGACCTTTTATAAATCAGCTAGATGCAACTGTAGCTTCTTCATCACGTTCGTCCCAACTAACGAGCAAGTCAAAAGGTGCAGGGGGGAAGGAGAACAAGACTATTCAAAACCAGCTTGTTTTGGTTTTAAGGATATATAGCTAGCTTGGGTTTTAAGGAGTTATACACATACATTTCTACATATAGTGTTCATTATCATTTTGTGGACTCTAATTTAGCTTTATTGAACTATATAATGACAGAAGTTCTATTAAAACCCCAAAACCAGAACTATAAACTACGTATTCCACAACATTAGAAGGTGCTGACCAAAAGATACTCAAAAAGACCTGCATCTACTGTGTCACATAATCCACTTGGACTTAACGAAGCCTGCCTCAACATTCCTCTTGCTTTATTAGTAATAAAGAGGAAAGCCTTAGTCTCGTACTAGATGAGGTAAGATTTTGTACAAGAAAGTACATGTTTATTGAAAACACACTTTTAACAGGACTAAATGACTTCTCCCCAGCCTCCAAGACACTTTCACAGAACCAAAACACAATTTAGTCATTAAACTGTCTCCATGGTGAAGTACTTAAAGGCGGCAACACTTCAGACACCACACAGAAACCCAGAAGAAATTGAAAACAAAACACAACAAGAATCTGTGCTACTTTTAAGAAAGAATCTTTTACAGTTAGAGAAATCTCTTCTTAATAGAGTTCTAGATTTATCTTTAAGCCTTGATAGCACAGACCTCCTCAACTCTCCACTTCTGCCAGTCAGAAATCCAGTTGTTATTGCTGCCAGGC
This sequence comes from Steatornis caripensis, assembly GCA_013398225.1. Classification (NCBI taxonomy): domain Eukaryota; kingdom Metazoa; phylum Chordata; class Aves; order Caprimulgiformes; family Steatornithidae; genus Steatornis; species Steatornis caripensis. Next base: position 56,648 of record VZSC01003594.1, read on the forward strand.
AAGCTTGATGCTGTATATTCAAGTTCTGTATTATCATAAAAAACCCTACTTACCAGGCAGCAAAAACGATGGCTTTTATGTGCAGCACAGTTATAATATATGAATGGAAAAAAAAATTTAGTTGGAGACATTGAAGTGGCTAAATCCACTCGAAGGCTGAATTCATGACCAGTCAGATGAAACACACAATGATATTTAGCTACAGTGTCCGTATATGCACCCAGTGACATAACCCAACATATTTAATTAGCCAAATATCCTCCCATAGAAGTGAGAAAAATTTAAAACAAACAAACATCACACCCTCCCACAAGCTATTCTACCAAAAGACAGAGAAAATTCAATATTGGGGTGACAGATGGGGAATCTTCAGCTTCGGAGAAAAGGAGCCCACAGATAGATCTGCAGAGCTAGGACTATCCCTGCCTGCTACAGTTCTAGAGGTGATCTAGGGGTACCTGGTATCCTCCAGCAGCAGCAGAGGAAGCTCAGTGCCATGCTAAACCATGAACTACCCTTTGAGATTGAGATCTTACACATATATGTTTCCGAAGAAAAATGTAGCTTGTCTATGTATGTTGCAGCATCCATAACAATGTTCTGATTCAGGTTGTGGCTGTTCTGGTTCAGACTAAGAGTTGCTGTAATCCTGTGTTCTATGTCCGACAGTAGCTACAAACAGACGGTTAGTGAAGAACGATGCCATCCTTTCACAGTTACAGCTTTCAACTCTGAATACGGCATGTTTCCTTAAGATTTAGACTTCACAGTCTCTTAGACTGATCACATTCTGTAAAATTTGCTCAAAGGAAAACGGTTCAAGTGCTGATGACAAGCAGCACTTCTGTCACCCGACCAGCAGATCACAGCATAATCTTCAAAAGTACTCTATGGTAATATACTTTTCATGGAGTATATAATAAACTTATTAAAAGATCTTCTATTAATTAGTATACACAGAAAACCAGGCTAATCTGACAACTCTCTCGCCCGGTCACTTCATACATTGCTCCACAGTTTCTATTTTCCCCTCACTGTGCTATTTGAAGACTGAGACCTCTCATGGGGTACCACACACAAGAAACAGACTCTGTTGAAAATTTTGCAAAAGAGGGAGAAACATCTAGCAGATAAAGACAACTCTAACATGTTAAGATAAAACAGATCTGTGAAAAATCATATTTATATATCACTTTTCTGCTACCATGAACACAATCATAATTGAGAATGGTTTCCTTCTTGAATGCCCAAAATGTAAAATAATTATACTTCAAAGCTTGCAAATTCATGCAAGTTTTAAACACTTACTGCTTCAGTCCGTCAGATTCTTCTGGGAGTAACTGTTTCATTATCCTGGCATGCGGTACTAGCAACAGCACACTGTAACGCTGCAAGTTTTAAGTACATTCTGAGAGACAAGCTAAGGGATATTTCCATTCTCCTATGCCACATTTAAACAAAAACCATATACAATTATTCTAGATGCCTACTGCCACATAAAAATGAGATATAAGAAAAACTTCTCTGGCGTAATTCACCTTGCAAAGTAGATCTTGAATACATTAATAGCACCATTTAAAGCCTTCAAGGTCAGCTAATTTTTACCATATTCACGGTAATTTTAATGATTTCTTTTTCACTTCCATCAGAATTTTGTTTCACTGTTAAACTGCTTTTGCCTTCCGCCCATTCATAGACATTAACAATAAAATTGTCAGATTAACTTTATTCCTCATGGGTAAGCCACTTACTCTACTAAGAACAAGCAGGCCAGGTGGCAGTACAATGTCTGAATGGCTGACAAAAGTGGCGGAATAGAATTTAAACAACTTAACAAGTGAACGGTGTAGGGCCGATTAAATGGCAACAGATGCTTAACAGTAGGTCACTTGAAGGCATTATCCCCCAAAGGATGCCCGATTTATCTGTTTAGTTACATAGACGATTATTTTGTTATTCTCTCAGCAAGAGAGCTTAAAACAAAGAATACTTATTCTAGTACAGACATCACTGAAGTCCCAAAGCTTTGAGCCCCAAATGGTCAAATGAGCAGCAGCTTGAGAATTTTCCCTTAGGTTAGCAAGCTTGCTGCTTCAACCCCATCCCCATGCTTTTTTTAAAGTTTTTTTTTCTGGGGAACAGTGGCCAAGGTTGCTTGGCACAGAGTTCTGGACAGTGTCATCCAGAACATCAATCAATGTCATCATAAAGGTCAGAGTCACCACATGCCAAAGCCCAGAAAATTTCCATCTCACTTACGGGCCTTCTTTCACATCCCAAAAATGAGTTTCAAGCAGAGGAAGCAAAGAGAAAGTTATCTGCCAAACCACCATCACTAATTATGATTTGAGTATTCCCCCTGGTATTCTTTACCACATTCTGTGTGTATTTAGAGGGAAAAAAAAGCCACCAACACGCCGGCACTAGAACAACAGAATATCACAGCATCTACCTAACCGACTCTTAGTCCTCATCAAAACACAACTGATGCCATCTACAGGAATATCAAGTACAAAAATCATTCTGAGAAACCCNCGTATTTAGAGGGAAAAAAAAACCACCAACACGCCAGCACTAGAACAACAGAATATCACAGCATCTACCTAACCGACTCTTAGCCCTCATCAAAACACAACTGATGCCATCTACAGGAATATCAAGTACAAAAATCATTCTGAGAAACCCTTAATAGGAGAAAAGAGAACACAGTCAAGTAAAAAGTCTTAGGAGGTACATCTTTGTCAGCTACAGTTTGAAATACTCATTACCTTATGTTTACATTACATTGTGGATGCTNACCGACTCTTAGTCCTCATCAAAACACAACTGATGCCATCTACAGGAATATCAAGTACAAAAATCATTCTGAGAAACCCTTAATAGGAGAAAAGAGAACACAGTCAAGTAAAAAGTCTTAGGAGGTACATCTTTGTCAGCTACAGTTTGAAATACTCATTACCTTATGTTTACATTACATTGTGGATGCTTGACACTTCTACTCTCATTCCAGAATTTGTATTCCCATATCTGCAAACCGAAGTACAGACAGCGGACATACTGAGTAAGCCCACCTGATCCTGCCCTTTCTGGTACTGGACAAAGGGTTGGACAGTCTTTCTGAAGTTTCCAGCAAATTAAGAAAAGCTAGACTTAAGTGTGCTTCAGGTTAAAAAATAGGGCATATTCAGAAATTCCCAATTATTTTTCTTGAAGAAACAAGAACACAAACAGCCTCACAGAAAGAAGGCTTCTGGAAAGAGATGACACCGGAACAAAGTAGCCTGAGGCTTTAAGTTACGTACTCCTGTCACAACCAAAACAAAGATCTACTCCTCACTCAAATACAGTACACACAGCCTAGATAGGTAACACAGAGAAGGAGCCAGAGCTGTTGATGGTGGTACCAGAAATAAAAATAAAATTAAAATCAGAAGTCACTTTTATGAGTGTTTGTATACAAATAATATTCTGCAAGACTTAGAAAATATTCACAGCATTTACAGAAAGCAAGTTAATAAAACAGATAATCTCTGTACCTGCATTAATTTACCATTAAAATTCCAGTGGTATCTTCAGGGGGTTTTTAGCTTTTTCAGATCAGATTCTGAAGTGTTGTTCAAGCACCTAAAAATAGAGTTAGAGATCTGCTAGAATTTTCAAAAGCATCTAGCACTTCAGATGCCTTACTTGGTGAGAATTGACTGCAATTGCTTTCCACTCAAAAACAGCAGCCAGCATTTCCCACCCAACAGGGTAATAATTCTTATTCATCTTAAGTGTTACATAAAAACAACAACAGGCTGCAAGGTCAATATCCATTTCCAAAACAACACAAACCGCTTTCATTAATACCAGTGTATGTTCAAAACACATCTGAATAGCACTAACCACAAACTGTACTAGCCAACACTAGCAGGCACGCACAGAAAAGGAAGTCTATTCAGTCTTATGTCTTTCAGACAAGTAAATTCAAGTTAGTGAGAGCTGTTTCCGCAGCACGTAACAACAGAACTTACATCACAGTGAGTCAAATTTATATGTTAACCGCACCTACCTCTGAGAAAATGCTGAAGATTTGATTCTTGATTTTATACTCCAATTTTGATTGGAAGTTCTCAGTTTTACTTAAAAATTAACTGGTTTGTACAAAGTGATCCACTTATACACTTGATCCAACAAGTGTATCTCTTACAAATTTTATTATTTTACTTTTTTAATCAATGCTTTATTGTTTGGCAAGAGAACACATCTTTGCTACTGAACTCCCTAGGGTCATCTTTTGTTTTCTACCACACCATCATATATACTAGAAATATTCCCCAAATGTGAGAGTGAGTCTATAGACTTTTTTTAATTCCACTGTGTTTACCAAAACAGCTGCCACTGATCACCATCAGATGCAGGCAGTGGAGCAGAAGAACCACTGCTCTGGTCAGAGATGACAGTTTCTAGGTCAGCATTTTCACTAAAAGGAGTACATCAAGTGAGATCCAAATACCAAACAGTAAGTGTTTATAACAACCTCTACAGAAGTAGTGCATCCAATTTAATTATTTACTACAGGCTTACAATAAAAATGACACGAGAGCAATTGTGACTAGAGTTGACTAAACATTAAAAATAATTTTGCATTGTTGTTTATTTGGATCTTTAAAAGCATTTGCTACTACTCTCTTGTTCCTCCTTTGCTTTTCTCTTTACGGAAGACTAAAAGAAGGTTAGAAAAATGCAGTCTCAAAATAGAAGAAGCAGACCTTGAATGCTCTAGTATTACTTAGAAAATGGAGTGTTGTATTCTGCTACAGACGATAGCACTGCAAATTTGAAAGGTCAGCTGCAAAGCTTGGCTTCAAAAGCAACTCCCAATCACACCACCAGAGAACAGAAATACCTCTTCCTGGGCCAGAGAGCAAGTACAGGATCCTGGAGATGATTGTTTTCAGGCAAAACTGATGACAGAGCCAAATATTTCGTGATGTAATCCTGCCCATCTTTAGTGAGACAGTATAGAGTCCCATTTCCCTGAAGACAACAAGAACTAAGCCACAGGAAGCAGTTTCCTGCCCATGCTTCTTTGCTGACAGCTCTGTGCATTTGTGCGCTCTGCACCAACTCCTTTCCCTTAACAGTCGCAGGCTTCTAACGCCACCCATCAGAAATTAGTTCCTCTAGCAACCAATATATATTACTGTTCTTTATACATCCCATCTTCCTTGAAGTCCTCAGCGGTTTTTATGCACGTCATGAACGATAAGGCAAGGATCTAAAGTATCAGTCCGAGATGCTCGAGTCCAATCCCTTCCCCCCAGATTTCTCCACAATACAGCAAGTTCAAATGTGGAGATCAATATCGAAATGACAGTATTTTTCTTTGATTAAATTAACAGACTATAGGTCTGTTAGGTTGATTCTTTCCCCTCCCCAATGAGGGCTATGCACAAGAAACTCACAGCATATTTAGGTAAATACATTCATATTTACTTAATATGATGTTTGTTTATACTGGGAATACACGTTGCATAGTTGAAAGTCCTCATTCTTTGCAAAGTAATGCTTAATCAATCACCACTCAGCTAGTAAGTATTAGCTACATTACTACTGATTTATTAATATTCTACAACCAAAAAATTAATACAAAAATATNTTTGTTTATACTGGGAATACACGTTGCATAGTTGAAAGTCCTCATTCTTTGCAAAGTAATGCTTAATCAATCACCACTCAGCTAGTAAGTATTAGCTACATTACTACTGATTTATTAATATTCTACCACCAAAAAATTAATACAAAAATATTGGTAGCCCTACAGTGACTGAAAATTCTTGTGTATTATGATATAGTCTGCTGGAGCCAATAAACATCTTCAGCAGTACTTGCAGACAGCATAACATTCTGCAAAGCCGCACATCCCCTCCCCCTTTCATGTTGTTTCATTTGATGAAAGGATCAAAGCATTAAGTCATTTTTTTCACCCCAACTCAATCAGGCAAGGAACTCTTTGAAGTAATTTTTCTTTTCTTCTCCCTCCCCTGCTTCATTAGGAAGAATCTTTCCAAAAACAGTCTGACATAAAGTGTCATCATGCTAATTCTACAACAGGTGTGACATGCCTCTGAAAGCAATGTGCTGATGGTTTATTTATGGGCTTTACACTTCTCTTCCACTTAACAAGAGACCTTGAATATGTTTTTGTAAGTCCAACATATATTTAGAAACTCTAAAGGCAGCACCCATTCATCAAAAACAAAAAGTAAAGACAAGAGTTCAAATTAAAAAAAAATTAAGAAGTCATTTGCGGCTACAGCTTAAGGCTGTCACAGAAAGTATATCAAAATACCTCAATTAACGATTGCCTCATAAGCACTGCAAAGTTGAAAGCCTGTTACTAATGTTCTTTTCTCCAGTGGGAAATCAAACTACTGTGTAAAAGAAGGTTAATAAGAAGAGATGCAAAAAACCAAATTCAAAATGGTTTCACTTCAAAACTCAAGAAACACAGCACTCTGTTCAACAACACAAAAGAAGAGACATCACAATTTTCTCCTGACCCTTGACAACACAGATAAAGCAGGAATCATCCAAGCAGCAGGAGCCAGAAAATTCAGTAATCGTTGATGATCTGTACCATTAGAAAAAGCTTTGTGAATCACTGTATTGTTAACGTGTGCTTGTCCACTGAAGCTTTTATAACGTATTTCAACATCCAAGTTACAGAGAGCATTGAGAAGAGATACAAACCAAAACCACTGCTTCCCATTTGTAGTCTGGCCATATTTTGAAACTTACTTTCTTGATTTTAAATAGGACTACTAAAACAAAAAGCTACCAGAGGACACTGAAGTGAGAACTAGTGCATGCCTGCCAGGTGACGTGCCCATAACAGTCAAGAGCAAATCAGAAGTAGTAAGCAGGGGAAGTGACAGCCCTTCATATCTAAATAGTCTCTGAAGTTGCACATGCTTCTAGTTGTTACAGAGCAACTGTATAACTAGAGTCCCCATTTCTCCATCCAAATGGTGGCTTAGCACCCCTTTCTAGAGCAAGAAGAGTTGGCTGAGATTTATCCAGAATCGTTCACCCCAGCTGATATCACTGAAGAAACATCTGAATGAAGAATCACACATTTTGGAACATCAAAACATGCAGCTCCTGTAATCATTCCAAAGGACATTGGAACTATTGAGTATGTGGGTTTTCAAAATAGAAACTCTAATCACAAACACAATTTAAATTATTTTGATTGCACTAGTTTACATTCATATAGCACTCGGGGTAGGGGAAAATCTTTAAAATATCATGATTCCCATATTCAGACATAATTTTTTATCATGAGCTTGTAGACCTCAAAACTGAACTATAGCTACTTGCACAAAATCAGAAATAGAGGTTTTAAGAGAAAGAAATTGAAAACCTGGGGGGTGCAGTAAGTACAACTAGTGATGCTCTCTGAAATGACAAACCTACACTTTATTTCCTCCCATTTTCACTTATTCACATCTTCAAAAAGACTCCTCAAGTTTGTAATGGAATTACTAATTTAAGTGCAGTATTACAGAGCAGTTACCTTTGAGTTCAAATTAGAGCGTCCTGACAAAAATCACCATGTGTACATTTCTGAAAAGTACTCGTTTTGGAAAGAAGAAAAAGCAAGAACTATTCAAAACTCGGACCCGTTTCATCTGGGAAAAATCTCTACAGAACACAAGACAAATAGAGGCAGGGGTAAGAGGAACTAGAAACTGCTATTGGAAGAGAAAACCAAGGCAAGCATCCAATTCCCTTGGCTTCATTTTCCATCTAAGTAATGGACAAAATATATCACTTCAGTAATCTTGGCCCCATAGCTCTTATACTNATTTCATCTGGGAAAAATCTCTACAGAGCACAAGACAAATAGTGGCAGGGGTAAGAGGAACTAGAAACTGCTATTGGAAGAGAAAACCAAGGCAAGCATCCAATTCCCTTGGCTTCATTTTCCATCTAAGTAATGGACAAAATATATCACTTCAGTAATCTTGGCCCCATAGCTCTTATACTGTGTTTGGTTATTTTAGATTTCTTTTTAGAGTGCCTACATCGAGATGCAGGAATTTAAACGCAGTTCTTCAATATCAATGCCTTTTCTCAGGGCAGACACAGGATACCATGACCCAGTGCCTCCAGCTCACAAAAACTGATGCTAATGGTAAACCTATTTCTTTTAAACTGTTAATTCAGCTGCATAAGGGAGGTCAGAGGGTCCCAGCTTTGTTTTAATATTGCCTGCACATTTAAGATAGAAATCTGTAATGCATTTCAAGATGCCATCCAGTTTCCCTTTAAGCTCTGCTGTATACCCCAAATGAACTGGCAAAGTTTAGAACAGCACCTATTCCAGTCAAAGAACAAACAGCCATTTACAGAACACTTGTTCTGTAAACAAGAGAAAATTTATTATGACATTTATATATAGAATACAACATAATAGTATATATAAAATAGAACATTTACAGATAACACTTGTTCTATTCTTATTTTTGTGAAGTATGGCAAGGACTTGAAAACACAGGAAAGCTTCAAGAAGTCAGATGTGAACAAGTGTAGCTCCGGAAGCTGTGTTAGTCTAGAAACAGGTATCAGGCAGTAAAACAAAAAAGCCACCAAACAGAAGACCTGCATGACCCAACTGAAACACAACACACGAAAATACTTAGTGCAGGTCAAGGACTTTCTTATTTCCAGTCACTTAAACACAAATTATACTGTTTAACTGCATTAAAAACAAAGCATGCAAACAAAAAAAGAGTTACGGTTGGCTGAAAGGTCATTCCGTGATTTCTTTGTCTGTGGTTTTGAAGAACAGACGTCCAAAATCCCTGCAAGTAACATCGGGAACCAAAGAACGAAATACATGCAAATTAGAATCTTCTATCAGAGTAACACTAAGGGGTTTATTGCTCTGCTGTAAAAGTTCAAGCAGTATTAATACATTGCTACCGACAAAACTGAGAACTTATGGGTACTACAAGAACTTGAGGATTGTGTATTGTAATACCTTACCACGATATAAATTAGGGTTGTAATAACTTGTAAATGCAAGTCAGTTGCACACACCAAGAATAAAGATACGGGTTCATTGTCATAATGCCATAATAGAGAGACATCTTCAGCATCTGCTATTGCATGTTTGTCAAATGAACAGCCCGCTTCACACATGCTACTTATGAACTAAAACCTCCTCATGTGTAGCTGCATTGCTCAGTGTTTGATCTATTTCAGCACCATCTGCAAACTGTGTTTTCACCGTCATCCTTTCCAAGGAGTTAACACAGAATACTAGTACGTTGTGTGGACTTTGTTTGTTTTACAGCAGCTATTTAAAGTTTAGATCTTCAAACTCTATCTTCTTTAATTATCGCAGGTCTTGCATAATTCAACATATACCAAACTCAACTTGGTACAAGATTGTAGTTTCCATACATTAATCAATCATCTAAGTTATGTGAAACTCAGAAAAACCAACACACAAACGATACTTTCTTTCTGTGGGGAGACACAGGCCTATTTTTACCTATCTCACCATACAGTATGCAAACTATAAATAGGAATATTGAGTAGATTTGATGTTAATAATTTAATGTTGTATACATAGTAATTTTTAAAAGTTATCAATATCAGCAGCTGTGGGGCCTTTGAAATAATGTTTTACAGTTATTACATTGTTCCCTTCTTTACATTAAAAGTGGTTTCAAGTAGACAGATTGATTAACTAAACGGAAAACGTGCCCGTGCTAACATTCGTAGGTCTAAGAGCAAACAGCTTTACAAAAGCTATTACTTATTATATTTGATCTTATCACATACCAGTCTTAAGAAACTCCCAGAATGTATTTAAAGATACACCTTATTTTTTTCCAACCTTCTTTGTCTTAATTCTTTTTTACGTATCCTTGCTCAAGAATGAAATCCCAATTTTTAGTAAGAAAATTCTAACCAGCCAAGATGCCTCACAAGTACTGTAGCGTAAAGATGTCTACCTACCACCAAAGCACGTGGATGTGCGTGTGTGTGTCTGTCTCCCAGGTCTATTAAAGCTATACAGGTTACTAGCACTGCAGAGGACATTTAAAAAAAAAAAAAAAAGATTTGCATGTAAATAAAAACGAAGCTAGCTATGTGCAACGTCTCCAAGAGGTTAATTATGATGCAGAAAAAAACCCTGCAATACCCAGGCAAACTGATAATGCTGTTTGCCAAACTAAAACATGATTTTCCACATAACTTCCAGTAACAGCTTAGCTTTTAAGAGTGACAATAAAAGAGCATATTGTAGCCTTTTTAACCTACTTTCTTTTCAAAGAAAATTACAGCCCATAACACTTTCTCCCTCTTGCCCTTTAAGAAAAAAAAAAAAATCTTGTATTTTCAGATCTGGTTAGTGGTGGCCCATAGACTTTCACTTATTAAAAAAAATTGAAGTGTGTTTTATAGGTGGCAGAAAATTGGAAGAAATTGAATAAAACTAGCAAGCCATTTCTGCACCTGGGAAAGGCATTATCCTTCTTCACAATATGTGATGTTTCATGAAAAGGCTAGCTAATGGTTCCACTACTACAGGACTTNTGGTGGCCCGTAGACTTTCACTTATTAAAAAGAAATTGAAGTGTGTTTTATAGGTGGCAGAAAATTGGAAGAAATTGAATAAAACTAGCAAGCCATTTCTGCACCTGGGAAAGGCATTATCCTTCTTCACAATATGTGATGTTTCATGAAAAGGCTAGCTAATGGTTCCACTACTACAGGACTTGCTGTGTTTTTTTTAAATATAAAGGTTCAGCCTGACAAGTTATAACTCATAATCGATATTTCCCATTTTCTTTTCAAACAAACAAAAAAATTCCTTCAACAAGACACCTCACCATACTTTCAGCATGCACACAACTATTCAAACCCTGAAGCAGAATAAAAGCATTTTACTATTTCATAATTGAAAAGTCAGCAATACCTGTGGTTTACAGGTTTCCAGAATCACAAGCACTGGAGATCACCCTTAGAAAAAGTGGACTTGATAAATTCTCCATTACAATCCTCCAAGAAAATCCATAGGTTTGAAGCATATTATTAAATCTAATTCTTGGAATGGCTGGTTGTGCTCCAGATTGGCTTTTATCTACTATTTTAGCTATGTACAACATCACAGTTGATTCCTGGTTAAGTATTCAAACATTCTTTCCCAAGTAGGAAACTGTCTATAAGAAAGGAGATGATATTTCAAAAAAAAAAAAAAAGCATGAAAGATCCTGAAAGTTGATGAGTACTACACATGCATCTCATGCTCCTACAGACAAGCATCACCTTTGTGTTTTCTCTGAAGAATGTTTTCTTTCTTGAAACACAATTGTTTTATACTTTATGTTCAATTAGGACCAAGTACAGAATTCCAATACAATAGAAATATATCAACAAATTACATTGAGAATCCAGAAAAACCCAAACACAGGCAATAGACAGGAAATCACTTATTTTTAAATTAAAATTGAAACTGTTCATCAGTACAACTTGTCTAACCAACAGGCAAAAGGAAAGCCGCAAGTAGGACAGGGAGCCAGCGCGCCAAAGAGTCGGTATCATTCAAAATGCATACAGCTTTCAAAGTTAGAACAAACTGAGTCAAAGACAGTCTCTAGCTTGAAATTAATAGACATTTTACTACGAGCTATGCTAAACAAANCAGGCAAAAGGAAAGCTGCAAGTAGGACAGGGAGCCAGCGCGCCAAAGAGTCGGTATCATTCAAAATGCATACAGCTTTCAAAGTTAGAACAAACTGAGTCAAAGACAGTCTCTAGCTTGAAATTAATAGACATTTTACTACGAGCTATGCTAAACAAAGAAATAACACACTACTTAGTCATGTTAAAGAATAATGAACAAAGGTTTGATGAATATACAGCTAGATTCGCCAAAGATAAAACTAAGTATTTGAACAGGTATTTGTCTTATATAGTATCTACACAGCTATCAAATCAAGAGAGACACATCCATTTCTCATTTTAGGTGAAAATACTGCAGTGATGAGGAAGGGTAGAAATAAAGACGAATAACCCTTGACTTTCACTACTGAAATATAGTTTATTCATATTTTGGCACTACTGAAAGGCTTCTTTAAAACAATTCTGGTTTTAAAGGGATCTTTCATTTCTAAGAAATGCAATGTCATTTATACACATTCACTTAAACTATCTTCAATCATTTCTCTCTACAGTTGCAAAGAAAGCAAAAAAATAAGGTAAATTAGAAAGGAAAAAACAATTATGTTTCACAAAAAAGAAAGCAACCAGATTGATGGTATTTGTATTAAAAGGAGAGGTAAGTAGATAGAGAAGCACATTAACTGCAAGGCTTGTTAAGAGTGTTTGTTTTCAAGTCACCTGGAAATCAGCTTTTCCATGCTCTGTAAAGCAGTAGATATTCTCCAATTTCAGAGGCTTGCCCACGACCCTTCAAGGGCTTTCTACACAGGCGTACAGAGTATCGTTATTGCCCCAGAGATTATGTCTCAATATCGCTGTTCTATCAGCTGCTTAATGAACTGGCTATTGAAGCTAGTAAATGACAACATAGTTGCAGGAAATGACCGATTGCTGCTACTACTGTTCTTCATATAAAGAGTAAGCACATTGTAGTGTTCCAGGCAGCAGAATATGAATTTGTTACCCCTGGACATTTAAGGGAGGAAGCCTACATGCTTTAGAGAGAGAGAATCTAACTGGAACGTTCAAAGCTATCAAAGCAAATCCACAAGTTGTATACATCAAATAACTTGCTCATTTTTACTTCTACAAATTCTTCATGTATCGGCTTTCTTCCCAGTTTTAGCCAGAACCGGAAACAACTGTTTGAAATAAGTGGACTAGATGACCTTTAAAGGTCCCTTCCAACCCAAACTATTCTGATTCTGTGACAAACACATACTAGAGCCTCACTAGTAGTTTCATCTTTCCATACCAGATCCTACACTAAAGCTTTTTTCCCCCCAATTGCTAGTGATATGAAATTATGACATCTATGAAAAAGAACAATTTATATTATGAAATTATATTTTTACTAGCAGAGATGTTTGTAAGCACTTATACACAGTAGCCATGAAGTAAAGTCCATATACTTGAGAAGTCTTAAAGATGATCTTTCACCAGTAACTTCCTAATTGTTGAACAGAACTGGACAGTTTGATTAGTGCATTAAAAACATTCACACTTCTATTTCTATTCTTACAATTTAGTGTATGGTACAGTCTTCTCTGTACCATACGTTACTGTCCTGGTAGAAATGCCAGTAGATGGCATTTCCTTTTTTGATGTTAAGACAGTGAAATGTACTCTTAAAGTCATTTTCATAATTCAAAAAAAAAAAATCATGCTTTTCCTGTTTACCTTTCGCCCCATCACCACTAAAGTCATTCTTTCATTTAACAGACAATAAAGAGACGACAATGCAAGGGCTAGGGAAAACAGGACAAAACCAGCACCGCTTTTTTTTTTTAATAGATGAATAATACACATACATATGCAGGTTATCTGACATACTAAAAGCAGATACATGTAAACTCAATCACCACCAGTATCACCTGCCTACAGATTTTTATTTTAAGATCGCTTAAGAGATAGAGAGCATAAGCATGTCTGCAAAGTCACTGCTGTCGGCTTAATGGCCAGTCCCGAGTTCTGCAGCTGTCAGCTGCAGCAATCTAACAGAGTCAGAGTCTGCAGCAAGCAGATTGTAATTTGCTCCCCAGGAGAACTGGGCAAGGGATGCCAAAGGTAAGTCATATTTATCTAAGGACTGGAGTGAAATGCCAGGCATAAGCAAGGTCTTATTACATCATCTTCATTTTCAAATCCTTCTCTTTGTCCAGTCTGTGTTGCTCAGTAAGTGAATCACAGCTTTCTTCTGAAGAAACTTTAACTTCTATTTAACTTCATAATTCCTACAGCAACCCAAAGTAACATTCTTGGAGGTACCAAGGTCACTAGACCACCTGATCACAAGCAAAGACACTAGTAGATGAGACAGGATGATTCAGCAGTAGAAGGAGTTAGAAGATAACACCTGAACATCATAATGCAGCAATCCAGGCCGAATTGCCACCTCAGTAGGACCCAACCTAGAATAGATCTTTCTAGGAAGAGACACAATTAGCATGGAGGAGAGGGAGAAGAAAGCAGCCTACTGCACCAACTAAATTGGATGGCTTGTGATGAACTTGAAATTAACATTAAACCATTGAAATTTTCTAAGACTTGGAATCCCAATATGCCTATGTGAGACTGTAAACTTAACCATTAAAAAAGTGAGTAAAAAAACATTTCTCTCCATATTGACACAAGAGAGATTCCTGTAAATAACAGAAGTCTAATTTCAGTTCTTAAATCTTAACAGTTACGCATTCCAGCAAGATGCCACTGTGTAAAACTAATGGCTACTAATTGCAAGACAAGCTTTTTCGTATCAGAACTCCAAGGGAGTAACTACATAACCACCTGGGTGGGGACTTGGACATTCACCACAAACATACTACACAAAAGCTTTGGAGAGTAAGAACAAAAAGTTCTCATGAGTCATTTTGGAGACCAGAAGGGCATTGACTGCTAAGTCAGAGAATAAGCACTTACATGATTCAGCAGGAAAGTTACAGGCAGGAGAGGAAGGACAAGATATCCCCTAGGGGATTTTGCTCTAAGCTAAACAGCCTTTGAGGAGTTACAAAGAAACTGTAACACAAGGAAGTTCACACAGGTGCATTATTGTCTAGATCAGTCATTTTCAGCGATTTTCAACTAGACTCCCTATATGGCAAATACAAGTCTACTGACAGTAGCTACTTTTTCCTCAGTTACCTTTCAAGTGCCCTTTAAAAGCAGCCCACAGATCCCCAACATCACTAGTCTATACATAATTCTAGTGCTTTACGATACGAGGTGCAAGGGGAAACTAAGCAATTAGGTCCAGTTCCCACGCAGTGCTAGTAGACAGAGATATGAGATGCAGAAGGGGAAATCTAGTATGGCTAATAAAAGCGAAAAAAAAGTGAGAAAGGTTGTATCATCAGTCTTAATGCTCTTCTAATAACCTTTGAGAAAGTCTGATGTGAAGCATATGTCCAAAGTTAATTAAGGCATCGAGTGCAATGTAAAAACTCTCAAGGTAGCCCATCCAAACAGGCATAGCATTTATACCAGCGCGAGCAACATTTCAACACCAGCACAAGAGTGAAGAACTGGTTAGCTGAGACTTAGCTCTGCAGTGATATGCCTACATTCCTCCCTGTAAAAAACTGAGTAACAGCACTGTTCTTCATTCATTCAGCATCATCCTACCCTTAGGCTGACAATTTGGAACAAGTGTTTTTCAAATTACAGTTCTCTGCGATACAAGCACAGGAAAAGTTGAACAGAATATCCAGCCACGACCAAAAAATAACAAGGCAGGAGGTGGGGGAGGAAACGGCTGGGGTGAAAAGCAGGGGAACATTCGACTTGTGGCTAAAGTGACGAGCCTCTGTTTCTATGTACTTATAAAATCTCAGTGTTTTCCCATGCCTGATCTTGTCCCCAATTTTACACTTCTGTTCTGCATAAATGCAAAGCATTCTCATTATAAGTAGTACTTAGAACGGCAATGATGTATTACTGGAGATTTCTCATAGCACACAATAATGTCCAGTCTGCTCAACTTACAAGGATTTCTGGGCAGAAAGGAAATATTAAGGTACAAAGATTACTACCCTCTCTTCTAACTTGCTCACACTAAAGTACAACCTTCCTCTACTAAGAGATCACAGATTTTTTTTTTTTTTTACACTGTTGAGCTTTAACTTTACAGGAACACAAAAATCCCACAGCAAGCATATTTGCTCTTCATAGTATGATACTTCTGGTCTAGAAGCAGCACATCTTGAAACATTAGTGCTCAATGCCTTAATTATGCGGCAGTGTTAAGGTGAGCCTTAATACTCAGAGCAATATGAACAGCAGG
This sequence comes from Steatornis caripensis, assembly GCA_013398225.1. NCBI lineage: Eukaryota > Metazoa > Chordata > Aves > Caprimulgiformes > Steatornithidae > Steatornis > Steatornis caripensis. The sequence goes on from VZSC01003594.1 coordinate 72,660, forward strand.
TGATACTACCACATGCACCGTTACAAGCAGAAACTGACAACTCAGACAAGTTTTATGAAGCAAATGAACCTCAGACATTTCTGTTATGCATGATGATGTCATAAGGAAGAAACACGAGTTTTTGTACAACTTTGTAGGGAAACGGTTACAACACATATCTACGCTGTTCCAAAATATATTTGAGATAGTAAAGAACATCAGGGCATATGCGAGAAAGATAAATAAACCCTAAGAAAACTATAAAAACTGATACATCAGCATAAAAACTGATACATCAGTAGCTACTTCAGAGAAGTATTTTATTTTAAAGAATTATGCTAATAATTCAAATAGCTTTCAGTTCTTGGTAGCATATCCAAACACGAAAATACAAGCTAGCTATCCAGTTACATTTATACTGCCAGGATACTGAAGGCTGAGATATGACATACTAAAAACTTGCCTCCTGACACTGTGAACAGAAGACAATACAACAGCTTTAAGACCCATAACATTCAAGTGAATACATTTGGAAGTAAGCTATACACCATCTTTAACATTCAGTTTAAGCATACCTTACCCAACAACACATTAAAACTACAGTTTAATATACCAGGTTCGCTTGAAGTAGCAACTAGAGACCTCATGCAGATATGAAGAAAATACACACTGTTGTGTTTTTCACTAGTTTCTACATGAAAATTTCATGTTTTTACAGCACAGTTTAGTCACTTATTATTGATGTTTAATGAAGCAAAATCAAGATCCCTTGAAGAACGACCAACGGGTCTACCCATTTTCAGTTTAAAATTACGAGTGCAAAAGATCTGGAAATTCAAAAAAAAAAACATGGAGAGGATAAAGGATATGAAAGCCTACAACAGAAGCTTTAAAGGTCTTTTAAGTATTATATGAAGAAAACAAGAGACCATCCAGAGTCAGGATAGTAAAGGAAAAATTACTGAAGAGACTTATAGTCTGTCAGAGAGTGCTCACACAGTATCACCCCACACTGCCATCTTCCCCACACCCAAGGCGGAAAAGTCACAACCACTACTGTTTCATTGCAAAACTAGTTCTATATCATCTTACTACATTTTATTTTTAAATAAAAAGCAGTATTTCAACAAGTAGTCTAATACTAGAAATACCACTAACTGCATACACTTGTACTACAAACCACACATACTTAACTTCACAAGCAAACAGACCCACCAAAACCAGGATGAACAAAAATCAAGCAGACTGTACACGCACACAGAAGATAAAGACAAGGACCTGTACTCACCCACACGCAGGCCTCACATACGTCCTCTTACAAATAACAAAAATACATTCTTCTCACAGGAAGAAGACTCGACATGACAAACTTCAGCCACCCTTTAGTATTACACTTTCTACTCTCCAGCTTTTTCTTCTACTATACCTCTTTCTCCATAACCAACATAATCTATTACCTGGGCTGGTGTTTCTAGAGCACCTGAATCTAATGGGTTGATTGGGCTCAACTGGGGAAGATAATGAGGCACTCAATGAAATTCACACGTGTGTGCCATTGTTTTTTAAAGCAATCACATAGAATTTGTTAAAAGATCTTTACTAGCTTATACCTTTCTAGAGTTATTTACTACAAATTTCATCTCTGCAATCTATCCTGTCAGGTGAACTTGAACTTAAGTTTCTTCTTATTAAGTAAATGTGCTATTGTGAATGCTTTAGAAATAACCATTAACCTTCAGAATTATCTGATACATGATCTACAACACTGAAAGAACTTTTTATTATGATGTTTTCTTTAGGTGAAGATTTTGTTTGTAATAGTAATCTATTTTACTACTCTGGAGGTGCAATTTGACTGTCCTGAAGAATTAGAGGGTTCCTATTTCTCTCTTGTAACAGAAGAGCCAGCTGAGGCACTTCGGGGGCATGTGTGATAAAATATCAAAATACATTATCTCTACCATTATCACTGATTTGTGTTGGTCCTTAGGCACTACTGTAATGAACATGAGTAATCTGAACTCAAGAATGTGGATTATCTCAAGACGTGCTGCTGATAATAGGATGTGCTAAAAATGCATAATAGATACAATCTGGGGCCAAATAAACTGAGTAAATTAAAAATAGTTTTCAGTTACAGATGTTCTAATGAAAATATCTAAAGCCATTATTGTTGTATGCCAGCACTGAACCCAATGTCTAAACACCCAATATACATACCATAATATTTCAGCAGTATTCAGGTCTCCTGGCTTGAATAAAAAACTTTGCATGCAACATTTGCAAATTAAGCAACTTTACAAGTTGCCTAATACAAGTTTACATGAGTGTCTTACCCTAAATCTTCCATAATTACATCCTTAGTATTACTGCATTAAAACAAGCTTTCCTTATTGTATTAGTGAATGCTGGTCTCCTTACAGCATAAATGTTTGATTTTGTTCTGAGGCTTACTGTAAAAAAAAAAAAAGCAGGAGTTAACTAGTTTACTTAGACATAGCAAGATGCGTGCCTATGAGGAAAAAAGTCAGAGAACAAGCACCTAACCAAAGCCACTGCTATGACCCTTAGAAAAAAAACGCTCAGTCTCCCAAATGCAACTGCCAGAATCATTAAAGCAAGACCTTAAACATCAAAAAGTGTTTGCATCTATCAACCTGATCTACTGAAAGATGTCCCTGCCCATGGCAGAGGTGTTGGACTAGATGATCTTTCTATGATTCTATGACTCTATGATCCCTTCCAACCCAAGCCATTCTATGACTCTATTACATATTTGAATATTTCAGCTGGCATCCCCAAGAGGTATTTGGAGTTATTTAAGTCTGAGATGCTTTGCTTCTTCCTTGTTCTCCTTTCATTTCCCCAACCAATCAAATAAAATTCAAAATTATGTCAACTTCCATAGCAGTAATGGCCATCGTAAAATGAGTACATATTATTGTTTACAGCTTAGTCCTTGCTAAGACCCAGAGGAAAAAGAAATCATGTATGTACATGTACGTAATTTTTCAATTTCACTTAAAATACGTTCAGAAAAATAATTCCAGGGGGCAAACTAAGCAGATAAGGTGGGTTAGTGAGGTTACATGGATATGTATGTAGTCATCTATCACCTCATCCTTGGAATCTGCTCCACATAAACAGACAATTCTATCCAGAAAAGCCTTACTTGCAGGTATGGAGGTATGCAGGTATGCTTCGGGAAAAAGGCTGGTATTTGCAGTTTAAATGCGGCTAAGCAAGAAGAGACTCAGTGCAGTTATCCGTGGCTACTGTTCATTGCTCTGTGTAGCGTGACTGTCCTGTAGGATAGGTTCTTAAATCAGAATCACTATTCCTATGCTTACATTCTCAGTAGAAATCTAATCTAATACCAACTCAGTGTTTCTCCAGGCTGAGACATTTCAAAGAACAATTTATAGGAAACTTGAGTGATTATTTGTTGTGCATTATCCGATGGAAGGATAAATAAAGGGACTTCTGACTCCATAGGTAATGAATGGTCAGTTCAGAACTTTTCACCAAAGCTAAAGTAGCACAATGAAGAAACGAAATAATTCTGCAAACAAATAAACACATAAAAACAGAAAAACAGGCTAGAGGAACATTCATTAATGAAAAGCTAACTATCAGAAATGGAACATATCTCTGGATTTCTGGTTTTAGAACAATATATATTTGCTCTAAAGATTCTTTGGGGTTTTTTTCAACAATTTCACTGTGGACTTTATAACAAATCTAAATCTGCACTGAAGTACTTCCAATGCAGTTTAAATATTAAAAATGACTGTGCAAAAATACCATTCATTTATTGGACAGATCCATAGATGAGACTTTTTGTGAGGTTCTGACTCAAAAAATGAGTTTTGCCTATACAATGAAGAGGTTCAATGCAGTCTCTATTTGAATTCAGGGCTGCTTGTTCTAGCAGCTGCCTTGCTGTCTCCCCAGTGCGGTCTAGTCTTCTTCACACATCAACTTACATCTTCTATTTTCTATTAACTTACATCTTCTATTTTATAATGCTTAATAAAATTAATAAAATATTACAATTACAAATAATTGTAATATGTATTTGATGTAATCGACATTTTTCCATCTTTTTAAACTGTAATTAAAGTAAGGAGTTACTTTGTAAGAGCCTAATCAGCCTTCAGCAATTGAAAACCACCTTTTGCATTTCAGGGATTTCATACCCTTGCAAATTCCTCATTAATCGAGATATTCAGAGGAAAAATTCTAAAACGGTATCCAGTACTCTGGTGAGTGAGTAGACTGGAAGCCACACTGCACTGGTAAAAAGTACATAGTATTGGAAATACAGGAATGAGTTTTTATCTGGAGCAGGATGTGAAAGACACAAAGGTACATGAGGTCACAGTGGCTTTCATGTTTTTCTCAAGATACTCAGGTATGAACACTCCAGCTGTTTAGCTGGCTGGGTCCATGATAGTGTAAGGAATCCGCTATAAACTTTACCACCTTTGACTTGTTTTCCTCTTTGCTCAACACACGGAACAACTGCTAACGTTTCTGACATAAAGACAATACTACCTATAAATAAACCCACTGAAAACAAATGTTAAATTCATTGTTGACACCCTCGCCTTTCAAAGGTACTCAGACTTTCATTGTTCTGGTCTTTGGTNCTGCTAATGTTTCTGACATAAAGACAATACTACCTATAAATAAACCCACTGAAAACAAATGTTAAATTCATTGTTGACACCCTCGCCTTTCAAAGGTACTCAGACTTTCATTGTTCTGGTCTTTGGTTCTGGCTCTTTTTATGAACAAAGTGTTTGTCTTTTCCTAATGTGTTCAAGCATTTAATTCTGCTTTGGTGTTTCAGTTTATGGCTTCTGTACGTGCTTGTAGGGCATAGAGGTAAGAGATAAAATTGATTTATAAGATCCAGAAAAGAAATGGCTATTCAATGCGAAGAAATATTAGTGTTCATTATTATATGTCAAATAGTTTTAGAAATCTCGCTCTCCCATATGGTTATAGCTAATGGCAAAATTTTCAGAATAAGAAGGAACTACAAACATGCTGGTTTAATAGTATTTTAGTGATCTCAAATCAACTCCACTCAACACAGTTGTGTGTATTTTTCCCAAATGCCTTTACTGTATATTGCAACAAGAGGATTATTTATGATGTGACCAGAACAGAAATCACTAAACTACTCAGTTCTAGTACTGTCTGAACATGTACTAGGTTTCCTGCTAAATTCCTCAAGGCAAAAAGAAAAGTTGCACAGATGGGAACTACCTCTGTGCAAACTGATGCATTAGGAAAGGAAAATTGGATTAGATCACAGTTAGTCTCACCCTCTTCATGAAACACAAGAGAATATAATATAATATCAGTGGTTGTAATTTAAATATATCCTTGGAAAATATTTGTTAAAAGATGATATTCAGGTACTTTGATATAAACACTGATAAAAGAGTTGACAAAGGCAAAAATAGACGTACTCTGAGATGAGTGAGGGACTGATCTGAGCCAGATGAAAGGGGTGCACACGCTACACTAGGTCACTTTCAGTTTCTTACACGAGGTCACGTAGTGTTTGGCTCCTCAGGAGATAACACAGACGGTAGTGTTAGAAGCCTACACCTACCAAAGGAGAGAAGGCAGAGACAGAGTTAACAAAGAAGTAAATGTCCTATGTTTCTTCTCCTTCTCTCCAGTAAATCCTTTTTTTGGGGAAGATCCTGGAAATCCTTCATTCTTTTTAATGAGGTTTAATTCTAGTTTGCTTTCTGCATCTGGCCAGGCATAGCAGCAAGGGTATTTGCATTTGTATTCAAAACCTAACTCTTTGAGAAATAAATAATAATATAAATGGCAATGGAGTAAACCAGATTCTAAGAGTCATTTCAGCTTTCATTTCATAATTTCTACAAACTCTAGACTCCGAAGGCAAGATATGCCAACGGTACTCCAGATGAGTGACACAGAACAGCTGGTAATGTTTGTTAAATATATAATAGAAGTACATTTTATACTCACTTAACTTTTTTTTCACACTTATAACTAAACCCCTGTAATAAAACACAGCTAAACAGACATTCGTGTGTTTTACTACTAATCTCCCATGCTGTTGCAAAACAAGATTACATTAGCAAAGTTAAGGGCATTGTCTTCACTGAAGTAATGAACGAAAATAAAATTGCTTAGAAGGTCTTGAAGGACCTGGGGACTAAGATGCATTTAGCAGAGATATCTTAAGCTGTTTTGCAAACGTAGTATTGGTAACAGGTGCCAGCTTGGGAAAAGAAGTTTTTGTACTGTCAGCAAACTAGCTTCTCTCTGGCCAGGAGCAAGTGGTAGAGAAATTTCCCTTAGCTCCTGATGACTACAAGCATCACTGTTGTGAGCACCCTGAAGTAAAACAATCCATATGAGGTTTATGCACTCAGGTATCCAGAGACAAACACCTTCCTCTGCCTAGGATGCAAAGTCACAAAACTTCTCTTTCAGTTACACAGCTTACCTGTTTGCAAACAAATCCTGAAAGAAAATGCATATGCTGCAGTCTACAATTTCTGCACTGTGGTGTCAAGACCTCATTTCAATTTCTTGTTATCAAAATAGGGATTTGTATCTACTTACATCACAACCGTGCTTTAATCACTGGACTGTTCAAGAGAGACACGCATATCCAAAGCATACTCGGAGTAAGCCTATGGGACTAATCCTCAGTGCCAGACAGGCCGAGAAACAACTCAGAGTCAAAAGTACCATCTAAGATCCTCTCTCCTAGGTCTTTCAAGCAGCACAGCTATATTGATATCCTGCAAGTTAATTGGTCTTGATAAAGAGTTCAGATTATTGCCTTACCAATGGAAGGTAAACTTTGAATCTGTCCTGCTCTATGAAGAGTTATCAGCCTGTTTGTTGTTCCCTGCATTATACTCCGCTGCTCAGTGTAGACATACCTTTATGCTGATATTAATAATTATGAAGTTTCTTGGGAGCAAGATCCTACAACCGTGCAAAATACCTACTATTTCATGTTTATACTACAGTAAAACACATATGCAATAAACATTAAGCTTTTGTACAGGCACAAACAGAGCAAGAAAGTGTCTGACCCAGGAGTGAATACAGGTGGAAGTTGTTCCGTAAATGTCTGCATGTAAATGCATGAACACCTGTGAAAGAACTCAGTTAAGTAAGTGCTGCATCAGTGTATTTCAGGTTCAGTCCAAAACATCTGAAATCATTTGAAAGTAATAGCTATTGGAGCTAATCATGCAACGCGAGCTTGGAAACGGCAAACATTTATTGACAAGGCTCCTTTTTATCAAGTCCCTCTAGGACTTACTAGATGTTCCAGCCTTAAAAAGCCATTGCTACAACCTATACATATTCTTTGTGATGTGCTTTCTCCCACTGATTTATCATCTTCTATTTCACTGTAAAATCTTCACTATCGGACTGAAGTGATTTCAGATTTGCACATAGCTTCACTATTTTAGAGATATTTCAAGCACCATTAAATTGAGGCCTTTGACCTTGGGAAATCAGTTTATTATACTTTTGTTAGATGTCTCAGAAAGATTGCCCACCTTCCTTACTGCTAATTTCTCAATACAGCACACATTTCTAATTTTAGACTTAGAGCTATTGAACTTCCCCAGAAAATAAAGCATCTGAAGTCCTTCCAACACCCAGTCTCTCTCTCCTTTCCCCTTCTCCTCTGTCCCTGAGCATTTTGACTAGCATAAGAAAGACAGTCCTTATTCAAATTGACCTTGTTCTATTTCATTGAAAATAGCCAAGTTTTATCATTGTCATTCATTGCTCCGCGGCAGCCAAAAAGATTTCCATCCTTCAAAAGAGAGAGAGAGAAAAGCAAGAAAAAGAACATAGGAAACAGCTCCGTTGCAGTTTTATGTTTGAACAAAACAGTAAATTAGTTTCTAACCCATGCAGAACTAAGCTCTTTGAAAGGAATTAGACAAAAATCTTTGTCATCTTAAACAGAAGAATTCACTTCAGCTCAAGAGAGCCTTCTAAATTTCTCACTAAAATAAAATACTTAACTTTGCCTAGACCCTTGAATACTTAGTTGAGTCTAGTCACAATTTTTTTTAAGTAACTGATACTACTATTTGAAAAGCTAACTTGGGTCTATAGCTCCAATTTGCAATATTATTGCGTCACAGCAAAAGGTGATGAGAACACATGTGCACTCACACGTGCACTCATTAGTGCAAAGCTATGTGATGTATATTTAGGCAATGGCCCTGCAACAATATTGTGTGTTAAAACCACACAAAAAAAAGGCAAATGTTTATAATATTTTAAATATGACTTCTGTTAACCTGAATTTTCACTCGCTATGGAGCTTTTTTTGTGATGGTATCTCATAGCATTTAAGTTTAAAATTGCTAGGTCTGTGTTTTTTAGACTAGACATGCGAGTGCAGTTATGCCCATTGTCTTGCTTCATATGTCTATGTGTAAATGTCTCAAGGCTATCTTTATATGATTTTGGGAAACAAAATATTTTGAAATTTTGAAAGTCTCATCATCTCTGTGGAACTATGTATCTTAGTAAGATCTACTGCAGCAGCTGAGCTTGTATTTATTGGTAGCAGCTAGTCCCTGAATTCACAAACACATTTGCATAGCAACAGCTTTCCCAGTAACTCCCAGTCAAAGAGAGTTGTGAGACTGACTTATTACTCCCAAGACAACACACATTTAAGGTTCACAATTTCTGGCTCTCAATCTTTACCACCAAGGCATCTTTAGTGCCATCTTTACTTTTTGCCTAGAAGCAACAGAACAATACAATATATGAAAGTGGTTTCCATGCATGTAATACAAGCTTGCAAAAGAAATCACAGGGTGCTCATCTCCACAAGTCTGCGCCCTTGCAAAGCACCATAGCAGTTCTTGGGGCTGCTCTGCCTTGCAAAGATGACCACATTTGTCCTGGCTGCAGTAGAATCAAGTAGGAGCAAAATAGGTTAGTTGAGGGAAAGCAAATCCAGGCAGAGTCCATCAAATGACTATGTTAAAGCACTTCCCCAGTAACACCTTCATCTGTCTGACAAGAGATCCTATGAGCTAGTTAGTATATATCTAGTTACAGGCTTCCGTGGGATACTGGATGCCATTTATCCTGGATGTTGTCAAAATGGCCCTAGACAGAATCCTTTTCACTCCATACAGAGCCATATATCTATTGAATTGTAGGTATTTAATCATCCTAGGACTTCAAGAAAATTCATGGTTACCCTGGCAACTTCATGTATTTCCCTATGGATACAAAACATTCAGAAGGAAAATGCCTTTATCAATATGGCAAATTCATCAGTTGTTTCTAAATCAAACATTCAAGCTAGTCAGAACAAAGTACCTAGACCGTTTAAAAGATCTAATAACTTATTCAGGCATATTTCAGATGCTGCCTTGGCTGTATCGGTGTGTACTGTGTACAGATGTATAGGTGTACATAAACACACACACATCAGTGGCATCTCCAGGAATACGGAATTCCACATGAGTTATTTAAACAACATAGTCTTATGCTATCTTGAGAAATAATACTAACGGATTATAAGCAACATTGTGACAGCAATTTCCTTTCCCTATTTGGAGTCTTGGGGAAAACTGTGAAATCAATATGAATAAATTATCATGCAGAAAGTATCAACATTAATTGCTTTTAAGCTAGAATTACAATTAATTAGAGAATGCAACTATTAAGCAAAAATACTTCTTTGAATTATCTAGTTTTATTTTCTAACGTTTGTTTTAGTCATCTTTGTATTCCTGGCATATTAAACCACTATAAGATCAAAAACCCACATCCCTCAAAAAAAAAAAAAGTTAAGGGGAAAATAATCTAATCTTCATGATCAGAACATAAATATATTTAGCAGAAGTTGTTTTCCTTCAGTAGACCATTCAAGTGTGACATTTTGGTCATCTGCATGCAGCCATTGTGTCATTCCTCACTTGTAACTCTAATTTTACATAAGCAGATGTCAGAACTGTAACAAGATTCAACCTAACCTGTAAGTAAGCTTAGAAGTGACCATAAACCCCAAGTAACTGAATGCAAGCCAAAATCCAGCGCACATAATCACATGTTCCTATTCAATTTCCAGTACTCTCAAATTTTTACTTTTATCAGGTATTTTGCAGAATCAATAGCTATGCTGATTTCTTCTTTAAATTGTTTGCAATGACTTTGACATATGAATTAAGTTGATTTGCTCTTCTCAAACATTTTAATGTTATACGTAAATCCCAGCAGTACTTATATACCAATTAATATCTTTCCCTACTGTCACTGTATTTCAGACTTGTATTTTGCTTCAGTCTGCTATTTCCTGCTATCTATTTTCACTCTTGGTATTTATGTTCTGCTTTTGAGTTTATTTCAAATTGTTTGTTTTGCAGACACATTACCTTCCAGAGGCAGAAAGTGCATTATCACTAACGACAGCTCTCTTTAGTTTTCCAGAGTTGTTATTCACCATAGCTGCTTCCTGTAATGCTCTTTCCTTAATGGATAAGGAAACAAGGGGCTGCAGTTCATTTAATTCTTCCAAAATTTCTTCTCTCCTCATCAACTGCACCTTCACTAGCATGTAGTGAAAGCAAGTGCACTTCACAGGAATAGGCCTCCAAGCACCATTCACACACTGAAAAATAGTATTGTAGATGAGTCTGTGAGTGGGTGAATATGAAATGCTTCCTTTTCCTGAGACATAGTATATGATAACTTTTAATTCCTTCCTTTCACTTTTTGTCTCTAAGCAAGAGACAAGAATACATCAAATCCCGTACCAACATTTGCTCTTTCTCACCTTGTTTTTTATTTAATCTCTTATACTAGAAGATGTGTTTAAATGAGAAGAAATTCCACTTTGGAAGCCCATCTGATTTTAAAATATGTCAAAAGGTCCAGGGGCCATACGTCTGAACTATACTCCTCATACATCCATTCAAAGCAGAACTAGTATCAAGTAGCTACATTTCTTTTCTGGGAAAAACAATGCGCACATACATTAAGAAGAAATGACCTACCTTCCATGGTCAAAATTGGTCAGATTGATTAGATCAACGAGACACACAGGACAGACATATTTTGATGATGAATTTGGATACAAAGTAGTGCCACAGATACCAGAAGCATGAGTGAAGACAGGAGTTCTGTCATGATCATCAAACAATGCAGCAAGATGATACTGCAAGCAGCAGATGATAAGGCAAAATATTCCATGACCAAAATATTCACAGTTACTTGGGGACAGAAGTTTTATTAACAATGATTTCAATAACAATCCTGAATTGCACTAAGGCCAAAAAATCATTTAATGCATGCTACTGAAAATCTATCACTCTGGATTCTTGCAGAAACACAGACAGATGAAAGTCTTCATGAATTTACCTTGAGTCTTCTGATACCTCAAACGTCTTGCATTTTGTTCTACAGATTGACTTGCTCATACCAAATACCTTCTCTTAGTTATTCCTAATGTTGAATATGCAAGATTTACCAAGGCAAGTACCACTCAAATTACCAGGGAATTCAATCTCTGAAACTAAATAAATTGCTCTAACATTTTAGTCATCACACAGCGAAATTTTAAAAAATCTGTCACTTTGCAATTTTCATTGAGGTATTTGCTCTTTGAAAGATTGATATAAAGGCAAATCAGAAAGTCATTTTCACTATTTGCATTCATTACTTACACTTTTGTGTCTGCAGGCCAGCAGACTGGGAGCTGCTGTAGCAAGATATATGGGAAGTGTCTTGTCCTATTCTTAAAAATAAAAAAGACCAGAAGCAACAGGAGCTGTAATCAGAACTTGTTGCCTGCTGGTCTTTACAAAGAAACTTGAAAAAGGACAAGTGTCTTAATTTTGGTTGAACATAAGAATTAGCACAAACAAACAAGATAGAAGTATTAATCTCAGAATTAGACAATTAGCTTGTTGATGGCACTTTTGATACAAGACCAGAGGGTGACCATGCTTCTTCCTCTGTAGGGAAACTGTGACCTGTTGGATATGAGAGAGTTGTAAATGTGATAGATCTTCATTTATCTAAGATTTTGACACAGCCTCACATAACATTTCGTTAGTAAATGAGGGACTTACTTACTTAGATAACATACCTTCCCACAAGGCAAATGATTGAAAAACTGATCTTAAAGAATATTTCTGGAGGCTACACCTAACGTGAGTCTTTCCTTTGTCTGAGCTTCAGCAATGGAAAAGGATGCTTGGATGACACTTCGCTCACCAGGATTATTCATCATGCATAAATATACCACTAAGTATGGCTCAAAATAACTTCCTTCTAATATTTTTCCGTGTAAACTATTCTATTGCCACAAATATTCCAGGTGTTTGCAAATGATGGTGGGAATATTGCAAAGTTGACCTCTCAAGCTAGGGCTCAGATTCACACATACCAGTTTTTGAAGCCATTAACACAAAAGAAAGCATTCAGTCCCTTGTTATAATTAGTTTGATGGGATTTGCTTTTTCACCTCTAAATCCTTTCTGGGATGTCATAATTACTCTAACTTGTTGAGGGCACAAAATTACACCAGTACAACAAAATTTGAGAAGAAAATGCAGAGCACACTTTGCATTCACTTAGGTTTTGTTCCTAACATTCATATAATACATAAACTCTCATGTCAAAGAACATCGGGCAACTTTTTTGGCTGAAAACTCTGGGATGACTGATTCACAGACCCTAAGAGTAATGTTTATGTGATTTATGAATATTATTTGTTGATAATGTGCATACAGATGTCATTAGAGATCTTACATCTTAATTATTTTAAAAATAACATAATACTGTTTATTCACTTCAGAAAGCATTTATACATTATAGTGAATTAATTAGCTGAGGATTTTATCTCCTCTGAAGATGATGACTATGTATAGCAAGTGTAAGATGAACATAAAGAACAAAAAAGGAAAAGGTCACTCATGTCTCCCTCTTCTGACTCACCACTCCTTTTCTCATGCAGTCAGCCTGTTTTTCCCTAATGTATAAAATGCTGTATCTACAAATTTTCACCAAGGTATATCAGGTTGCATCACCACAAAAGAATTCATCTTAGATGATCTGAATATTTTAGGGGAGTGCATTATTTTAAGAGCAATTACTTCTGATCAAAAAAGCTTGCCACAAAAGTTGAGTGATAATTACAAAAATAGGTTAACTACTGAAAAGGCAAAGAAACATGAATAATATGTTGTAGGTTTACAGAGAATGTACCCACCAAAAGGAAATTACCTCTCGTAAAATTATAATTAATTATATATTAATCTACACACGTTACTTACGTAAAGAACCTCAATTTTCTAACAACTTCCCTATGCTGTTTGGCACGTTTTCAGTATATACAGCTGTTTCACAACTGCAAGGATAAAAATGCAGCCAAATACTGAAGTGATGATTAACAGACTATGCATTCAAGTATTTTAAAAGTTGTACAGGAAAACTTACTGGGGGGGGGTGTGGATCTCCATATATTGTGCTCACAATATTTTTAAATCTCTTTTTTCCATTATTTCTATTTTCCCATCGCCTCCCAAACTTACACAGAGCTGCCTGCATATGCCCAAAAGATACACCAAATTAGTATTCTCCTAGCTCACACAAATTGCTGAAGAAACAACTACTAAAGACTAAAGCAATAATATCTTTTTCCATTGCTGTGCAGTTACTCATTGAAAAACATAAGCACTGAAGACAATAGGACTAAACAATCAACAACAGGACTCAGGTATTCACGGTCTGGTCCTAAGTAATGGGTCCTCAGTTTCTAAAATCTCCTTGAGTTGTGGCTCAGAAACTCACAACGAATTCTATAATGACCAGATAAGCAGAGATAATTTTTCCATAAAAAGATGTAATTACCACATGAGTTGTCATCTTTTTAATGGCCATCGCTCTGTGAATACTCACAGAACACTCGCAAACCTCTCAAAGCTTCTTTTCAAGAGCCATTAAATTCACTTAAAATTCAGAAAGGATTTTCTCTGTATCATCTTTTCTTTTATTCCAAGATCTTGGCAAAAAAAATTTAGAAAACAGTCTCGATGCAAATAGATGGATACAAACTAGTGTAGCATTACTGTGTTTAATGTTCTGTTACTAAAATATGGAACCACAACGATTAACATTTTAACTGTTTGCACAATAACAATAATAATATTAAAGCAGTAAAACATGGAGTCTAAACTATCATTTCATGATTAGATTAAGCACCTTACAGCCACAAGGGCAAGTCCAGTCCTCGCTTCTATTCACCACCACATGATCCTATCTCCTTACCCAATACGGACATATTATATGACCCTGTGACATGTCAGATCAACTGCCATTTTCACAAATGCTACCTCTGTGGCCACACAATCATCAGTCCTGATGCAAGGGAAACAACAGGAACATACAGATGAGGACAAGTCTTGGATCTGCTCAGTCTCCACCTCTGTGACAAATCTGACCAGTGAGAGGAGAATGGACTACAGCAGAAGTATTCATTAAACATTCAGACTTAACAGTGTAGCATTTTCCAACAGAACAGTGTTTTATGAGATAGTTCCTGTCCAGGTCTACTTCTGTGTTAACTCAAACTGACACTTATTCCATTTAGCTCAGTTTACATCTGAGAAGTTCATAAATATTCAGTAAAGGGGCACTTATAAAGCATCTGGATTTAAACACCTGGTCATCTGAGTACATGAACTTCAGTTACAAAATTCAAAACTACATACAAAGTTCAGTCGCAACATTTAACAAAGCTCAACAGAAAATGTAGATATGTCAAAAAGAAAAAAAGTTATTGTATATACTATAGAATTTAAAGCCAAAAGTCCAAGTTTTCCAAACTCTGACACCTAAAACCAGTCTCTGGTGTCTATACCATCGGAATAGTTTCTGTTGTTTCAGTATGACTGATTGATAGTCAACCTTCTGAAAATCAGGTCAGTTATATTTAGGCACCAATCTATGGACTTGGAATCTGATTTCAGACTTCCAAATTGAAAATCTACCTCAATACTCACAGAAATCCATCAGTATTCTTGGCAACTAATAAAACTACTAGAGAAATTTGAAATTTCAGCCTACTGAAATATACAGTATTTATATATATATATATATATATATATATATATACTGAAATATCTACAATATACTTTCAATATCCTAAGGACATATTTTGTAGGACTTTGGCTCCTCTTCTAGCATTGACCATATGGATATTATATT
>VZSC01003594.1:88647-124698 GCA_013398225.1 Steatornis caripensis
CAATCAAATTAAAAGTTAGCCCTGCTGTGCTAGTAATGCTGTGTGTCTGGCAATGCATATATGGCATATTGTCAGCATGCAAAAACTATATACGAGGAGTTAATATAACTTTCATTCTCTGTACTAACCAGTTTTCCAAAATTAAAGTACCACAGCCTATGAGTATTTGCAGAGAAGGCAGTCATAACTCCCTGGCAGAGACTGAGAACATCACGGAACATACAATTGCTGAGCATGGCCCAAAAATAGCTTTCCCATAGGTGTAGTCATGGCTCATGTTTTTTGCTGTCAGAAAGCTTTGGCAAACCCAAATGAGAACACAGGTGAAAAAAAAAATTTAAAAAATGTTGGGAATGTCCCAAGATGCTTCTAAGCAGCGAACACCAAAAGACACTCGCCTTACAGCATACTCTACTTTCTCAGAGGCTCCTGTGTCTTCCTGCCGTGTCTGTGATAGATGAACTCACCCACACCTCCTCCTGAATTCCATGCATACTTTTATCCATTTCACTAAGTAAGTATTAGGTAACTAACCTGGTAAGTTTCTTACAGCAGGGAGGACTTCCTGAAGCAAGGGTTCAGGTATGGAGAGTAATTAGCAGGTGACAGGAAGGAGAACATACTTGCTATCAGTTTCACAACAGGGAAAAATTTCTGTTCACAGTCATCTGTGCAAAGCAGGTACAAGTCTTCATTAAATATACTGATGAGCCTGAGATACACAAGTCAAGGTAAGAGTTAAAAATTCTCCATGTTTTATAAGCTCTTAAAGATTTCAGGTAGAGATTTTTTTAAATCTACACCACCAAATACAAAAAGCAATGCTACTTTTGTCTACCTCATGTCAGGTCTAGAGAAAGGCTGGTTATACTTCATCTACAAATAAGGAAAGTAGGTAAAAATATATTTGGACTGAACTTCAGCTGAAGTTCAGCTGAACTTCCAAGAGAGCTCTTTTCCAAAATAGGCTCTTTGATAACAAATACTTTTTATTTTATGGGCAGAAGCATTTAAAGAAATCGTAGTGTCATGTCTGATGGTAACTCTGCTTCCCTTGTAAAGAACTCTCTATCTTTAATAGAAGAGTAGTGAAATGAAGAGTAGTGAAATCATCCACTACATGAAGGAAAATAGCTTAAAAGCTGGAACAGGAGCAAGGAGAAAGAAAAAAAATGCCACCCACTCATACAGTGACATAAAGCTGTAATAAAAGCTGTCAATAACTTGAGTGAAACACAAAACCCCCTTCATCATCAGTTCTTCCACTATATCACATTTGCTCTATGTTTGTGATGTGGAAAAGCAGAAAATTCTCTTTAAGAAAAATATTTGCAAATTCTTTGGTATTATTGCAAATATTTTATATTTTTAAAAAATTTCCATCCAGATGATTTCGTCCAAGATTAATGCAGCATATAAAGCATATTATACATACTTACTCCTTTATGATTCATTTCTCTTGAATGTCAAATTTGTTTTAGAAGTGACATGCAGTCCCTCATCCTACCATAAAATCCAGCTCAAGGATTATATATATTGTCAAGTCTGGGTTAATTTGGAATTAAATAATTACTTGGAATTCACAGCAATAAATAATGAACATTCCCTTAGACATGTCCAGTACAGAGGGCACTAGAAAATATAGGGAACCTGTAACTGCCTGATATTTTGGATGATATAATGTTGTTCAGAATTTTACTGATATTTTACCTCTTTTTTTCAAATTCTAGACTAAAAAAATAGCTGACATACAGGAAAGTGAATGCAAACAAAACTATATGTGGCAAATATGTGTTATTAAATACAAAGGCTCAGTCACTAAGCTTAATAATAAAGCCTAGTCTATTACTCAGCATTGAAATTTCTAAAATTGTAATGAGATGGTTCATGAACATTCTCATTATGTTAATCCAGATTCCTTCAGGAACATTCAAGATAAAAGCTGAACCTGACAGAAACAATTTGTGGCTAAGCAACAGTTTCTGCACTCACATATCTGAAGTGCATGTTATTTCTACAGAAATCCTTTGTTCCTAATCTTTTGAGCTGCTCTTCATTAGACATGCAAAGCTCACTCTTGTATAATTTGATTGAGTTAAAAAGGCAAACCAGAAAAAGTTTATGACCTATACAACTGTAAGAGGAAATATGTAACTGGAATTCTATTCAGATGGCCAAGCAAGTGAAGCAAGCATTTATTCCTTTTTGCAAAAATTCTGATACAGTTTTAAATGCACTGTTTGGAGAACAATTCTAGTATTACAAACATTTTCCTTCTTATTGGAACCTCATGGTCCTTAGTCTTGTAGCATGATTTGCAAACCTCAATTAAAGTTGGCATTAAAAAAGCCGCTTGCAAGCTGGAAGCAGAGTCTTTCCTTAAGCAGTTAGCAACATTCCAACTTACATACATAAATAGCTCTTAAAACTCTAGCCAACTTTTCTCCCCTCCAGCAAACCCACAAAAGGACGTGAAAATTTCCTGCAATGGCATATTTACATTTTTAATCTCCTCACTAGAAATACAGTACCATTGTGCTTAGCAAATACAAACACACTTTCATGGAAAAAAAAAATATTCCAAGAAAGAATCCATCCTCTGCTTACGGTCAGCGGTATGGCACCCTAACTAAAATCACCAAGACCATTAAAAGCTGAACATGGGTCACACTTTAACCTGACCGCTGAGCAATATTGTAGTGAAGAGTGTTTAGGAAAAAAGCAGTTGGAAGAATACTAACGGTGTGCAAACCAATGCTGCACCCCCACTACAGCAGTTTATATTAAAATAATTGTAAACTTGTCAATAGTTACAAGAGTACAAATGTTTTCCAATTACTATGTTTACATGGAAGGAATGAGCTACCTCGAGTACTTAATATTTGAAATGTCTATGGAATTGCCTATGCATGAAAGCATTTCAAAGTGTTTATTGTCATTTATTTTAAATTAATCAGTATCTTTGGAATATAATTATAACATATAGTCCAGTACTTCACTTTTTCAAAAATTGAGAAATATATGTACATGTGTTTTATATGTAATCACCGTTATCTATAAAAAAAGGCATTAACGTCAGATTGAATAACTAATTAACTGCTAGAGATGTGTTCTGTATGTCTAGGTATTAAAATTATGCAAAATACATCACAGCTTTATGACCAAAATTATCTAGACCCAATTTTTAATAGGCTGTGGCTTTAAATTCAATAAACATTATATTTCATTATTATAATGTAGGTACCTTTCTCAAGAATCATCAATAGATCAGGATCTTGTTCTAAAAGACATTGGGAGAAGATCCCAAGAATGGCTGCAGGTAATGAAGAGCTGAGAAGGTGCTGAAGATCGTGCAATCATGAATGTACAGCATTTTTCAAGATCTGATTCTTTTCTTCTTAGCTGGACTAAAGAATGCAGTTTAGCAAAAATGTTGGATCATATGTTGTTTCAGTGAAAAAGCAAGTTGTTCAGTACTTCTGCGTAAACTATCCATACCACAGAGAGAGTAAGGAGAAAGCAAAAGAGTGTGGAAGAGTAGTAAGCACTGAAGGGACTATAAAGCTGTTTGACTTTCTGTTACAAATAACTGCCGTGTTACTATTCCTGATTTTCTTACATCCTATTTCAAATTGCCCTCTGTACTGGACATGTCTAAGGGAATGTTCATTATTTATTCATTCATCATTTATTCATTATTTATTTCAAATTTTCAAGCACTAATAGTTCAGAAATTATGCAATTCTCATAACACATCTTTTACTAGTAAGTAAACAAAACAGGGATAGTATGAGGTAGGATCAATGCCTGACTGTAAAATTCTTTTAAGAATATGTAATATGTAGCTTAGTGACATGATCTTCTGTCATCCTCTGGGTCAGGCTCTACATATCTAGAGCTTTTCTGCTCTTGCTGCACACAGTTCTGCAAATCTGTATTTATTTTGCTGTGCCTCACTACTTCTGTGTTTCCCTTGAGTTTGGCTACCACAGTAATACATCATCGACAATGTGAAACACTTAACAGAGCCCCCAGGCATTCATAAATTTAGCCTCATAGTGTCTAAGGAAAGCTAAGTATCAGTATCCCCATCGGTAGGAGCACATCTGAAGACAGAGTGATTGAAGACCAAATATTCTAAAGCCAATAATTGAAGTGAAAGAAGATATTACATACACACAAATATATAGGTAAATCTGAAAAATCAGGATCATTGATATGTGAAGAACCTCGCGCCTGACGTATGTACCTTATCCAAAACTATTGCGTATAAGTGATGGGCCGCAGCAATGTATATCATGCCAAAATGCCAAGTCTGGAGGAAAGTTATCTCAAACCAGTTTTGCCTTCTGACTGTTAGGAACTTATGCGACTCAGTATTCCCTGGCTATCCAAACAGCACTAGAAATGAAGAATATTTATCTAGCCATCCTTATTATCATTTTTTGTCTTACCCTAAAGTTGAAACACTGCAACAGTACTCATTACCACATGGCTAGTGTTTGGACATAAAAGTAAACATTCTTGTATCTAACTACAAGTGTTCATTTTAGTGTACTTGTGAAAGCAAATGCTTGTAGAAACTCCATTGCAGAAATAGCACAGTATGCAGCAACTTATCTTCTAGACAACATGAGACATAAAGAATGCCTCATTTGGTCATTTCTTATGTTATACTAGCTACTGATTTAAGCCTCAAGTCCTATTCTCCAAAATATGATGTAGTCAAAAATTCCTGAACACAATTTCAGAAGCATTTGTTCTCAACAGCTTCTCAGAGCTTATGAAAAAAAAAGGAAAACCAGCAAAGACCAACATTTACTTTCACAACTCACTAGCTGTCACAAAGAAGAATGCTGACTAAAGATTAAGAGTATAGTTTTAGAATCCTAGTAGTATTCAGGTTCAGTGACATACATACCTGATCGGTTACAGAGAAAAGCTTTCCTATACAGCTTTGCTGGAAAGGAAGACAGAATGCGTCTTATCCTTTTCCACAAAAGAACACTCCCGGATCAAGGTGGACATAAATCTTTGGTATTCATGCTAATCCTTACACTTTTTGATTAGTCACCAGTGAGGGATTTGAAACTTAAATGTGGAAGCTATTATTACACAAAGCACATGAACACAGGCATCATTTTGCATTTTTTCAATGCAAATTTTTTCAAAAATTTTCAAATGTCAGTAAGTTCCTGTTTCTAGGATATATTTGAACCAGTGAACTATAAAATTAAGTATAATAAATCGTAAATTAAAATTATATAAAGAGTATGAGTTCTTCTCCTTGGACAACTGCAACAGGTAGTTTTCTTTATCTTGTGTTATTCATGATCACTTCATTTTCTTTGCATCCTTTGGTCAACTTTCACTTTGTGTGAGCCAACACTTTTATCCAAACCAATTTAATCAGATCCATTCAGTAAGTTCTTTAGTATATACCTGCATGCTTTACAAACAACTCTTTGTTGTGGCATTTGCGATAGCCTGCAGTTATCAACTATTCACATTTACAAAGACTGTCAGTGCAATATTAATTGCAATATAGTTTTTTACTGAAAAATTTCGCTTGCAAATTTATACGGTCAACTATTGCTTTGAACAGGAAAATAAAATACATTTTGTTATAAACATGGATTACAGTAATGGGATGGATGAGTCCAAATAAAGAATGGATGAGCACACTTGAAACAACTGTAAAAACGTGTATAGGTATGTCTTCAGCCGTTGCAATTATTTTTTAAACCAGTCTTAGAACCAAATTTAATATTATATCCAGTTCATAGGTCTCAAGCATATGGAAGATTAAGACTGTCACAGTAGCTAGCAGTCCTTATTTTTAAATTACAACAACGATATATCATGACATCTTTAAGAACTTATGAGTCTTTATATCCTTTGTATCTTAATATGAAGATTTCAAAAGTGAGCATAGTGGGACAGTAAATTAATATTAAGAAAATGCTTAGTCACTCCCTATCTCTGAAAGCAAGTGACATTTCTGACAGTATTTGGTGAGCATAAATTGAACTGACCTTGGAAGAAACCTTAATGTCCTCATGTGCATAAACCAGCGAGGAGCCATCTATATGCAGTTTCACACCTCATGAACTTTTACACATTATTCACCTAAATCAGAGATTCAAATACAAAATCTGGCACTTGGGACATTATATGGATTTCTGATATTCCTTGGCAAATGTAGGGTCCTGAAATAAATGGCTGTATTTAAATGATTTACAGATGTAGGGGTAGGAGAGTGGGGGAGAGGATTATTTTCATTTTTTTATTCCAGATGTATACCTAAAGTATAGATAATCATTGCTCTGCCTAAATGGTGTTTCAAAACACCACATTTGAGAGAGCACAACCGCATGGAAACCGATTATATAAAACATGAGCGGAGACTGCAGAATTTCCTAGCATCTGGCATACTCAGTTAAATGAAGAGCTTGTCATATGCTGGCTTTTCAACTGTGGCATGTCACCTAAAGTCTGCAATGCTACAGCGTGGGTGAAATGACACAGCTGATATGCCAGGATGTGACATACCTTTAATTTCATACGCCATGCATAGCTGCACCCCCCACTGTGAAATGTTGCAGGGGCATATTTTTCAGGTGACGTTACATTGTTTTGCTGGACTATTTGCTCCAATTTAAAGTCACAATTAGCATTTGAGATTAGAGGAAAAACGTTAGCCAAGCTGTTCGAATGGTACACTTTAACTGCAGACTGTTTTTATCCTCTCATAATGCTAAGCACCGTTGCTACCATCATTTATTTTATGTCCAGGAGATAAATGTTTTTTCTGAATTGGGCTTTCAAAGAAGGCACCTGGTAAATGCATGATAGAAACCTCTACATAACTATTTTTGGCAGAAATCAAAAACAAACTAAAATGGCAAAATAGGCTATATATTCAATATACAGAAATCAACAAAATATGTAGCTTAATACATATTAGCAAAATTTCCAGTAATACGATATGTTTTCATACACAAATGGCAAAACATACAGAACAAGACTGCTTTAAAAAGCTACAGCAATAGCAGAAACACCAAAGGGATGCAGAGCCATTAATGCAATTACAGAAATAATTTTTTATGTTGTGTCATTCAAATTGTAAAATTGCAAAATATAGTCACAAGCACATAGCTGAAACACAGAGTTCTGAAACAAAGTTTTTGATAGAGCAAGCAAAGATCTGTATCACTTCGCTCTGAAACTTTAGATATGTTATGCAAATAAAATAGGCTGTTCTCAGTCCCCTCTTTATGAACTTGCTTCCTTAAATACGACCTGCATCTCCACCTCATGTCTGCCTTTGTATCTCTTGTTGGAAGCGTATTTTGCATCTTTTTCTGAAAAGGAACGCAAAATGCTGACCACTTGATGATTAGCAAATATTCCAGCTAGGTTATAGGTTTGTTTTTATAAATAGGCAACATCTAACATTTTTTTCCCTAAATAATACATATAAACGTAATTTAAATGTTACTAGAAGTACTTTCTGACTAGCAATGGAAATTTAAAGTTATCTTTGAGAGGACAGGTCAGACNTGCAACATATAACATTTTTTTCCCTAAATAATACATATAAACATAATTTAAATGTTACTAGAAGTACTTTCTGACTAGCAATGGAAATTTAAAGTTATCTTTGAGAGGACAGGTCAGACATAAGGAAATAGCCATAGAGGCTTTAATACTGACCTGCAATATACCTCAGTCATTGTCTGGATGTACCTATCACAGGCTAAGTCTGTCTCTGTGCCGATTTAGTCCTTGGTCTTTCTGCTAAAACAAACACGTAATTTGCCTATTCTGAAGGGAGTTTGGTAATCCAAAGGATTTAAGCTGTTTGCCACAGTATGGATCAATACCGTCAACTCAGTTATTACGTGACAGTCCAGTGAACCAGTGTCCAACTCAGGCCAAAGTAAAAGCAGTTGAATCAGTGGCAAGCTCTGTATCCTACTGCCACTCCAATAACTTCATTGTCATCATTTTGACACAGTGGTGGGGAAGCTAACAATCCATTCAGTTCTGATATTTCATCTATTCAAATTCTAGGATGCATAAAGCATGTACATTTAGATGCACCTTTTCCATGTATATGTAGCCCTGTCGGTTTTGTACACTTCTAATATAAAAACTCACAAAGGGATTCTAAACTGTACTTCCCTATGTTAAGGAATATTTTTCAAATTTTAGTGAAGGAACAAGTCAATTATTGCTAGAAGCTGAGCCTTTGGGAAAAAAAAAGGAAAGAAAGAAAGAAGGAAGGAAAGAAAGAAAAACAGAAAAATAATCATTACTACCTTCTCATAGAAAAACAAATGGTATTGAATCATCAATAAATGCATAAATGCAGTGTGAGCAGTCTGTAAAATACACACTTAGAACCATCAGAGAAAATAATTTTGAAATACAGAAAGAGCTCCATAAAAGAATGTAAACAAAACCTATTCTTTTTATTCTGAATTACCCATCTGACTCAGTGCCATAATTTTCTAGGTAGGAGGAGGAGAACGAAAAGAGAAAAGCTTGAGTATCTTCTCCCTTTACTCTCTTTCTTAGCAAAGAAATGGCTGAAGAAAACAAGAATCTGAAAGAACATGTTTTCCATTGTGATTGCAAAACTATCATATACTGTAAAGCATGGTACCTTTTAGCTGTGTTCAAATTTGTGATGTTATTTTAAAAATGAATAATTTATGAAAAATTATAAAATTAAAACGCTTCCCACAACTCCTCTAACAATTTCATGCAAATATCTTAACTGTGCATCCCTTCTTCTTCATCTCCTATTAACCCTTTTCAGTGGAACGAGGAGCTCTCTGCACATGGTTGTATACAATCCTAGGCATGAATAGCCTTGAAGTTAAATTCAGAGACTGGGACGTTCCTATCACAATGACAATTATGTGGAAAAATACCAGAAATAAATTGGTTAAATTATTTTTCCTAGAATTTTAATTGAAGCTACCACGCATTTAATGTAGTATAGACTGCTTGTACAATAAAAATGTGAACCAATCTGCGTACCACGAGTACAATGGAAATACTTCTCCACAAACACTGGCTGAGGAGTGGGCTGGCTGCACATTCATTGCTCTAGTCTTTTCACATAAATCATAGCTGTCCAAAGTCTAATCAGATTTACACTGGCTGCCAATGTACCCAAAGGCTTCTGCACTAGCCAGCTTGGCAGTTCTATAAGGAAGGCCCAATCACACCCTGTACAGCCTTCAGGGAGAATCCTTGTGTTGATCACATCCCTCCATGGCCAATTAAACTGGCTTTAGAGTCACCTTGCACTGCTGGCATGGTGCAAAAAGCCTGCAGTGCAGCTGAGGACTACGGCCAAGGTGTTGTCAGTTCTGATCCTAAGGTTGGGGAATGCTCTATTACAGAAATTTTAGAGTTACTTTCACAGCTCATTGCAAAAGCACCACACACATAACCTTCTCATAAAATAAAACCCTTTCCTGTTATAAAAACTGCAAATGAAAGCATTCTCAGCTCAATACAGAGCAGCTCCCATACCCAGCAAAGCAGGACTGGAAAACATTATGGTTATGGCTGTTGACTACAGAAATTTCTGCAAGAAGCCTCAGAAAATATTATGTATATCTTTTGTAGGTATAACAGATGAAAAGATATTTAGAAAGCTCTTTATTTTAGGAAGCATTTTATGGTTTATGTTGCTTGCAAAAGCTCTATGTTTATTAAATATATATGACATTATTCAGTGTAGCATTTTTACTGCCATACTAAACAATGACAATCATTTATAAAATGCTGACTAACCAGCAGCAGCTGTTGAAGAACTTGCTGGAGTTGCAAACCAACCTTTCTCAGAAGCTTGAACTACAAGCTGAGAAAGCTGAAATATTAAGGAAAGAGCAAATGGAAACAATGAATAAAATCTGGCAGCTGACTTCACAATGCTTTCAGAAACTGAAGATTCAAAATCTACCACCACAGTCACCTGTAATGTCAAGAACCTTATGAGAACACTATAAAAACCTTGGAAGTACGCTAAAAAGATTAGAGGAAGCAGCTGTTTAAATAGCAACACAAGCATTTCACATCAATCGTGAAATAAAAGCAAAAATTATTATATGCAGAATTCTTTTTTATTAATATGTATGTATACATCCACCTCTGTGTACGCATGCATGTATATATATTTAAATGTGAAGCCTTTTTGGTAAGGTCATTTTTCGAGCTGAAGCAAAGCTATTTGCACCAGAGTATATAGATGGTTGTATTACATATTTCCTATGCACATGCATATATATGGCACAACTTTCATTGGCTTTAGTAAGAATGTGCTCCATGTCGGCTAATCAGTTGCAATCAGGAAGCTGTGTGAATGTCTGTTATGAATTTAATTAAATCAAATTGCAGATATATTCTTTGGAGCGTATTTTTAACACATATTGCAAAGCAACGTTTCATGTTGTGGTACACATCTTAATATCAACACATTCCTGTGGACCACCAGCCCTTTGAAATGCTAGAACTATACTTTACCAGACATACTCATTAGTCCTGTACCAATTTCACAACTGAAGGATCTTTCCTTGTCTCTTATTTTACACCTTCTTTGCATCAAATCACAGCCTGGCTTATATCAAAAATTATTTGGTGTATTTATTGAAACTAAAATGAATTTATTTAGCACACTACATGTTGGTGACGTTTTGCTACGCATAATGTACATTCACTTTTGGTCACGTATTTATGGTAAGCAGAGGCAAAGTCAGAAGCAGAGAATATCAGAAGCGGACTAATTTGAGACCCTAAATAGCATCAGGACTGTGCAATTCAAACCCAGATCATCTATTTGCCTTGAGAAGGGAGCAAACACTGAAAGGCAGACACATCTGCGTGTGTCCACATTTACTTATGACAGTGTCTCTTCTTGAATGGGAATGGGTAGTATTTCTTTATACAACTGGACTGCTAGGGATAAATGTCTCAAACCTAAACAACCCAGACAAGGGGTATATTGACAGAACAATTTACGATTGCCATGATGCAGTCATAGAAATAAGTGTTAATGAGCTAAGACACCTTGTAGAGTAAAGCAGTATTTCTTTATAAACAATGTGCTCAGTAACAGATAGCAGCCCCCAAGAGGCTGTCTTCCGATGCAAATATCATGGATTCTTAGAGCGTTTTCATTTCATTCTTTAGACCATTTTCCAAAATATACCACTTAGACATAGACACACTAAACCAAAATTTTTCTTCATCCTTTCCAGTACTCTAAATAGTACTCAGAATAAAGTAACAGGAACATAAAGAAAATAAAGGGAAAAAAAGCATTTTTTTGTCTGAATTCAGCTATTGTTTCCCGTAGCTGAATTAGTTTCATTGATACCGTTTTATTTGCTGAGTATCAGGAAAATACATTCAATCCAATTAAGAAAAATACAATTATTTGTGTTTACTATTTAATAATACATGGAAAACATAAGAAAAACACTTGTAGTCATACTATGATTAATCACCATCCATTCAAAAAGTTTTTTACTTACAGTCTCTCTCTCGTCTGTGCTCTAAGCTTCTCAGCAGAGGGAATGGGAATTTGAGATTTTGCACAATGTACAGAGTAAAATTAGCACTGAGTAAAAGTAATACATCTTTCTTGTTGTAACTTCGTGGCACAAAAAAATGAGCAATTTATTCCAAACAAGGAGAGAACTCTATCTTCATATTGTGGATTCAGTAACTTACACTAATTTGTATGTAGTACCGAGTCCTCTATTAGCAGGAACATTTTCTATTTAAACAAATGTAGGGGAAAATAAAATCTTTATTTCTTTATATTTCAAATAGGAGACAATATGGATCAGTTAAGAATACTGAAGTATAAGAGCCCAGACTTGAGGTTATTTCTAGCTCTACGACAGCCTTTTTGTGTACTTTGATGAACATTTCTGGGTTTATACTTCAGCTTTCCTATCTGCAAAACAGGAATTAAAAAAATGTTCTTCAGATGTATTTTCGCATTTTCAGAAAATACCAGGCATATGAAATACCATAACACACTGTTGGTGAGATAACAAAATTATACACCAAGTTTAATAAATACAGCCATATTAAAACTCTTAAATATCACTAATATAAGAAGGTAAATTATAACTGACACTTTTTGCATTCAATGCGTCTCGTGTGAGATCTAACTGAAAAGAAGCAGAAAAGCATTTGTAAAAAAATATGCTTCAATTCCAGTGCAGTTGAACACAAGGGCCAGAAACTATAAGCAAATGATGGTGCTCATGGCAATATTTTGTTCCTTATTTATTCATTTGGAAAGAACACAAATGACAGTGTCCATCATCGACAAAAATAAAGTTGGAAACACGCAGCTGCAGAACTGTGCAGAAGCAGGCATGGTGTATCCACTAAATGTTATGCCCTGTGGACCACAACTCACTATAAATCCATCTATCTAGCAATTAGGCACTGCAGCCTGAACTTTCTGTTAAAAAGGGCACTGGTACAGATTGTACTGAAACTAATAATTATTCTCACACACGCCAATTCATAGCATGTAGAGAAAAGAATGTCTCAAGAACCAATCATTAAAGGCTTCCCAATGGCACACAACAGTACTACCAGTTGCATCTGTTTGTATATTTTTAATGAATGTATTCCGTGCTGACCTGGGGAAAATGAATAAACATGCTTAGCTGCAAACCGCTTTTTCTTACAGGAATATTCATGAAACATAAGAGCAATTGTTTTGGTATGAACACTGCTGAAACAGTTTTGATATAAACAAGCATATTTTCGTCCACGTTCTCTCTCTCCTAAGCGATGAAGTTTACAAAAGGAAACAACACTGCTTGCAGGCCTGCATGGCAAAAGCAGCAAGAAGGTAACCAAATCAATAGGGAAGTGACTTTGAGCTGAGCAAGTGATTTATAAGCTCTATTTTACCATACTTGCAAAAATACACAATTCAAAACACATGATGTACACTTGTAAAAAAGGGAGTTCCACATTCCTTAATGCTAACTCTGTTGCAACTTCCACTGAACTGCAGCAACACCTCTGTACATTAGGTTTGTACCTGCAATAGAGAGGGGAAAAGATGGCCGACTCTGAAGGGAAGTTAATAGGCAGTAGATTGTCTTTTCATTAGAAAAGAAACTGGTGAAAATTAGCCAACGAGGGACGAGGAAAATGCCTACATTAGCAATCTGGTGTTCTTCCTACGCAGGTTCGTGTTAGAATCTAGAAATAACATCCACTTAATTGTAGATTTTTATTTTTAAAATATTACATTCCAGAGAAAAACTATGAATGACGAAGCTAATGATTCTTGCTGAACTGAAAGATTCCTTTGCTCAGCAGTAGAAGTTCAAATGTTCAATATCCATTCAAGGGTTTACTAGTTTACCAGCCCTAAGACAGAATTCCCTTGGATGTAAATCTAACAGTGCTACCCAGTTATGCTCCTACATCTATAAGCTGCTTAACACCTAGTTAAATGTATAAAACAAAATTGAAAGGTCCACAGCAGAAATTCAAAAATGTTTCACTTTACATTAAGACAAAACCTCTAGGTTTAATAGTTTTTTTAATCTCAATGATTTTACTTGTTATTTTTTCCTTACACTGGTCTCGCTTGGTTGACCTGTCAGGATGTACAATATCACTATCACAGCAATTTGCCATTAAAATTACTACAAGGTAATAAGATTATGGAACAGCAGATCCACACGCTCACTATGACCCACTTTGTTATATTCAGTTCATCGCAGCAGCAGCCTAGGAAACACTTTGAAATTTTTAACACACAGGTTTTTCCATTATATATGTATAGGAAGTGGGAGTAAAAGCATAGAAACTGTCGGGAATCTACAGTGTCAAGGACTGAATATGGATTCTTAAGACTATCACAACAATGGTCTTTTACTACATCATGTGCCATAGATTTTCATCCACTTATCTCCTTAATGAGTTCTAAGTCAAGCACAGCTGAGGCTAAAAAGAAATCTCAAAAAAGCATCCAGTATTAGCACGAATACATCAAGACATGGAAAGCTTTACCTCTCTTGGAGATGTTTGTCATAAGCTTCTTAGCCATACTAGTGTCTTGCATGGTCTCTTTTGCCCAGAAATCATGCACAGGCAAGGTTCTCAAGGTGCACTTAGGATTGACATTGCATTAAGAGGCCTTCCAGGATACAGCTTCCCCCTTTAGTCACATGATGGGAGGGACTCCCAGGTGTGAAATACTTCACCAGCTGTGAAATGCATTATATCAACAGGAATTAAACCTACCTCAGAAGTCTGTAAGAATTGCACAGTGTTTGGTAATTATGATGAGGTGATACCTCTTCTGATTGTCAGAATTACTGATCACCCTAAAGAGAAACTGGATTACAACATGTATCCTGTACCACGCAGACAGACTTTGGTTTCATCACATCTCCAGAAAGTGGCATGCAACTTTTTGTAATCCCAAACAAAAAGCAAAACGTGGATGGATAACCTGGTAGGTGTTTTCGCACATCTCTGCAGCCGACATAAGGATGCTGTAAACCCTGACGGTGTGGATGCAGAAAGAAAAAAAATCAGCACGGAAGAGTCTCTCTGTCATGGTGCTCTGCAGAATACTAAAGAGCAATGCAGATATGGCCATTATGACTGCAGTTAAGAGTGTGGCTGAGAACCCACACCTAGGAGAAACGGGCTCCGGGGATTATGTAGCAGTTAGTTAATTTCAAAGCTATCAGTCATTGTCATTACAGTGTGAAATAGGAATGACTGTCTGTAGCCAAAGGTGAAACAAATTTAGAAAGTGCTAGCAAATGTCTAATTGAAAAGAAGGGTTTGGATCAGAGTTCTGTAACTGATGTACAGAGCATAAAAACAAAGGAAGACAGGATTTTGGAATTTCTCTTTCCCTTGGACAGTTATTTCCACTTTGATACTACACTGGGACAGGAATTTCTCAAAGTTAGATCAACACAGAAAATACAACTATCAGCACACACTTCTAAATTCTTTGGTGAACGGAAGAAAAGTCAGCTGCCACTCAAGGCTTCAGATCTGGAAGACAGGCTTCGTTTAGATACGCCCACTTTCTATAATTTCCTGTTGAACTGTATTTCAAAACACGCTTTTTAATATTCACACATTCCCTCTGCTTTCATGTATTTGCTTTGAAAAGCAGCACTGCGTGTCCTTCCTGTGTAGTGCGGAGTCACCCAGTGGAAAAAACAAGGTAGCACAGGAATGAAACGACATGACGGTAACTCGAGCTGCTGCTAAGAAAAACCGTCTGTATCTCTTATTTATCCTGCGATTTCCAACAATCTGAGTGTTGCCTCTTGGCTATCAATTGTGAGATGTTCTCATTTAAAAATCTTCACAACCAATACCTGAAATAAAAGACACATTTTAATCTTCCCAATAGCAATTTCTTCCTTGAGATTTAATTTTTTCTGTGATTTGGAAAGAATAGAAGGTGACATAAAACTACAGAACCTCATACTTTTTTTGGAAAATCTCCACAAATTGTTTTAGTTTTATATTTTGAATTAAGATAACATTTCTCATTGTTTTCCGATCTGATTTTATCTTTCTTTCCTTAAAATGTACTGTAATGCAAAAATCGGGAAACAGTTTAACAGAGAACATATGCACACTACTTAATTGGGTGACCCAGAGAGAAGGGCTACTGCTCTTCTGTGTAGAAAATGAAACAATAAGGTTCCTTCTTTAAAGAAACATTTTGCTTACAGTAAGTACTCCTTTATCGTACATCTTGTGACTAATGAGATCCTCACAAGTCCTTGTAGATGTAGCAGGAGAAATAGTATAAAAGACTTAGTTTCACATCTCCCTAATAATTTTCGGAATTATTTTTTTAATTGGACAACCATTACTCAGAAAAATGGCAGAGTCCAAATTCTTCTTGCATTATGTTATCTCCTACATTCTTCATCTGACCAGTGCAGCAGATGAAAAACAAGGAAATAATTACAGCTCCACAATTCTGAGGGCAAGCCAACACCACCCTAATGTCCTAGCAACACATGTTTTTCATAAGACGTTACACATCAGCTGGATTAATGGATCAAAATTTCGTCCCTCTTCTGATGTCAGAGACGCAGAAGTGTTTGGAGCAGAAGCCAGCTCTGTGTGCTTTATTCCAGCTGAGAGCTTTCCATCAACAGAACAATTCTCTACTGATTAATTACAGCCAGCATCTGGCTCCTTATATCACCTGAACAGTAAAAGATGTCAGATCGGTGTGAAGATATCTGTCCTTTCATGTAGCAGTTAGTGAAGCCGATGCTACGGGATGTAGTGGTTAATTATTACATACTACCTATGTAATTTTTTTAATAAATTAATGGTACGAATCGCAGCATTAAGTGACACTAGAAATGACTAATGGAAAGGAATGGTAGATTGAACAAAACAAAGACAACAGAGGTTCTCATTTTACTTGATATTTTCTGTTAATTTCAGATATTTAAGTATCTTAACTTTCTTTGACTGATTTACTTTATAGGAGCAAGGCGAACACGAGAATGCTTTTAATAAAGTTTTTTTTCCAAAATGGATTTGTTAAAAAAGCACATGGATTTCATCAAAATGAGTATTTTCTAAAGCCACTTGAAATAATCCTGTGTAAACCTTAAGCTGACATTTTTGGAGAACCGTGCAGAATACTTCAGAGATGTTTTATTTTCCCTCTTTAAAAAAAATAGTATTTGAAATACTCTTCTAACAATTGCTGAACAGCAGCGATGATCGTTTTTCAATGATCCTTTAAATGTATGTACATTTGGAAAAAGCAGATCTAAACCTTAATGCGTATGGTTTTCTCTTTGACAACTTGATAGGGGAAAACATGAAGGTAACAGAAATACTTAAGACCAATTCGATTAAATATAGGTCTTGTCTCCTTCAATAAGCACAGGTAATCACATATTCAGTAAACTTTTACACTAGTCACTCTATAAAATCACTTTAAGAGAGATATGCAAAATCTTACTCTATGAGACTAAAATTCAACAGATTACACTAGCACTGCAGCTTTACAGCTGGATCTCTAGACACTCATTACATTTTGTGAGCTGTTTGTACTGTAGCTTTTGATATTCTTAAAGGATTGACGGCATCCATTTCCTTTCAAATACGGTCGTTTTCAATTTAGCAGCATTCAGCAACCTGCAAATCTGAGTCTGCAAGGCACTCCTAAGAATATCACTTTCAGACGACGGATGTTTTCCAGGTGGTTTTGCAGAAAACCATGAAATGCAGCTGCTACAAAACCTTTGATGAGACGTAAGTAGAACAACATCAAAAGTGCGCTTCTTTTTGAGCAAATACATGAAAGCGCAAAACTAGCTGACAGTGTCACATCACGGAACTCATTTTAACTCGCAGACAGAAACCATGAGGAAGGATTATTTCTGTGGCCATTGCTTGGAGCATGGCATATGCAGTATAAAAACATAGAAACAGATTTTTAACTCCATCATTGTACAATCGGACACAAGCAAGAATTAAGCCTTTCAAATGGAAATACACGTATACACATACACACAAACACATAAACACACACATCTATATATGCATGGTATCATAAATCATGATACTGCCTTCTCTAAAATTTCATTTCACTGCAAACAGCAAGGTGCATAAACAAAATTCACAATGGCAACTCTCCTCGCAGCCTCACCCAACCTCCTAAAAGGTACAGTAGCTGGTACCGGCAACAATGCTCAGTAAGCCTAAGACAAGCACAGCATACTTATACTCATTTATCCAGTTTGTCAAAAACCATCTCAGTCTAAGTATTTCAGCAAACATTTATAAAACAAAACACTGGCTGCTATATAAAAGGTCAGTTCTCTAGGCAGAAACAATTGATTCTGACTTTATTACATGCTTAAGCTCCTAGCTTATATTTCTTTATATTCTTTACAATTCCATTCAGAAGATGGGAAGTTTAGACGGCAAAGACACATTTTTGAATTCCCTAAGCACATTTGGACCCAGTAGATTTGTCTTAGTTATGTGCAGAGATGGACCAGATAATCTTATCTGTAATTAAAAATAATTTTTAAGAAGTCTGATGATATAGAAATTGTGATTGGAGGTATACTATTGAGAACACATTTCTTCAACTCACAGGACAAGACTCTGTGAGGGAACATACATTTAAAAACTAATGCCTTGACTCACTAAACTTGCCAATGAATAATTCACCAAATTTTAATGCATCAGGCTTTATTTCAATCAGCATTTGGGACCATTCTGATGAATGAGAAGAATCTGAAATGGTGTTTACCCAAATTGTGTCAAAAGTTGATTCCTAATTACAGAAAAACAAAAGGATTTAACATTTTAATATATGTGTGGCTTACTGCAAGGAGAAAATTGTTGCTATTGCAGCCTCAAGTGTATGTTCCATGCCAAAGACCAATAAGAAAAATGTTTTGCTTTAATTAAACTACAATAACCAGTGTGTTTTCTTTCTACAGTTAAGGATGTCAGCATTTCCACTGATACTCTTTATAGCAACATATGTAACCTAACTACGAAATGCGCTCAAAGATGGCAGCTAGTTCATCTCAGCTACAGAGAATTTCTTACATTTTCTAAACATCTTTTTCTAGAGTTTTTCTCTGGTTAAAGCCAGAAGAAAGAGACTTGATTGGAAGCTTTGCCACTGCCTTCAGCAGAATTAAGTTGGATCCAAGGTAAATAGGTACTTAGTCTACTTAGTATCTCTGCTGCTGCTAGAACTAGCCTTGACTGTAGTCATATCTCTAGTTCTACCACTTACGGTGTGCTCATGAGCATACTCTATAACAACTGAAATGGAATTTTAATTTCTATGGACTAATCATAAAAACTGATTTTTCCCCACTGGAATCCAAAGAGACACTTGTAACAAAAATGCTGAGCAGCTTATGCAACTAAACTTCTGTCATACTTACACCAGAAAATCTACATGCAAGTGTTTGGAAAAATACCACTTTCTGGACTCCAGAACAGAAAAATCTTTAAGATTTGCTTCTTACCTTAGGAAGGGGACTTACACACCTGATCTACAGAGATTTTTCTTTTGCTTGTTGTCCTGAAATAAGACGGATCTGTAGCAAGTACTTAAAGCTGTCAAGCTTTTAACATCAAATTATGATAAGGAAAAGTATGTTTTTAAATTTAAAGTGTGCTTTACCTATATAGTTACTCATTTTTTCAATATCCGGATATTTTCTTAATTTTCACTTTACACATATCTTTATTCAGATTTGTTCTTCAGTATCACTGCAGTTGTAAGTACTGTATTCTATTTCGGTTCACCAAACTCCCTCAGTATCTTGCAGTGGAAAAAAACAATTTTATTTGGCTCAGAAAACCAAAAAAAGTTCCATTTCAGTGCCACTTAAACCATATTAATTGTGAAACATTGTTAAGTATAAAGACATTTCAGATCTGTTATCTTGCAAGAATTTCTTCCAATAAAAACAGGAACTGAACATACTCAGTTCATGGAGTCATCTACTAAATCACAAAGTCTTGGCAGAGTTTCAGTAGTCTTCCTTCTATTGCCACTATCTGCAGGTACTGTTAGACTTCCTTGCAACATCCTTGCCAACACACAGTGGTATCACAGCCATTCACAAGTTTCTTTTTCTGGTCAAACTCATTCATTTCAGCTCTTTCCTTTCATGGTTCTTACAGAACAGCTGCAATAGCAAAAGGGTCCTTGTCCTAGGCTTTGCACGCATATCCCTTCACTCTTGTCTACACAGACTGGTTTTACTCCTTGTTATCCAACTATTCCTACCTGGAATTTCTAAAATAGTTTTGGGGTTTGGGCTTTGTTTTTTGTTTTGTCTTATTTTTTAAGAACCTACATCATACTGATACTTTACTCCACAAGGCATATAACAGTTATTCATATGGTTTAATTGAGTCTTGTATCTGTGACAACTTTTCCATCTGATTAACTTTTCCAAACTGGTCCCACTCACACACATATATATGAGGAAATTTGGCTGACATAATTCCACCTGCGTATCTGCTATTGTAACTGTCATTTACAAGGCGCTTGTGAATTTTTGTATGTTTTGCAAGCTGAAAAATAGCTATCCAATTTACACTGCTAAGTAACAAGAAAAGCCAGTGAAAAGGATATAACCTTTACACAAAACTGTAAAGTAGCATAGAAGCACAGCAATGTATTTCAGAATGCTATCCAGAAGGATGACTTTAATATTGTTATTCTATGTCTGTCCACTATCAGAAAAATATCTCTTGTCAGTATCATAAATGTTCAGCCTGGTTCCAGAAAACTATATACAAAGCACTTCTTGATGAGCACAGAAGGAATTTTTTCCTTGTTGCTATAGGATATTTACACTTTCAACCATTGGGAGCAGCACTTAAAATACATCAGCAATATTTCTTTGACATCTGTCACACACATTTCAGCACAGTCCTTTCCAACCACACATTCTCATGAATCATCTACTTAAAATCTACCCCATGTGCCAAAAAAATGGTGATAATGAAAACCTGACAGTTTTTTGGATTTGTTACACTGATAAAACCAGGCAATATGCTGAGACAATTCCAAGCACCTATAGGGAAGGAGATGGAATGATACAGTTGAATTCCATCTGTGCTACAATTACTTGGCTTTTTCACATTACTTCCTATTCCACACTAGGTTAGCAACTCAGCCACCACTGACCATCTCAAAAATGGAGGAATATCAGTTCTAATCAGGTAGCCTAAGCTTGCTGGTAGAAGCCCAGTAGGTCCAGCAAGGAGAGAGCAAAGATACTTAGATTCAGGAAGATACAGACATATTTATCCTCAGTTTGGAGGCTATCACTGACCCCGCCTTATCTGCTAAGTGCCAAAACACCCATAAGACATTTGAAAAAGACTTTGTTACTAAACAATTTTAAATTTTCTAGTGAAAATCCTTAAAGTATTCTAAGAACTTGTCACAAGAATTTCTGCATTAAGCCAGCCAGCCAACTCAGTACCTCACCTCCAACAGATACCAAGAGTGGATGTTAAGGAAAAAAAAACTAAGAAATAACTTGGAATGATAATTCCAAAGTATACTCTCCCAACCTCCACCCACTTGCAGCTTAGAATTCTTGACCCAGAGGGGATATGTTTGTGCTTCCCCATCTTTCAAGAATTTTTCTTTCACAAATTTGCATAGCCCCTTTTTGAATTCACATAAAATTCACAACATGATAGAAGGGTTCCACAGCCTAATTGCATGGTGAGAATCACATACAGTTTTTTGTAAACCTGCCACTTACAGCTCTTTTGTGCCAAAATGGATGAAACTGACTGGAGTTACTTCTGCAGTGCATGTTATAACGGAACTATTACAGCATGTACTACACACAAATTATCCATCAGTAATTTGGAGATGATCCCTGCAATGGAAACCTGTTGTACAGATGAGCCCTGCAGTGAAAACCTGTTGTAGAGAATCTGCCAGGGTACAGTTAGATAAATCATGCCACAGATGATCTGCACATTTAGTGAATAACTAGATCACCATCCATGAGATTATGAAATGAACTGCGTCTGTACCTGCCAAATCAGTGAATGCATATGCATTAACCACAGACTGAAATAAACAAAGAAGTGCAAGCTGCAAACTTTTTTAGCAATGAGACTGATGACAGGAGGGTACTGTGAAAGGTCATTTTAGTGAAGATAAGAAAGAGGATATTCATGTGTGAAATGCGTATCTAACATCTTATAAGTGCCTCACATTACACCTAAAATGCTTTCATGAAAGAGCATCATTACAATGAGCCTCCTCAAACAACACTAAGGGCTGACACTTTTACCTTACCTTATTGACTATTCATTCTATAATTTTTTCCATAATGGTTATTTTACAATATAGCCCACAAGTAGCAGAGTCTTTTGTAGATGTACTCTTGAAGTTCAGTATTACTTACATCAATATATGCTTTGCCCTTAAACAGTTGTTGCTGGGTTTTGTTTGCTTGGGTCTTTTGACAGTTTTGACATTGCCTCTGCCATTGAGTTTGCAACGATGCGGCAAGAACATGACAATCAAATGTTGTTGCTCTGCAAAATTCTGAAATCCCAAGATGCAAACCAAAGTCCATTATCTGTAATGATACCCACTGGAAACGCATGCTAGGCAAGCCGACATGAGAGAAGTTTCCATTACTGCATGAAAAAGATCTATCACTTAACTGGAAAAGCAAAAAACTATCACAAAGTATACTTGATTTGTTTCATGCTACCCTACTCTTGCTAATTTGCTGGAAAGCTATTGCAGACAATGAATTGGCTTTATTGCTTTTTATGCCTAAAACTATCCAATCTATAATGAATGTGCTTTGCAAAGGTGATTAACTTGCTGGAAAAGGTAAATATGGATTGCCCATAAGGACCTGAAAAGTCTCCATTTTTCAGACTTCTTTTTCCCAGTTTTCACAGAAAGGAACAGCACACGCAGAAGTGATCTGCAAAAGAACTTGTGGTTTTCACATGAGAGTAAGTACCAGCATTAAAAAGAGAGGTAGAAAGGCAAATTTTGTATGCATGATGACAGCTGCTGGTAATTATCTGTTAGTTATCTACACATACACACTGATATTTATACTATACTTGCATACCATTTATTGAATGTAGGTTTTATATGACATGGTGACTAAGCTCCAAACATTCCAATATATTTAGAATCAAAGTCAAAACGCAGTTTAAAGTGCTAGCAATAGCTGTGAACTAAGCAAATTCCCTAGAAAGAGATGGTCTTCACAATGAAGGGGCAATGCACACATTGTAGATTTTATATCTCTTTCGTTCACTTTTATGGTACAGTTATTTTAATACTTGTTGATTTGAAACGTTATGACCATTATATTCCATTTAT
The DNA here is from genome assembly GCA_013398225.1 of Steatornis caripensis. Lineage (NCBI taxonomy): Eukaryota > Metazoa > Chordata > Aves > Caprimulgiformes > Steatornithidae > Steatornis > Steatornis caripensis. The sequence goes on from VZSC01003594.1 coordinate 111,599, forward strand.
AAACTATTCCACCTTGATTTAAATACAGCTGCTTCAAGCCATTCTTTCTAAGAAGCCAAAGCAATTTATAGAAAGAACCAAAGCACTATCTGTCACTTAATTTGTAAAACTTAGATTTTCCTTTAGTGTCATATTCTTAATTGAATATATCTGTAATTTATTTATTTCTACCCCAAGAGAAAATATATCATACAATGGCTACATATTAATGATGAACACATCGATCAACAAGAACAGTTTCTTTGACCTATGATGCTGATTATAAAGGGTCTTTAAAGTTGGTGCAGTGAGCAAACTAGTGCACGAGTAATGAATTAGCATCAGCATATCAGCCAAGACACCCACAAACTCTTTGCTAAGCCACACAGACATTAGTATTATTAAATAACAGTGTAAATAATGTTAACTGTTCTTCCAAATGTCTAGGTTAACAACAGACCAGAACCCTAGATTCTCTATTACAAATACTGAATGCAGCACTAGTAAGAATAATAGTTTAAAAGGCTTCATCTAGAAAACATAATTTATGCATTTTTTTGAATACTGATCTCATCACAATAATCTCTCTCAACCTTGAAATGCACATTTTTTTCAGCGTGCATTATTTCCATCTGAAAGATTTGAAAAATTGATTCTGGGGTTAATTTTTCAGTAGACGGGGACCTAAAGTTTCTTACCCTCAGAGAGCTCTGTGTTCTCTAAGGAACTAATGAGTTCCTTATGAAAAAAGTATAAACACTAAATTTTTATATTTTCTACCTGAACCTACAGAAAATAACATCTAAAGGTCTTGGGATCACTGCATAATGCTTCGTACCTCCCTGAATTTGTTTAATGTGCCACAGATCCTTTGCAATGAAATCAAAGCAAGGCTGCTACCACTTTATCTTGGAGGGATATGTCATAAAATCATTCCTCTCTTTTTATCCACGAACAAAGTCCATGGTACCTTCACAGAAGTCTTTCTTCCTCTTCTTGTCTCAGGTGAGGATTTCACAAGGTCCCTTATTTAGACAAGTATCTTCTCACTTCCCACCTGCCCTCTACATTACTCATGACAGGTATATGCCATAAAAAGTGTCAGGGCCCAGTTAGTTTTCATGGAAAAATCGAGTCCTCTGGGGAACTGTGAGGCATTTTCAACTCCTTTCAGTTGATTGCTGCATGGGAAAGATTTTGTTTCCTTAAAAGACATCATACTGGTTCAGAAAGATTAAAATACTAATTGTCTGAATCAATCAGTTTGCTACACACCTGAGTCAGTTATAAAACATAAGGTGTGATTTTGACAGTCACCAATGTTGATTGCCCAGCCTGTTACATGGCGAACACCACAGTGAAATTCGTCAAACATCTGCAGTTTTCATTAAAGTCGTGCAGGAGCAACAGACACCTAGAATTTCTGATCAACCAGTGCGTATTTTCCCAAGTACCTGGAAAATAAAATCTCCAAAGGATATTCACTATGTTTTATTTAAATACATAAAATTTTGTTAGTACTTGAGGAAGATGCAAAGGATAGAGGAGTGGATATACCTTCTCTGCCCAAAAATGTATTTTGTGGAGGATTTTGCCCAGAAGAGGTCCAATTTTCTCACAAGGAAGTAGACTAGCTCATTAAAAGGAAATTTTCTTAAGCATTATATATTCTTGATGCCAATTTTGTAAAAGTTTGGGAATGTCCAAGAAGTAAGAAACTCTCCTCTCTCCCACCCTCCCTCCAAAACCATAAAGCACTAAGAGAATCTATTGGGAAGCAATTTCTAGAACTATATGGCTACTGGATCAAACAAACAGCTGACGGATTGCACACTTTAAAATCACTAACTAATGAAGTGAAGGTCATCACAAATTTAAAATTGAAGCTAAGCTGCACATTAGAAACAAGCTATCGCCAAGACTATAGATCAGACTGTGCAATAGGGGATCTGTGGAATCCATCTGGCTAGGGCACAAGAAAAACGTCATCATCTTTGGTACTTATCAACTCAGATGATTCTAGAGAACTGTGAAAAATCTCTCAGTTTATTTCAAGATACGAAGTACTGCAGACATATGCTTTCAAAGGCTGTCTAGACAAAAAACTCAACAATTTTAGAACAGAAGGGCTATTAGAAGTAATTCAGTTTATGGTATGGACAAGAGCTGAAAGTGAAAAAGCTAACCTCTATGCAGAACTACAGCCATTTCTCCAGAATGTAGTTTAAGGAATGATGCAGCTATGAAAAAAGTTGANAAAACTCAATAATTTTAGAACAGAAGGGCTATTAGAAGTAATTCAGTTTATGGTATGGACAAGAGCTGAAAGTGAAAAAGCTAACCTCTATGCAGAACTACAGCCATTTCTCCAGAATGTAGTTTAAGGAATGATGCAGCTATGAAAAAAGTTGATTAACACAACATGCCTCTTTCTCTACAGCAGGGAGATAGAATCCACTGTATTCTTCAGCAGCTCTATAGGAACAGCTTTGTATACATTTCATTCTGACCCTCCAGGTCAAATTGCAAAACATAGGGAATTTCTTTGAAAACTACGAGAACTTAGGAAAAAAAAAAATCAAAGAAGAAACAGGCTGAAAGCAAGCTTTATTACTGACATGCAGATTATCGTATAGACTAGTACATGAAAATATAACACTGTCTGTTGCAGAAAGAGATCCAATTGCTTTATGCACTTCATTGAAGGTTATATATTTTCAAAAAGAATTATCAAAAGTAAAAATAAATGTTTTCACAACCACTTCACACTTTGATGAGAGCCCCTCTCATTGTCTTTAATGTGGTACAAAACTCACTTACTGAGGTCTTACTTTTCTTCAGTAAAGCTACCTTAACTACGATGACTGTTCTATGTATACAAGTCCTTAGACATCTACATGCTTTTCTACACACGGCAGAGTACACTACAAGCTATGGAGGACATTACAGCGCACTTACCAGTCCATCCTAACTCCCTTTTTGGCCATTCTTTTACCATTCACTATGCACAAAACAGCCTACTCTGATTTCTGTAAAAGTATTCATAAGGATTTAATGGAAAATCAGTGGACTGTAACTTCACAAGCAAAAATTTTTTCCATTATCTCAACCTGAAAATCATTCCAGGCACATCTGACCAATCTCCCAATTACTCAGGTTATACATTTTGTTGTTCCATAGGCCTGGCAGATTGCACACACAGTGGCATACTTACATATTTCTTTCTTTCCCCCCCACCAAAGTCCCTATGCACAATCTCCCTATGCTGGAAATGGTCTGTGTGCCCATATGCTAGGAGCTTTGTGTGTTCTTTCCCATATTCCTGTTGACTTCTACTACTCTCTTTTCCTCTCCTCTCTACATTTTAAGGGCATCCTATAATCTTCATGATAAACTTCTGCCTATGTACCGGACACTATTCTTAATTTCTCAATTTCTTTCAGGTGAGACTGATACCTTTTTGGTTTTTTTCTTCTGAGCTTGCACTCTTGCATCATTTGGTCAAGAACTCACACCTCCTATCTCAGAGTCGTGAATATATTCTAATCTTAGAGGAAATGAGTTCAGATTAATTTCCACACTAGTTCCTAACAGACTTTTTCACATGTCATTGTGGGTGGATCCAACATCCTTGAGATTTTAGTATCTGTCTTTACTTGGGAGAGTTTGAAAAGTAAAGTAGCGTCAACATTTGAAAATCATATTTGAAATCCACTAGCAGATATATGTGCTTACTCAATGCTTTTATAGAAATTTATTCAGTTATGAAGCCACATATTTCCTCTTCATTTTAAAGTTCAAATCCAAGGACTTGTTCCCTTAAGATCAATTATATGCAAATTATAAACTATGAATTTATTTTAGACATTTTTCTTACTCTTGTTCCTATATGTGAAAAATGAGAGCGATGCCAGACTGACATCTGTAGTAACGAAAATTAATGCATTATTTTTCTTTTTTCTTACAGTACGTCTCTAGCACACAGACATTTTTGTATGTTATATTAATTCACTTCCTTGTTTCAAGTATATGAGGTATATTTGATAAAGACTAGAAGCCACCTGAATCAACTACTACCTGAATAACTGTTTCCGTAGGTTCATTGCTGTGTAACTGACATCAAAACCTTTCCCCAGCTCTCTGTAGAATGAACTTCAGTTACACGGATCACTGTGACACTTCTAAACAAGAGCTAATTTTCAAACCTAGCCAATTTGCTATGCAGTTTTTGCCACTATTTAAGTTATTTCTAAAAAACATTTCACCTATGTCTAGGCCTACTACCCACTGCTGAGTCATCTTCAGGTATCCCTTATAGCCATCTCCAGCCAGTCCCAATAGTTCTCAAGAGAAAATCCAGCATGCTTTTATGTATCTTTTGAATAAAAAGAACCACTTGCGAATTATCTGATTTCTTCTGAATTACCTTGCATCATATCCTTTATGGGACCTATGAACAGCTCTATCTTTTTTTTTTATTCTAGGTAACCTTGAAGGTAACCCTACAGAGCATCCATCAAGATAAAACCACACACACAACTGGCTAAACACCAACAGGTTTGCAAATTATTGATCTAGAGACGCTTGCTATTAGTGGGAGTTTCAAGTGGCTAAGGGATTTAGGGGTGATTTTTTTCCCCATTAGTCCAATATAATTCCTAATAGATGAACAGTTTGAGTAATATCTTGAGAACTAGAGAAGCATTAATATATTCTTGATCCAAGTGAATGCTAAGCATTACTATCTTCCCTAAATAAAGTAAATGCAGTAGGGAGAACATGATGACAGTGTTGAAGTTAACGACCCGGAGCAATACTATTTAAAACAGATTTGGCGCTAGCTTAATCACATTAATTGCTACATTGGACAAACTGAAGAACAATGAATATATTGTCCCTGAAAGTCCTGAAGCAGCATCTTGTCCATTATCTTAAGGATGCAGTGACATTCACGATCTTCAGGTAACTGGAACTTTGAGTCTACTTTGTTTGTCCTGCTGCATCAGCTAACTATGAATTATTAATCTAAGCAGTCCTCAAATTATTTTTTCACATTCTGTGAAGTACCTTTAACAACGTAATCTGTCTCAATCACAGCAACACTGGTCAAATACTACTACTGATTTTGGGATAAGATGGTAAGAACAGGAGAGAGAGATGTCATCTAGTGCTACTGCCCTAAGATGGTTGGCACTCAGCTTAAAATATGTGTACTCTTCCCTTTTCAAGAAAATTTCACCATGAAGGAACTAGCTTTGTCAGAGAGCAGCAGCAGCCAGTCCCCCAAAAGTAACCACACACACCTCGGTTCCACCATGGTCAAGACAGTCTGGGAAGTTCATAGAGTCTTTTTTAACGTGCAGTTTCAAGATAATTTAGAGCAGTTGCACTGTGGTCCTAGAGCAGCGTATTGCTGAGTACCACTGTAGTCTCATGCTACCCATAGCCATCTGAAAAGCCTGAGGTGGTTTGGTTTTGGGCGAGGGGAGGAGGTTCTGATTTTTTTTTCCTATAGTCTCAAGCTAAGCATATCAATAAATTCATGGTCCCTCAGACATTCCTCCCTGAAGACTATCTAGCTCTCCTGGGAGCTCAAATAATGCATGAGAGTTCCCGTAATTCCAAAGGCCCAGAAACAAAGAATGAGTGGACTAAAGAAAAAAAATAGTTACAAACAGCACTGTCTTGCTACCCTCTGTGCAATCACATGAAAAGAAAGACATGGTAGCACTGAACTAAGTCAGAATGCTATAAGACAAAGCCACACCGTGGCTGATGGCACTTGGATCTGATTTGGCTACCAATAATAAAATAAAGTTATGTAAAACAGGATACATGCTAGTATGAATCAGACTTCACATAATCTGACCGCTGTCACAGCAATCAGATATTTAAAATAGGACCACTGACAAAAGGAAAAGAGGAAATAATTGGAATAGGAGTTCCCACGATACAACGAACATGGTCAGATTAAAATGTCCTACCTTCATCTAAGAGGGTCTAAGGACACATACTCATTAATGAGATGGACAATATAATTAATCAGATAACTTTGTAGAATAAAGACAATACTGGTGACTTTTAATTAGGTAAATGTTTGCATGGAAACAAAAAACAAAACCAAAAACCTTATTTTATTTTCTTTTTTCCTTAATAGATTTGCTGCAGTAGATGGAACTAACAGATACTAAAAAGCAGAAAAATCTGTATTTGTTCAGATCTCAGACAGAACAATTTTTAGTAAAAATTTCTTATAAAAAAAATCAGTATAGTTACCTCTCATGTCAAGTTCCTAGACCATTTTATTCTTCCGTCTTTCTTCACAAAAGCAGTCAAGTTTGCCTGTAGGACTATCTACACATTGTTTGAGCAAACAAAGATAGGAAGTCTTTTAATTACATTCAAGGTCATAGAACTGAAGTGGGCAACAAGTCTTCCAGATTTTTTTCTGCTTATGCTATCATATTATGTTTTCTTTTTTGCAAGCATTATCTCTTAAGGGGAAGAATCTGCTGTCAGCAACTGCAGTATTTTCTGCTAAGTCATTTCACCACCTTGCAAAGACATTTGAAAACATAAAAGTGATTTACAACAACATTTTACAACAAAATGCTGCACTAGTTATATGAGAGATGAGCACAATATATCAATATGCAAAGAGTAGGAAAGGTCCTGCAAAAATATTAGCAACAATCTATAGGAGTTCTGCAGTCACAGCAGGCCTAGGAGCTCAAAGACCGTTATGATTTCAAACAGTAATACATTCTGATGAAGCAGTCATCAAGCGCAAGAACTCTGTAAAGACCCTGTGAAGGCCCTACCTGAAGAACTATGAATTAGAAAACTTAAACTCACTTTACAATACAGGTTGTTAAAACAATCTCTAATATAACACACGTAGTAACATCTTCAGCCAAGAGAGATACACTTTTGCCTTGTACTAGCCAGTAGAAGCCACAATATAGTCTTACAGAAACAAATTCAGTTACTGATGGAGGCCTGAAGAGCCACAGAGACATTTACTTCAAAGGGAGGGTCTGCAGATTTCAGAGGAATAACTGAAGATTACCTGAGTTTTCAGTGCCATCCACACCAGCAAGGAGGCATAAGTAGCTGCAGCACATACATAAACAAGCACTTGCACAGAAAACACTTTTCTTCTCTCTTGTTTCTATATTTTATTTCTTATTTATATGCTTCCTCTAGTTTCCGCTATCCTATTTTGTACTTGCCAGTGACTATACGCAGGTGCCATAAAATACCGAAGGAACTAACTGCTGAGGTGAAGATAAGTGCATAATTTGCAGGGTATCTATTACTACAGATGACATACTGCAAAGGAGATCTACACTTCAAAGTCAGGGCACAGCAGTTTTAGTAAGGCTAGCAAGGGGGGGTGAGCAGGGCGGGGAGGGTGGTGGAACCCAACTTACGGAAAGACATGAGGAAGCTCATTTTATGTTGAAGGACAGAGATGATTATGGATCCCCCACAAAATCATTAATACAAATCCTCTAGGACAAAAATCACACTATAGAATTAAAGTTCTTTTGTTTTCACAGTTAATGTCTATTGATTCTATTCTGAAGCAGTTACATTTTCAGAGTACCAGCAGCACAGAGGGAAAGTTTATGTGATGAAATGGAGAAGACTGCAATCCCTGTTCTGTCCCTTTTAATTCTGGGTTTTTAAATGACATGAGGAACCCAGGTGGAAAGATATGCTCTGCATGTCTGGCCATGTGGCAGAGAGGGAAATGTAATTGATTATTCTTATTAAGGAAACTGCTTTTGCCAGAAGTATCAAGTTTATTCGGATTCATCCTTAAAATGAAATATGCAGTATAGTTAAATATTCTATCTTTATTTTATACATAGCTTGAGCCGACTATAAGTATTTCAATGATAGCAATAACGAAAAATGCAATATTAACTTAATTAGAAAATTAATGGAGAGGGAAGGATGCTGTGATCAAAACCTCAGATCTTTACATGCTGATACATGTCATGATACATACAATATCACTGCTTCTGTAGGTAAAAATGTTAAAAGTTGCCTCAAGACCATCAAAAAGGAAGAATGGCTAGAAAAAGACATATATTCAGCATTAAGAAATTCAAATAATTTCTTATTTTGAGAGTGAAAGGAAGAAGCCATCTTCCAGTTTTTCTTTTCTATCAGTCTAGTAATTAATTAATCTGTGCTTAATCACTCTTTGCAGAAACATTACTTTGTGGGTACCCAAATACTGGATATATTCAGACACTGAATATGTTATCATTGTAGTATTTGTAAGTGTATCAGAATCTGCTGAAGATAGGGTTCAGGAAAGATACGGAACCATATGAGCAATTTACCCAATGAAGAAGACCCTCAGATTTTATATTGTTGGCAATAAAACACTCAGAAGAGACGTCTACATTTGTGTCCTCAAAGGACACATGATTTTCATTAGTATATAAGGAATCTATTAATAGCTCTGCAAATTGGATAACTTACTACCAAATTATGCAATTTCCATGCAAAAATGTAGTTTGTATAAGCTACTACTAAATTTTTGTTTTTAAAAATTTACTAGTGTAGTCAGGTGTCATCTGAAAAACAGCTTTAAAAAATAAGCCTTAGGCAAAAAAAACCCCACAAAATCAGCATGTGATGCTGTCAAGCAATGAAACATCTGAAATTTTAAGGCAACAGCGTCACTTTTCTATGCATGGAAAGCTACTAACTCAAAGTAACAGAAGGAACTTTAAGAAGCTATTAGTGAAATTTCTGACTCTTCAGAACAGCTGTAATTGACAAAAGAAAGCAACCTGACAAAATACAGCTCACTGGTTCCAGAACTTAGATTCTGCCTCTCAGCATTAAAGAAGTAAAGTCTGACGGGACCAGCCACATTGCAGCAGAAGAGCAAGTGAAGGCCAAAACTACTCTCCCTATTGATTTTTAAATAAAAAAAACTTGTTCCCAGGAGCATGGTTTGAACAACTTCAAGAAAAGAATCTGTAAACAAGGGCTTTCTGAAGTCTATTAGCCTAATCAAGCATTGTAATCTATTGTGAGTTCAGTTATTTGGAAGCTTCCCTCATATCATTTCAGTTTTCATTTCTCTGATCAGGACTACAGTGATTCATGTACCTAGCTAACAGCCTGGAAGAAAATCTTATAACATACAGGATGGAGAAGACTCTGTGAACGAGTCTTTTTTGAAACTGAGAAATAGGGAGAATAGAGAGCCAAAATGTTCAGTGTGGAAGTAGAAGCCCAGAGAAACCAATTCTCTTCACCCTTTCTCTCTCCTTCTTAATGACTTTAAATTATGAAAGGTTTAAAGGGTGCAGAAAGGATCTTCAAGTTAAGGAAACACCCAGGAAAAGAGAACTTCATTACCAACTGTCTCCTGCTTACCTTGCTGCCACAGACCTGGAGATCTTCTGTACAGTGAACAAAAGCAGCTGTCTCAAGTCTGGCATCCTTGTCCTTGTTCTCTTGTGGTTATATGAAGGGCCAAATACTGATCTGTTCTTCTTCGTTACATATCAGGGAATGTGGTGTGTTGGGTCAATAGCAAAGGCTAGCCTACATGGTCATCTTGTGGGTGGGGAACATTCAGGAGCACCTTCTCAATGAGTCACACCCACCTAAAGTATTATACAAATGATATCCAACATCATTTAGAGAACTTTAATAGACAATGTAGCTTTGCTGCTTTGGTAGCATTTAAAGTTTGACTGAGGTAGTAAGACTGCTTAATAAGAAAGTTAGCCAAGGGACCTTTTTGTTTAAAATGCTTGCATTTTCACACTGGTGCCTGACTTCACTAACAATTAACTTGAACTGATGCTTACTGGCTCTCAGCAAGACCATGTCACAGAATGGGACCATGCAGTACATTATTATCTCGCCTTTAGAAACAAGTTAAACACTGCCAAGACAGCATGTGGAAACTTCTGTTAATGATAAAAAACCTGAACCTACAACACAAACAGAATGAGAGAGGCAAATATTCCAGAAGCCTAATGACTGTTTCTCATACCCATAAGAAAGACCGCAGATCTGCAGCAGCAAGGTAAGCTGGAGGCAGCAATGATGATTGGAAAATCTCTGAAAGGAATTCCAGACATCAAATGCTTTCCTATTGCTCTTTCCAGTACCTGATGTCAAACAATTCAAAGAAAACTACGGGATGCCATATGAGATAAATATGGGAATAAGCTACTTCAGACAAACGTCTCAGCTTAATTTCTACTGCTTGAAGACTCAGACATAACCATTTATATCCCTGGCTTTTTTAGAAGTATAAATTAAAACACTTTTCTTACTCAAAAGCATCCAATTCCTTTTGATTCTTACTGATATTTTTTTTTGTCCCAGAACAATAAGATTGAGGAATCCAACACCTAAGAAAAAATGTCTTTCTTTAAACTCACCTCTACTTCTTCCAAAAAAAAAAGTTGACAGTAGCCTAGAATGTGAATATCCTACTATGAAAGCATAAAATCTAAAATGCTTGATTTCCAAAGCCTCCTTAAAGAAAAATAGTCTTAAAATGCAGGTTTTGGTGGGTTTTTTGTTTAAAGACACATAACCTCCTTCTGCATGGAAGTGTCTTTCTGTCAAGACAGTATAAAGGGCTTCCTGATACCTGTTATCGCCCACTAATTTTCATTGACATCAAATGTTTTTGTTACCAAGGAAAATGTAAAACTTTACACTGCTTAATCTATTTACATGTTTATATATTTCAACTCTCTTATTATTTATCTTCTCAGATACTTAGGTATAACTACATATCTGGTTTTATGCCTGACTTTGCTTCTAAAAGAAGTCAGCTTTTACTACCATCCTCTGTACTGCGATAATGTCTCTTTTTTTTATGATGCAGTAATTAGAACTCAACATACTACTCTATGAAAGAATTTAACAAGAAATCTTACCGTCTCCTTACTTAGTCTGACTTGCATTCTTTTTCTCTACCATTGAGGCTCAGCTTCATAATGACTGGGTTGCTGAAGAGCCTTAATTTTTACCATAGTTATTGGTGAATGAAACTGGCACTTACGAATTCTTTACAGGCTAGGGTTTTTTCTTCCTTAAGCATGAAACACGTGACAATTCAATTGCAATTAATTGTGAACATAAAGAAGTTACTGAGGATTCTTCTCAATGTTCTGAATTTATTCCTTCGGAGTTTAAACACTACTTATTTAAGCCAGGCAGAAGAGGGAGAATTTTTGAAGTCATGACAACATGAATGTAGAGAAGTGAAAGCATGGTTTTGTCACCCAGTCTGATGGAGGAGGACAAAAATATTAAATAAGTTTATTTGTAATTATTTCTTACTGGGGGCTAGTTGTGCTTCTGATAGCACTGACCCAGCGTATGTTATGTTCTAGATTATGAGGTATAATGTAGTGGACTATCCTAAATGAGAAAAAAATTGAAAAAGCAATAAATAGGATAATAAAGAATTTCAGCTGTATTTTAAAATCAGATTCTTTGGTGTCCTCTATTGTGTGATAATGACAGACACAAATGTGACATTCACATAAAAGCTAAACTGGGGATGAGGTATATATTCCCCAATCAGATATTATATAATACTTCTTTGATTAACTCTACTATAAAAAAGTCTCACATGTGCCTAAATTGTTTTCATATGGTAACTCAAACCCATTTTTGCAACCCATGAGACATGGTACAGCACAGCGTACCAACCTCCTGCAAAAGGTGGAATTTTTCCAGGGGTGTTTGTCCCCGATAACTTCTATAGCTTGTAGGGGATTTCTCCTACCGGAAGGCTACTGTTTTAGATACATCTTTCAGAGGAGGCAACCTGTTTTCGCAATGAATCGTTTGTCATGGCTGTAGCTTCCCTTTTCTGCTCAGCAAAACCAAGAATGGCAATGTTGCATACAGAGAAACATCAAAATCAGGAGCAATAAGAACGGAGTACCAATGCCGCAACCTCAACGCAATGTGCTTTTAAAACCTCTACAGAATCATCATGTCAGCACTCATTCCAGGCTTCACAGGATCCGCATCTTCACAATGACCCCCTAACAAATCACAGCTACATGCTTTTTGAATACCTACACTGCTTGCATCCATTTAAAGATTTTTTTGATTGCATTAACATATTCCATTAAAGTCATAACTCTTCAGAAGACAAAAATTTATATTAAAAGTCCAACATAACCATAAGAGCTCTTCAGAACAATGTGTCAATTATCACATCACTATTTTATTCACCAAATAGATTATGAAATTGGCTTCATCCACCTACTTCTAACAAGTACCTTAACTGCTATTTTTATCTTGGCTGTTAAGTGTGAAACAGTTAAAGTTAGTCCAACAGCTAAAGCTGTAGATCAAGTATCAGAGATGCCTCTAGCAACAGTTAGATCCTTTTCTAATTTGTCACCTTACTTGCATTGCCCTTTCTAATGCAGTAATGGACATTCTCAAAATGTATGTTAACATTGTAATACAAAATTTCCATTTACAAGTCTACATTGCTGGCCCTTACGCTGCAAAGAGGGGAAAAAACAAGGTTTAATTTGCTGAAATCTGGTATGATTCCAGGACTGCATATCCACATTACGTCTTTAGCAGCAGCAAAGTTAATGCCAGCTGACAGTCCTCAGTGTGCACAGCACATGAACAGTGAGCTAATAACCCTACGCCCACATTGCAGGCAAATTCCAGCTGCTGTGCAATCTCAGCCTTGGTTCATCAGGAGGAAATCCACTCTTAGCACAACAGTAGTATGTTCAAGTGCCTACTGCAAGATTCCAAATGCAGACACAAAACCCCAAACATAGCATAAAGCAAATTTGCATCAAGAACAAACATTCCTGCTCACTCAATCACCAGTGCAGATGCAACCCATGCATATCCAGCACAAACCAGCACTGTCTATATCCTAGCTGCATCTATTTACAGGGACAAGTGCCATATCAGTTGAGTATATGAGAAGTAAGAAACAATTAGGTGAATTTGCCTTTGTTCTTTAACAATACTCAACAGTTTAGCAATAGCAGTGCTATTGCTATATTAATTGTTTATTAATTGTAATTGTAATTATTTAATTGTAATTGTATTATTTATATTACAATTAA
>VZSC01003594.1:125240-155756 GCA_013398225.1 Steatornis caripensis
AATCAAGAAATACAATTAATGTATAAATATCTCAGTCCGTAAATACTCAGGAAGTCTCCCAAGAGCTACAGCTGGAGACAGTACTGATGTTCACTAAAACTGGATTAGGCTGTGGGACAAAAACTTCATGATAAAATCAACCACACTAAACTAGGTGTGGGAGCATAACGGACAGCAGTCAGCTCTCTAACAAAACCAACATACATACAAGTGAGAAAATAAGAACTTGAAAAACATTCCAAGTGATTCATGTTTCTTTTTTTCAGGAACATGTATCCTTCAGCACAGACATTCCCAAAACCCACTGTTACTAAAATCTACTACCTTTCCAGCTATAGCTTCACACACCTGCCCCAGCTATCCCATAAGCACTGCCCACACAAGGCTCACCTGAACATCAGTGAGGCCAGAGGATTCCATTACATATTTTGTGTTGTAGTTGTCTCAGATACAAAAATAAAGATAAATTACAAGCTGTAGTGCCTTGTTGGGATGCAAGCCTTTCCAGCCTCCTTTCCCACTTCTCTCTCGCATACGAGCTTTCTCAGTCATATAGCCCATACCTCTGCCACCACGTGGCTGATAAGAGAGTTCCAGCTATCTGCAATCAGCTCCACAGCATCAGGGAGCAAAAGCCTTTTTGCCTCCTTGGAGTGTATTCATAACCAAGCTATCACCTAAAACAGACAGTCTAATGTATGCCAAACATTTAACAGAGCTTTTCCAGATAACAGAAACACTATATTCCTTAAAAGGCCCCAGAGAACACATTTGATGTAAAATGGATTATTAACCAACCCTTTGAACAAAACCAGGTTTACTTAGATATGATAATGTCTGGCATTTAAACCATTCTTTAGTATTCTGAGATGCCATATTTTTCTTCAACGTTTGTATTTTTCCAGCCTTTAAAACACCTCTCCTTGCTTTGCTAGTACCACAGCACTACGCAAATCAGTATAAGCAAATTTTTGCATGCAGATAAGACCAAAAAGAAGATTACAACATCAGTTCACTCAGATTGTCACCCGCACCTGATGTAATACCTTGGTCTGTGGGCTAAACAGTCTGGTAGAAAAGCCGACATAGAATCATAGAATGGTAGGGGTTGGAAGGGACCTCTAGAGATCATCTAGTCCAACCCCCCTGCTAAAGCAGGTTAGCCTAGAGCAGGTTGCACAGGAATGCATCCAGGCGGGTTTTGAATATCTCCAGAGAAGGAGACTCCACAACCTCTCTGGGCAGCCTGTTCCAGTGCTCTGTCACCCTCACAGTAAAGAAGTTCCTCCTCATGTTCAGGTGGAACTGCCTGTGTTCCAGTTTGTGCCCATTGCCCCTTGTCCTGTCGCTGGGCACCACTGAGAAGAGTCTGACCCCGTCCTCTTGACATCCACCCTTTAGATATTTGTGAGCATTGATCAGATCTCCTCTCAGCCTTCTCTTTTCCAGGCTGAACAGACCCAGCTCTCTCAGCCTTTCCTCATACGAGAGATGCTCCACTCCCCTAATCAACTTCGTGGCCCTCCGCTGGACTCTCTCCAGTAGTTCCCTGTCTCTCATCCACATCACTCTACTTGTCTTAACAAATCCATTCCCCTGGTTAATAATTTCTTTTAATTTCTAAAGATACCACAACAGGATAATGATATTTTCAGTATCAAATTAAAATCCAGGAAGAGGAAATAGCCATGTGAAATCTGTAGGTGTGCTTACAAGCTAACTTTACAAATCGGATTTACAAGTGTAAGAGCAGTAATGAAAAAGGACAGTTCCTAACATGAACATTTATTCTTCAAATTTCATTGCATTAAATTTTACTTTTCACTAAACAGAGAGCATGTTATTTTTAAATTAGTTCAGAAAAAGAGGAGGAAGAAAAACATGCAAAAGCAGGCATTGTGTGTGTGCATACATTCACAATCCAATCTCATCAGGTACATGACAAATTAAATTCTCATGCAGAAAGCATAAGAAGGCAAAGGATATTTGCCTTAAACCAAACTACTAATAGAGTCTGAGATTGCTTTTGTTTCCTCTACCTGACAGATGCAAGCATAACCTCCAGAAATTAACACAGGTATGAGAAGAAGCAAGTCAGTCCTATTTCATGCTTTGCCATTAACTTGCTGCATAGGTTTGAGGATGCAATTTTTATTGTCAGTTGACCCATCCAACGATCATCATTTTTCCTACCTACTATGCTTCGAAAGATAACTGTTACACTTATATATGGTCACCTTTTTTCATTTATACCAAAAAATTGCCAGCGGTACCACTAACAAAATTGGAAGCCTGCTCTTCTACAGCAGAGTTCTCATCTCCCCAGCCAACAAAAACCAACCAACCAAAGAAATCTCCATTCTTTCCCCTTATATACTAATAATATGCAAACATACAAGCACTTCTCCAACTCGACCCAAGACCCTACCAATATGAGACTTGTAGCAAATTCCCAAAACAGTATACATCCGTATACACTGTATACACTGTTAGTTAAGCCAGTAAGAATTTGCCACTTACGCATTACATAAGTATCTAGTGGCACTGGACTAAGGATTTTGTATAAAGAAGAATCCAGACATGTCATGACTAACTTGGTAGCAAGTTTGCAGTGCAGTTAAACAAAGCAGATAGATAGTTATTTCACGCTTATGCTGCCACCTGATGGACATTCAAAGTATCACCACTACTCAATAGCCATGCATGAAACACTGGTATTTCTTTGCTGGTCAGGTAGTTTCACCAATTACAGAAGATGCTCTTTTTCTGCCTGAACGGAAAATTTAGCGCACTACTCACCCTGCGTAGAGGAGTGTAGAAGTTTCTTTCTAGACTCTCATACAACTTCAAATTGAGGACTAACGATTTCATTCTACTGACGGCTTAAGTCTTTGTTATTAGGAACACGTAACATTTACAGACTTTCTGCATATAAGGACATGCTGTTATCTAAAGAAATATAAAAGCACAAGACAGTCTTTCGGCATTCCTCCAGCACATATTTGCTTTCAAACCGTTAACTGTAGTAATTTTGCGCTAAAGCCTCATCGTGTTTTTTATTCAGGTATCCACAAATGGTATAAAAAAACAATTTGCAAAAAAAATCCTGTTGCTAGAACATCTTGTCTCTGTCTCAGCTAGGGGGGGGAAAATAGTTCACAGCATTATGCGCTTACTTTCTTGACCTAATTTTATGCTGAGTTCAGAGCTGCTGATTTTCCAGCTGAAATCTGCACAAGGTATCTTTAACTCAAACGCCACTGCACAGGAGTATATCCTTGTCTAGGGCACCAGAGAATAAAAAAAATACGTCTTCAATCAATTATTCAGAAGTGAAGCTTACTTAAACAGGTATGTTCTGTTTAAAATTCTGACAAATCAACAGAATTTAGTTTCAAGAATTGAGTTTCAGCTCTTCCACAAACAGCAGATTATTTTTTCTTATAAAAGCTGTTAAAAAATAGAATCCTGTGAAATATCCTCTGAATTTTATGTTGTAATGAATATTCTACCTTTGTAATCTGGAGTTCAGAAGATTTTCTAACTCTAATACATAGAGTACTAATTGTGCATTAGGCAAACAGTATATGATGATCAGCTCCTCTATGAATAATTCAATTCCAAATTAAGTTTTGAATGTTTCCATTTAAATTATGTGATGGTGCAACATGATAATCACTATGTGAAAAAAACACGGGCCAGCCTTTTCTATTTCTGCTATTCAAATGTGCTCAATAGTTTGCCAATCCTCTTCAGGGCAGGGTCAAGTCACCTCCATTGAGCTTTTCATTTTAAGTTATTTTCTCTTTACAAGTTTATATTTGTATTAAAAATGTAGCATAAATTTTAGAGAATACAAGCCCAGTTCATGCTGTATCACTGCTTCTCTATGCACACAATTTTCTAATTCTCTTGCATCACAACTAAAAGGTCATACCTTAGTATACAAAATGCTATAAAAATAGCTGACCCGTGGTTTTGCCACTTCCGACGAAAAAATAGAAAATGCTACTGAAGCACAGTAATATGTTGCTTGGACACCGGTAACTTAGGCATTGATACGCAAATACGCAATTCACAAAGAATCAAACTATACATCTCTATGTCCGGAATAGAGCCTAAAAAACCAAACCAGCTAAAACCAGAAGGTATCCCATCGAGAGTTCAGATTGCATTAAAAAAAAATGAAAAGCCCTTTTAGTATTGGTCTCTTTCAATTACTTAATATATGGCCTACACTACTCTTCATGGCATTGTACAGGTATTTACTTGGCCTGCCATCAAATGATCACGTCTTCCCAGTTTCCAAATAACATCTATGTTAACTTTTAGATCTTACGCAGCAATAGCTGCCCAGTTCTATTCCTCATGGTACCCACCTTCAGAAGGGCAACCCAGCTGCTTTGTATTTCTGTTCCTGACTTTCAAAACACCTTCTTCTACTGGTTTTCATTAAGCACAGGTGCACTGCTGCTGTGGTCCTCCGAACTTCTCAGCATCAGGCATGCAGACTGAAAGCAAAGGTGTGGGTCACTGAAGAACACTAGCTAGCAAGAGTTAGAGACACCCACCCTGCCCTTTGTGAAGGAGTAGCTACTCTAAGCGGGATGCCAGGGCTGTGTCATACCACAAAAGGGCTCCCACATCTGCTCTCCTAACTGCACCATAAACTGCAAATGCGTGTGAAAAACTGTTTTACTGTTCATTCTTCTTCTCTACTCCCTTCCTGACCCAAGGGCAGGCCGATAGATAACAAGTTTGATAATGCAATATTACCATTGATTTTTAACTGCACCTTTTAAATCTCACATTTTCATGTCTAAAACTTAAGTATGGAAATAAATTAGTAAATAATGCATATGTAAGTACTTTAAAAATAGTTATAAATACTAACATTTTTTGTATCATTGTATGATTTTATGCAATGGTCGGTTATTTTGCCACTGTTAAATACCTGGATGTGCTTTCTTGGAAAAACAAAACTGTGTTAGGAATATACATGCACACACACTAGCACTCTCAATTTAAAAAGTATATTTCTTTAATTTCATTCACCAAAAATATATTTCACAGAGAAAGTCTGCATTGTACTTACATAATTTTAGGCACTGAGACAATACTTATTATTACTTAATTCTTAAATAAACCAAGACTCTCTCACATATGATTTTACTTTAAAAAAAAACACAAGAGAAGAACTCACTAATCATGTTCTTTGTTGTTTGGGTTTGGGGTTTTTCCTGTCATTGGAAAAACAAAACATACATTGTTTCTTCCTGCATGATTAACACATTCCCTTTGAAAGATAACATATTATTAAAAAAGGAATTGAATTGTTCAAACTCTTATTACATCAATTCATGCAGGACAACATCAATTGCGTACAGGGCATGAGTTCAAATAGAATAATTACCTACTCATATTCAGGTTCACTATTATGTTTCTGTCTAAAGTTCAGTGAAAAGTTTGAACTGTGATGTTTGGTTTTATATTAGGAAGAGTCAGTTTGTGTGTGTTACTGTGTTTGCTGTTTTGTCTCCAACTCTAGTGAAAAGAAAACAAAGCCTATTCATGAAAATAATTTAAAAACAAGACTATATCATTTTCACATGTTAGCATACTAATACAAAGGTATGCATTTGTCATATACTTTCCTTGAGTACTGTTACATTTCCTGTTATTTGACAATAAGTTTTTAAAGTAATGTTTTCACTTTCCACATAAACTCAGCATTTATGTAACAGTATCACCTAACACATGGTATCACATCTACTATGCATTCCACAAATTAAAAGTACACCAATACATCTTTCTTCCAGTTTATTTTTGCACTTATCTAGTTTCACTGAGAATCTAAAAATGATGTTCAAATGTCTTACTGGCTGAATGTCTGTTTTTCTTCTATACCTATGTAGGCTGCGTTTTGCAATTTGAAAACTGAAGCTAATCTGACTATACTTGACTATTATTTGAAAAAAATAATCATAAACATAGCTAATCAAGGAAAAGCAGAATGTTGTCACTGAATAATTTTAACATAATGCCTTCATTTATGCCCATTATGCACTGCCTAGCACCCACTATTTTCTAAACACTTTTGTATTTCCCCATTTATTGAGTGGTAGAATACCTAGCTTTTACATAAATGATAAGTATTTATTTAATATATGTTGTTACAGATACTTTTTTTTTCACAATGGCTTTCAGTTGTCTACAAAAGTTTATTTCTGGAACATCGAACATTTATAAACACCTGTCAGTTGCAAAGAATTTCTTAACTAGGGGATAACTACATTGTCAGAGATATATTATATTACAATTTCAATTTCAGACAACACTCTTGTGCCAAGAGGTTTAGCAAAAGACTTTACCTCATCGTTATTAGAAAAAGACAGGTCTTTCAAAGGCAGTATTAAAATGCTTCTATATTAATTTTTCTTACTGCTGTTTCCCAGCAGATTTACACATCCCTTCGCTACTAGTTTAGTTAAAAAAAAAGAGAGAAGGGATTATATTAAATTTACCTATATAGCTATACAGTTACCTCCAGATTTACATGCATGGATTCTCCATGAAAAAAAAACACTAGCCACTATTTAGAGGGCAAAATTTTTATGAAAACAAACTAAATTAAAACAAATGCTTAACTTTGGCCTGAACATTCCCACCAACAGAACAGGAATATACATAGCCTCCTATCTGTCATTACATAAAAGGAACAAAAGTTCCCTTTCAAGTTTTAAGTAAATATCTGCATTTGGTCATATTTCTATAGCGAGTTATCATTTTTAATACTTCGTATGGAGAAAACCACAGGGATGGACGAGGCTCCTCTTCAACAAGAGAAACCTGAGGCGCTGATTAAGGACAAAGCGCTAGCTTTTACCCAAGATCCAGCAGATGTTAACTACGGAAGACTACTAAGAACATGCAATTTTTACGAAAGCCCCCTGGCACGCTACTATCGACGGTCATTGTTTCCTTTCACTGTTTCCACACGTTTATCCTGCGGGGATGCTCCGACGCAGCGCCCCACGGCGGTGTCACTACAAAACCAACACCCCCGAGCAGCGAGGCACAACCGCCCGCTCTGAGGGAGGAGGCGCCCCGCCTCAACACCGCCCGCCCCGGGCGGGCCGGCCCCGCAGGCGGCCTGCGGAGAGGTACCTCCCGGGAACAGGAGGCTGTACGCCACTACGGTTACTGTGGCAAGGGAACCAGGAGAACAAGCGCCGCCCCGCACGGCCACGGCCGCACTGCCCACGCCACCACCGCGCCCCTCTCCCCTCAGCCCCACCAGCCGGAAGCGAGCCGCCGGCACCACGGCAGGCTCTGGGCATGCGCCTCCCGCCCGCGCACGCGCGGCGGGGCCGAGGGCAGGTGACGGGGCAGCGCCCGCGGCCCGCCACGATGGTGTACATCTCCAACGGTGAGGGGCAGCTGGTGGGAGGGGGGCGCGCCTTTTCCCCTCAGCGGGGCGGCGGGGGACAGGATGGAGTTTGGGCAGCGAGCGGGGGCCGGCCCGGGGGTATCGGGCCTGCGCCGCGCAGAGCGCTGCCTCCGCGGCCCGGGAGAGCCCAGCCAGGCTCAGCTCAGCCCAGCCCAGCCCAGCTCAGCTCACCCGGGCCCAGCCCGGCGTTCGCCCCCTGTCACTACCAAGTGAGCCCCACGCGCCGCTCTGCGGCCTGGATTTGAGCATCTAGGCAGTTTTTTAAGGAGTTTGAAAAGTCGAAGCTTGTTCTGCGTACGCCGGGGGCGTGACAGAGAAGCAGCTTAACCACATACAGAGAAACAGACGGTACTGATGTCTTCTGGTGGGTTTACCTGGACACAGTGGCAGTTCGGTGCAGGGGATCCAATTATTTCAAGTACTTGAACAATGCCCTGTAGGGAATGGAACCGTTGCCCATGAAGTGTAGTTTCTCCTTCCAGTTTGCAAATTCTAGACTGAGCAGTTGCATTTCTGTGTAATGCACTGTACGGTGTCACATAGTAAACATCGCTGGATGTTTTGTGTCTTGATATGTTACAGGACAAGTTTTGGATAACCGGAGTCGGGCTCCTTGGCGTCTGTCATCTATAACAGATTTCTTCTGGTCGATAGCAGATTTTGTGGTTCTGTTGTAAGTGGAAATGATTTCTTTTGACGAGCTTTATTTTAGATTTCCTGTAGGTAGAAGCTACTCAGTACTAGCAATAACACAACAATAAAAATGCTAGATTTACTGTCCCCAAAACATATATGAATGCTTTACTATGACTGTGTGCCTTTGGTCCTTAAGCACTGTAATATATTTAATAAAAAGAAAAGTGATACTAACTTACCAGCAGTTCAAATGAGTTTTCTTGCATTTCTTCCATTTTAATACTGAAAAAAGACAAAGTGTATACTTTTGTGAAACAGCTAGTTTGTAACAGCTGATCAAATAATTAAGATTTGGAAAATTTCTACTGGTGACAATGGATTCTGGCTGTGTAAAAATAATCACACAGTGGTAATCACAAATTTATGGCCCCAGGTTGAAGCCAGTTGAGAAACAAAAATTTCTTTTGATGTGTTCAGCCATCCTTCATTATTTCAGTTACACATTTATGCATTTCTTGCACTTTATTTACCAGAAAAAATAGATTTTTATGGTTTGAGCCATACTGTAATTTGGAATTACTTCAGATTATCTTCATATGTGGGAGAAAAATTGCAAAGACTTATTAAAAAGCGGTAACCTTGAGAAGGTATACTGTTCATTCCTGAACACTACTTAACTGTTTTTCAGCCCATTTCTTATCTTGCAATCCAAAAATCAGAAACTATATCTAGCAATCAATTCGCCTAACTCCTGTTTTATTTTTCAGTTTCCAGAGCATTATTCAACCAGATTTGAGAAGAAGAGGCTACACATCTTCCTCCTATTCAGGATACAATGATGGAAGAGGGTATTTTTCCATATTCACGGTAGTTCTGATTTGACCTGTTGAATGGGGTCATGTAAGAAGACTAAGATGTTGTTTATCTGCAGTATTTTTTCTGAAACTCTTCAATAACAGTACATAGCTTTGGATCGCTCTAATAGCAGTATAGTCTAACTCTCACTGAAACAATTTTTCAAACCTGCCCGATAGACAGTATGCATCTTTGTTGAAATTCTTCTTTTGTTAGACTTGCTTATACTCAGCATTTGATTTACATTAAATCAGTCATTTCATGTATTAGATTATCTACAGATAAAGCAAAACATTTTGTTGTAGGGATATAATTTCTATAAACACTATAGTAACTCTGTTTCTTTGTTCTTAATGGTTTGCATAATTTTTTGTAGGACTGTGCAAAAGCCTCAGTTAGCCCTAGCTTTCCCTTGTGAGACAGGAGTAATTAGAACAGAGAGATTATAGAGTATAAGAGAATAGAGAGTAAGAGAACATAAGACAATTTTCCTTACAGTGGGGTTGGGTTTGGTTTTTTTTTACAGCTTTTCACATGAAACCCAAACAACTGTTCCAGTGGTTCTAGCTTTCTAATTACTGTCATTTAGAGACTGTTATTATATTTCTAGTTTAACAATTTAATGCTGATTGAATAGATGTCGTTTTCCTTGGTTTCTTGTCAGGCCTCCGGCACATCCTCGCCGAAGGATGGGTCGAATAAATCACTGGGGCGGAGGCCCCAGTCCACCACCAATGGCAGGAGGTGGATGAGGAAGGTAATTCCAAATCTGCTGTATCCTGCTTTGAATTTTTTTTTTAAATAATAACGATAATTGAAGGTTAAGGTATAATGGAGCGTTTTGTCCTCCTTTTGTAGAAGTTACCAAAACAGGAAGAGAATCAGAGTGGTTAGATACTTTGAGTAAAGGAGGAAAAAAGGAGGGGGAGTGTTAAAAGATTTTGGGTCAGAATTGGTGAGCTTCTAAACTCCATAGAAGTGGATGTAAAAAGTATGGCAAAGATTTTTGAACACAGCTGAGAAAAAAAATTATTTACAACTTTTCATCTTTTTTGGCTGCTAATTTAAAGTCCAGATCAGTAGTGACTGAAACTTTGTGTTCCTAATGGTTACCATATGACATGAGTTGTTTTTTGTTTCAAGTAGATACTTCTCAATAGAAAAGAAGGAAAATTAATAAACTTGTTGAAAGACTACTAGTAGAATTATTTTTTCCTGTTACAGTGATATAGCTATGCAAATCTTACATTCTAGTATAGCATAAAAATCAGAATTGCTTAAAAAGGGGGGCAGAAAACATTAAAAAAGCCATGGTCTTTAAATTTCTTACAGCTGCCTGAACTTTACTTCTGTTTTATTAATTAGTTCGGCTGGTGGGAGTTTCCCCAACACTGCATGTATATATAGTATGGTTTAATTTACTTCTCAGAGTTAAGTAAACAATGTTCCCTCTTTTTCATAAATCACTCGCCATTGTTACCATAACAAAAATTACAAGGAAAAAAACACATGCAAGTGGTTAATACCTGTAAGTCTTGTAGGAAAGAGTTCTGTCACAGAAGTTCATACTCAAAAAAAAAACATTCACCAGTATTTCGGTTCCCTAGAAGAAGGACAAGCTCCTTCCCATGTTTTTTGGGGGTTTTTTTTGACTAGACATGAGGCCAGCAATGCTGTGGGGAAGGCTTTTGAGTAACGGCAATGTGGAATCTGGAATAGAAGTTTGCGAGCCTGTAGCACATCTCATTTAGCTAAATTAAAAACAGCGTTACTTTAAAATTGGTACTTACAGAATTTTGTCTCTCAAAGAAGGGCTTTGTTGTCTTTAAATGTACTGTAATTACTTTATCTTTTAGGTAAACACCTGCTGAAGAGGCAGGCAAAAGCATACACATTTGCCAGATGAAATGGAAGAAGGGTTTAGTGGTGGACCAAATGAGTTTGAATGTTGTGAATGTGTATGTCTAACTGGAAACTGGTCTGTGATACAAGCAGATTAATGAAGTTGTACTGGGAACTCCTTCAAGGATCCAGTGTAACTGAACCACAGTTCTATTCAATACATGTTTACTGTCTAAAGTCTTTGTATAGTTTCTGAACATTTTACTGTTGTTGCAAAGTAATGAGTAAATTATATTTGGCTTGTCACAAAGCTGACTTTCTCATTATTTTTAGAAAGAAGTCTGAAGCGTTCAGTAAGCCCTTTTCTGTTCACATGAGGAATACGTGTTTATGTTTGATACAGAAGATGCCTCAAGAGTGAAACTTAAAGCAGTGCTTCCTAATAGGTTTTGTATTTACTTTATTTTTGTTAGTACTAACATTCTGTACTTTGCTTTACAAGTTACTTTGTTTTACAGTTCTTGCCTTTTACAGACTCACTTCCTTAAGGCCCATAATGGGGTTTATAACATGCCTGTTTTATAAGCACCTCTTGAAACAGCTTCCTTCTCCATTATAAACTTACTGATAAGCCTATTTACTGTACAAGTTTTGGTAAGACTTTTTTCAATAAAATTAGGCTTTATTTTTATTACGTGAAGACAAAGGTAGTGAACTCAAATACTGAGTGCTAACACAGAAGAGTTATTTTCTTTCAAACAGTAACTACCTTTTAACTAATTTACCCTATTTCAGGATGTGAGTTTCTTGTTCCTGGGTTTTGTTTGGAGTTTGGGGTTTTTTGTTCAGATGGAGAGGGCTGCATCTGTTTGAGAAAAGATTAGCTGCCAAGAATCCAGATTAAATTATTTTCCACAAGGTGCCACTGTAATTTTTTTTTTTACTTAAACCACTCTAATAATCTCTAGCAGGAAATTGTATCATCTAACAGTGCCCCTTGGTTAACATCTACTAATTAGCTGGCTTTTGCCAGCTCGTTATGGTGAAACCACCCCCTCCACTTTTGCGACAGGTACCCAACACAAAAGTTCTTATCTTTTAAACTTGCTGTGTGACAGCAGCCTTCAGTCGAATAAACAGATCTTCCTCCACTCCCCTCAGACCTCGCATCTTTGCAAAGGAACTTCCCGCTGCAGATCAGATGTGTGCAGGCAGGTGGGTCAGCCTTGCTTCTTCTCGGGTGTATCTGCACACGCATATCGGCTGTTCTGTGATATTTTAATAGACGGTAAATCTTTGAGATGCCCGGAGGGCTGTATTACCCTTCCTCCAGCCCCACCAGCAGCAACAGCCGAGCTGACGGGGTTTAGCTGCCGCTCGGTCGGCCCTCCCGCAGCGGCGGAGCCGCTCACCCGCCTCTCCGCTCGTCCCCTCCGCGCAGCCGCTGCCTTCCCGCACCCGGGGAGCCGAGCCGAGGCGGCCCGGCGCCGCTGAGGGGACGGCTGGGCCGCCAAGCCTCCGCTTTCACCGCGGTACCTGCCTGAGGGGCGGCGTCGGGCGCGGGCCCGCCCGCTTCCGCCCCGCGCGAACGCCGGGCTCGGCGCCGCTCGGCCCTCGCAGGAGCGGCTTCCGCCTGGCGGCCCGGCGCCGCTCGCCCGGCGGGGAGCATGACGCAGGCGGAGAAGGGCGAGGCGGAGAACGGCAAGGATAAGGAGCGCGACCGGGAGCGCGAGCAGCGCGGCGTCAAGCGGCCCATCGTCCCCGCCGCCGTGCCCGAGTCCCTGCAGGAGGTGAGGCCCGGCCCGGCGCGGCCGCCCGGGGAGCGGCACCGCGGAGGCTCCCTCAGGGCGGCGCTCCGTTCGTGCTGGCCGAGCGGCTGCGCTGGGCTGGGCTGGGCTGGGCGGGGGTGGGCTCGGGCTCGGCCTTTTAAAGGCCCGGGCGCGGGGAGGCCCCGGGGCGGCTGCAGCTGGGCGCGGGGCGGCGGCCCACGCCCGTGCGCCCCGTGTGCTTTCAGCAAATACAGAGCAACTTCATCGTGGTGATACACCCCGGCTCGACCACCCTGCGGCTCGGGAGGGCGACGGACACGCTGCCCGTGGGCATTCCCCATGTCATCGCGCGGCGGCACAAGCAGCAAGGACAGGCGGCCTACCGAGACAGCTGGCTCCTCAGGGAAGGGCTTAACGTAAGCGGGGTCGCGCTCCGGGGGCCTGTCCTCCGAACTTGCTAAAACGGGTGTTTTAGCTACCTGTTTCTATTGCATTTTTAGTTGTCGGGTAGTGCGTATCTTACCCTTATGCGTTACGTTTTTCCAGAGAGGAATACGTCTGCAGACAAACTTTTCCCCCTTTTAACGTGCGTAGATGCCACCTCACTGCAGTCGGTAGATTTGCTCCAGCCTGTGTTAGGGCTTTATTTGATTTGTTTGCAGCGAACTAAATCTAACAAATGGACTGGTTGAGGGTTTGTACACGTTGATTGCTCTGCTCTGTGGTCTGGTATCACACACAGTATTTGCGTTGATGAAATGACAGCTGTAGACCTAGAATTGGACTGCCCCACTTGCAAATGCTCTTTTTAGAAGTTGGTTTGTAATTTGGATAACGTAGCCAGTAATTTTAGTCCAACCTGCTCAAACAATACATGTAGTGATCTTATTCGTACTTCGTACAAAAAAAAATCGTTAATCAAATTAATGTCTCTAATGCTAAACCTCACCTTTAAATAATAGAGATGTATTTAAACATTTTTGCTCCAACTTAATAGTTCTGTAGTTCAATAGATAACAGCCTGAGCTCATCACTCTGGAGTTGAAGTCCAGCAGCCATTACAATCTGTTAAAAGATTCAAGTTGACTTAGACAAACAGGCATTGGGAACTCTAATATAAAAAACAATTTCTTTAAAAATAAGTGTATGTTCATTTTACATTGTACAGACCTTCTGTCCTTTTTACAGTCTATCAATCAACTACAGTAATTATTTTATTGTTTTAATAATAGCTTCAGGATTAAAAGACAGGTAGTAGACAGGAAAGTAAGTATTTACGTTATGTATTTGTGGGTTTTGTTTAGAAACCTGAAAGTACTGAGCAGAGACAAAATGGCCTTAAAATGGTGGACCAAGCAATATGGTCCAAAAAGATGTCAAATGGCGCAAGGCGTATACCAGTGTCACCCGATCAGGTAAATAATTCTTAAGGTTTTATTAAAGAGTTCGTTCATATAGTCATTTGTTGTGATGCTATATTTTAGTGGACAAGAATAGATACCCTTTATACCGCAAATATGGATAGTGCTGTTGTGTGCCCTGACTCTCAGGATCTGAGAAAATGATGATTTAAATGATTTTAAATGGTCCTTTGGGGGAAGGGAGCGTTTCTTTTTTCTTTCATGCGTAAAAAGTGACTGGCGAAATGTTTATCATCAGCAGTTGTTTTGATTACATTTCAGGCCAGGTCATACAACAGACAGATGCGGCCAGCTATTTTAGATCACAGCTCTGGGGTCAAGTGGACAAACACATCAAATCATCCTGAATTTTTGGTAGGAGAAGAGGTAAGATTCATTTTCCTGCTGAAATGAGGCTTAGTATTACGTTTTAATGCAGCTATGTAATCAGTAGCAGTTTGCTATATGTTAGTATGTATTGAAAGACATATAAATTTAGTCAAGCAATACACGAGAAGCTTTACTATGGACTAACTGAATATTTATTACCATTCAGCAAGACCAGACAGTTTCCTCCATTTGCCTAACAAGTATCCTGGATCCTTTGCTGCTGTAAATCAGTGTTTCTGCAGGGACTAGGTGAGAACTTTGCCCATGTGGTATAATTCAGAGAAAAGGCAAGAAACTGGTAAAAGGATCAGTACATGGCATCTACTGCTGAGTAATTAGGTATTCATGAGCTTCAAAGAGTCTTTAAATTATTTTAGTTGCTAATTTGAGATAATGGAAAAACATACTTTTATGTTTGGTAGATGTCCATGGATATGAAAATTCAAGCAATTTAAACCATGTACTTAATGTCGTTTTTATGTTAAGACTTTATAATCAAGCCCTTTTAAAAAGAAATGCTGTCACATCAGTCTGAGTGTTGCTGTATGTCTTGTTGTATCTGCTTCTGAAATATTTCTCTAGTATGTCTTACTAATCTTTTGGGAAAAGCAATGCATAGACCATCATCTCTTATTTTCAGGCACTGTATGTTAATCCGCTAGATTCTTATAATATCCACTGGCCTATTAGAAGAGGGCAGTTGAATCTTCACGCAGGACCTGGTGGCTCCCTCACTGCCATATTAGCAGACCTTGAAGTTATATGGTCACATGCAATACAAAAATATCTGGAAATACCATTGAAAGACCTAAAGGTGAGCTGCAAACACATTGATGTGGGCTGTGTCAACTGCTGTAACTGTTACTATGAAAGAGAAGCAACCTGCAGTTACTGGTAGCCTCTTACCGGTGGTTTTCTTAACAAATAGATTAGTTCTGATGGCGAGCATGGTTCCTAAGACTTTGTTTGGAATTTTATCCATGTCTTTAAGACAAAAATTGTTAATAGAACTTCTGACAAGGGGGTTTGGAAATCTCGTTACAGAAATTTCAGTGTCTTTGGTTTTTAGTTGTTTGTTTTGGGTTTGGGTTTTCTGTTGACTGTAAAGGAGGCAACTGAGGAATTGTTGCCTAATACTTGCATAATTTCTTGTCCTTGCCGAGTAGGTGGTTTTTCTTTTATCTGATGTACTTTTAAACATCTTAGTGGCCTATAACTCTTAACTTGGTGCTTACTTTGAACTAATTTTTTAAAGTATTAAAAACCTTCCCCCTTACCATAATTTGGCTTCTTTTAATAACTTGTACATTATGCTTTCTTTCTTAGCATGAGGTATTCAAGAACGTAAAGAGAAACTTAATTTGAGACCTGGCTTTAATTCAGTGTTCTTCTCTTCAGTACTACAGATGCATTTTATTAATTCCAGACATCTATAATAAACAACACGTGAAAGAGCTGGTAAATATGATCCTGATGAAGATGGGCTTCTCAGGTAAAACCATACATAAGCAAGCACTAATGATTAATAGTGTAAAGATAGTTTTTTTCCTTTAAGGCACGTTTTTGCACATTAGTCCCAGTTTGGCCAGGACTAGCACCTTTCATCTTTTTTTGTTCCCGTAACTGTTGTCTCTTTTAATGGGGTAAAATGGTTGGCTAGCATTGAAATAAGTCTCTTGGTTTAGTATTAGGTATTCCAGCCATGGGCTTTTCACTTCAGCTGAGGTGATAGATAAAAACAGCAACAGTCTCATTTCTCAAGTATTTCTAAAATGCACACCATACACATACAGTATTAGGATTCTGAGACTTCAAAACAAGAGTATATGGTGTAAGATGCTGCTACTGTCCTCTCTACAGGATGACGTAATGGGAGGTTTCAGAGTTGCTGAAGTGCATACGCTAAATATAGAAGAGCAATAAAATTTTAAAAAATAAGCAATTGTTAGCTTCTGCATATTTATTTTTAGACTGAAAAGCCCCCTGTGAAAAAAAAGGCAACACAGTTTGCTTTCAGTTAAACTGCTGAAAGTTTCTAGCTAATCTTCTGGAAAGAACTGCTGTAATCTTAGCCATCTTTGATTTCACATTTAGAGAAAACACAAGGTCAGTATGGAAGACACAGTAACCCAACCATACTTAATTTGAAATACATCAGAGTAGTAGTACCTTCTGTGCTTCAAAGTCATTTTTTTTTATATTAGGTATGCAAGGAAGGAACAGGAAAGAGGCTTAAAAAGTGGACAAGAATAGTAAGTTAAATTATACAGACTAGTCAAACAGTAAGTTAATTGTAAGATGTTGGAGATTAGAACTGCTGTTGTTTAATAATTAATCAGTACAAAGTGCACAGTTCCCAAGATTTACTCTCAGCAGGATATGTGCTTAGATATTATTGCTTAGTGAACTTTTTTAGCCTCTTCTATATCTAATAAAAGACATTCTTTTTACAAGAAGAGGAGACTTCCCATCTGAAAGAATCAAGTAGGTGGTAAATAAACACTGCAAAAAGACAGACTGATCCCATAAGATCTAAATTTTGTTCACATGCATATATATCTATTTGATTTGCTTCATCATGTTAAAATGAACAAGCTGTATTGGCTGTTAGTTTTAGGTTTTGATCAGAATGGTTCCAAATCATACTTTCTTTGATTCCTCCTCAGTTTTTGCATAGAAGTACCTAATACTACTATATAAAAATGTACTGGCACTAAGATAGAAGAATTTGCAGTGGAAATGAACTAGCTTTAGAGGAACAGGAAGAATACTAAGAAAAAAATGCAAATCTTTGTATTCATCTAATACATGAAAGTCAGAAATTATCATTCATAATTCTTGAAAGTGCCATTTCCTAAATAACAATTTGGTGAAGAACTGAAAAAATTACACAACATAACCAAATTCTTTTAACCTATCTAGAAACATTTGCTTTTAAAACAGTAAGTTTACTTAGTTTTTGCCTACAAAGCACAGCTCAGTTGAGCTAGCCTTTCACTCCGTTAGCTAGGATAGACTGAAGCCTCAAGTTCCCAGGTTTCAGTATGGGCTTGTGATACAAATACAAAGGTACTCTTTTAGAGAGTTAAAGGTGGATTAAAAGGAAAGCCGACAGTGAAATTGGACCTTGTTTTATAACCATTTAAAGAACATATCTGAAATGCTAATGCTAATGTTACTTGATTAAAACTAGAAAAAATTAGGAGAATGCTTCATGTGCCTCTGGTAACCAAGAGCCTGCAACACTGGTTAGAAAAACAAGCAAAGTCTGGAGGCAGTATCTTTAAACTTGCTAAAAATAAGAACATTTTAATATAGGCACCCACCCCGCTCTTAGCTTTCCTCAGGACTTTAAGGACCTACCCAACAAAAAAAAATCTGTAAGTGCCCCCGACTCCATATTCACTAAATATACAAACTTGCAGCACAATCAGGCTATCAGTAGATTTTAAAAGACATTAACGTGTCTAAATGTCAGCAGCATGGCTCTAGAACTTGGCATAAATGGGACATAATTTTTTCTCATATTGCTAGGAATTGTTGTGCACCAGGAATCTGTCTGTGCTACTTTTGGAAGTGGCTTAAGCAGCGCGTGTATAGTAGATGTGGGAGATCAGAAGACAAGCGTTTGCTGTGTAGAAGATGGTGTTTCCCACCGCAACACCAGGTATGTTATAACATTGAGAATTATTACAAGCATGTACTTAGTTGCTTACCAAAGACTTGACTTTAAAAACAAGAATTTTTTTTAATAAATACAATTTTTTTTTACTGTGAGCTGCATGACAGGGTCATTGTGTTACAGTATGAACCTTAAAGAATTCTGACGTCCTCAAAATAAAACAGGCAGAACTGATACTGTGCTCTGCAAACTATGTAGAGGTCATGATCACAGCATGTCTAAAATGTTGCTTGTATTCCTGTGTATGCTACTGTAAAAGGCCAGTATTTCAGAAAATTAATAAAATCTTCTCTGTGCTTTAGGCTGTGCCTTGCATATGGAGGATCTGATGTGTCAAGGTGTTTTTATTGGCTTATGCAACGAGCAGGATTCCCATATAGAGACTGTCAGTTAACTAATAAGTTGGATTGCCTACTGCTTCAGCACTTAAAGGAGACATTTTGTCATCTAGACCAGGTGAGAATGGAAAACAGTATATTCTCCAAGGTTTTTTTTTTTCCAGTTACAGAACGCTACTCTGGGAAACCCTCTTGCAAGCCTACAATTGCTTGTAAATGGAATAAAATGTAATATTTTACTCAGTAGAACACTGGCAAAAGCCAGAGAAGCTTTAGACTTGAAGTACTTGTAACTTGTTTTATTTTTCTTTTAGTTGAAAGAATCCCAACTCTTAGAAAGGTAGTTTGTTTCTTATTACTGAAAGGAACTGATACTAGCTGCATATTGCTGGTTTTCAACTTCAGTTTTGTAAGATCTGCCAGCAGGTCTCTTCTTTCTACACAAACTCGCATTTTAGAGGCTTACGCATGTAGAAAGCTGTTTTGGCACATTGTGCTACAAGGAAAAGACTTAAACAATTATAGTACAAGAAAAGGTAGATGAAATTCACTGTCTGAAGAGTTTTGTTACTTTTTGTTGTTTCCTACAGTTTAAACAGATCATGAAGCTTGATAGAGAAATATAAAAGATACAAATTTCTTTACATTGTTTCCGACCTTAGGATATTTCTGGATTGCAAGACCACGAGTTCCAAATTCGTCATCCAGATTCTCCAGCTTTATTATACCAGTTCCGATTAGGAGATGAAAAATTACAGGTGATTGGGGTTTTTTTGAATTACAAGAACTACATTCAGCATTCAGGCTTAGGGCCTCACCTTACATCGGTCCAGTGCAATTAAGCCCACGTGATTTGTGGATTGCTCTTAACATATGCTTGTTGCTAGTTTTAAAATTAATTTCTATATGTATGAATGGGCCTAACGCAGCACTAGTGGATGCACAAGACTTCCTAATTAGCTTTAGCCAAAGTGGTTGTGGCTTCAATTAAATATTGAAGCTATTGAAGCAATAAATTAAATATATTTATCCTTCAAGGGCAAGGAATGAATGCTAATTTTCTAAGTTTTTCACCTCACCATTGAATTTTCTTATTTTGTAACAAACTGCATTTGAATATTTACTTATCATACAACACCAGGAGCTGTAAAGAAACCTATATACGTGTACAATTCTGTGTTTTGGGGTTTTTTTTAATTACAGAAAACTGAAGACACTTTAGCCTTTTACAAAACTATTTGAAAAAAACCATGTATGTAATTTTCAGTTGTGATAAAAACAGAACAAGCTTTTTCTTTTTTTATAGTAAATTAAAAAAAGGAGCTATGTAGTAAACTGATGTCAAATCTCTCATCCTGCAGGCTCCAATGGCTCTGTTTTATCCAGCAACTTTTGGAATTGTTGGACAAAAAATGACCACTTTGCAACACAGGTCACAAGGTGACCCTGAGGATCCTCATGATGAACATTATTTGCTAGCCACACAAAGTAAGCAGGAGCAGGTGTGTGAATGCTCTTTTTATTTTTCATGAAGTAGTATTTAATTGGGGAATAAAATCAGGACTCATTAGCTCATCTGAGAAACCAAAGTTTATGTGGGCCAGAAGCATTAAAAAATAAATTTAGAGTTAAGAATTACAGATGTCTAGACATGTCCTTAATTAGAACGGTTTATTTTCAGAGTCTAAGGGCTTCGTATTATGGCACTGATACATCTGATGGAGTTCAAAATAAAACCCTTACTTTGCAAATGAGGATTAAAATGAAATAATACAATGCTTAACCTTTCTGCGCAAAAAGGTGACAAGAAGTACAGTGTTGTTTAGTTAAGTCTTTGTATCGTTCTATAACCTGAAGGTCTTTTTGCAATTTTCATAGTTCAACTTGTTTTCTCATTTTTAAGTCTGCAAAAGCTACAGCTGATAGAAAATCTATGTCGAAGCCTGGCACGTTTGAGGGAGACTTGAGAGGCCAAGCCTCAGACATTTCAGAGAGGATCTACCCACAAGAAGTGGAACTGGGATCTTCCCAGAGTGATTGTATGATATCGGGAAATGATTCAGAGGAACCTTTAACTGCACACATGTCCAGAAAAACAGCTATTTCTCAGTTTGAAGGCAAAGCTTTAGGCCTTGACAAAGCCATTCTTCATAGTATTGACTGCTGCGGTAAGAATTACATTTGTACAATTCTGTAAAATGTGCATGTCACTCAGTGGTGATTTATGGTAACTCCTGTATTTTACCTAAGTAACACGTATGTCCCTAAGTTTTCATAAACTTCTTATACTTGCATCTTTGTTGAGGTTTCTTGAGCTGGACATTTGGAATAGAAAAAAAATTTGTACACCAAACACTTACTTGTTTCTATGTGGTTTGACTCGCACTAAATTCTTTATAATACATATACAGGCTGTATTAACTTTAAAAAAACAGATATATTCCTATATATCCATTCATTCCAGCATCTGATGATACGAAAAAGAAGATGTACAGCTCCATCTTAGTAGTGGGAGGAGGCCTTATGTTTCATAAAGCTCAAGAGTTTCTTCAACACCGAATCCTCAACAAAATGCCACCTTCTTTTAGAAGAGTCGTTGAAAATGTTGAAGTCATCACAAGACCTAAGGTATACTGTTAAGTGATGGCTAAATGGTTAATAAACTGTGACTGGTTGAAATCTTCAAAAGCTTAAAAAAATACATATCCTTTCATATTAGTTGCATATCTGAAGAGATTTAGAAGAGCTTTCAGCTCATAACATAGCACTCGCCAATTATAGGCAGGAAGTTAGAGGTATAGCAAGAGTGTTACTAGTATTGATCACTGAAGTGTTTGTTAGCTAAAGGGCGTATTGTTAAAGAAGCACTTAGTACTGGCCTGTGAAGTCAACCTGTCTACTCTGCAAGAAATTGTGTTAGGGATTTTTATTACTATTAAGTTAAAAGAAAGTATGGCATTAAAAAAGCAGTTTTCATTTGGCATTAATCAGGCAAAATTTGTAAAATCGAAACTTGAGTATTTTTCAGAGCCTCTACTGCTGAGGGCAGGATTTCCATGACATGCCTAGAAGACATCTTAAAAAAAAAAAAGTGACTTCTCTAAGCACGTTAAATATTCTCTCCATATTTTTTTCCTGAATAACTTGAAAAACCTGTTTTCTCCTCCCCTCACCCCCGAGATTCTATGGTGAACACTGTTGGAAAAGTTAGGATACAAGTTTTGAGAATTATGCAGATTTACAGCAGTGATTGTGTACAATCTGTGTTTTGTATTTAGGATATGGATCCCCGCTTAATTGCATGGAAAGGAGGTGCAGTTTTAGCCTGTCTTGATACAACTCAGGAGCTATGGATATATCAGCGAGAATGGCAACGTTTTGGTGTCAGAATGCTACGAGAGCGAGCTGCATTTGTATGGTAAAGGATATGTTTACAGTGGAACTTAATAGGAAATTCCTTTCCCCAAATGCCCCCTTTGTCCAGTGCAGATGTATTGATCTTCTGCTGATGGATATTTTATTAAAACTAACTTCAACTAAGATTTTTCCAAAAGTGGTACAAAAGTCTTCAGCATTTGTATTGTATGCATTGAATTCTGTGTACAGAGTATCACAGTGATCTCCAAATTCACTACATTTATATTATAAAGTTTATGTATATTAAAATTGTAGCGTGGGAATTTGAGGTATAGAATACTGATGTGGTAGACTCTAAGCCAAGATTCATTCCAGATATGTGTACACAGAAGCAACAGCTGAAAAGTGCAGGCTGCTGTGGGTTTAATGCCTTATTCTGATTCATACTGTTAATGTCAACAGGAGATGAAATTGTTATATAAGCGATCATAATGGAAAAAGTGAAATGGAGAACCCAAACTACAGTTACTGTTGGTATTTTGCTTATATAATAAATGATATTACTCTGTTGAAACACTTAAGAATTCGAAAGTAGAGTTTTTTTTCTTGTCTGTTATTGTCAAAAGCTCTTGCTTTCATTATTCATGGTAGTTATCTGCTCTTTTCACTATTTAAAAAATCCAATATAATACACTCAAAAGAACTAGATGCATTTTTATACAGCTAGCACCAACCTTAATCCTGTGGTACAGCAACATTTTGCTTTTTCTCCCAACAAGTAATCCTTAGTTACAGAAGTTAATTGTTGGGTTTTTTGTTCTGTAATACAGGCTCCTGCCACCCTCAGATCACACCTCAAATCCATATCTGCAATTATAATCTAGATTAAAACTATTAAAACACCTCTAAATACAATAAATACCAAAGATCAATGAATGTAGTTTCTACAAAGCACATGAGAAAACAATGACTTCCTTTTAATCTGCTTTCATTAAGCGTTCTAAAGAGAAAGGATATTTCTACCCAAATTATGATGTAATCTTACCTGAAAGTATTTTACTGCCGGCTGTGATTGCATTCTTGTATTTTATTTAAGACTAGGACTTTTGGGATCTCTTTTATTGAAGATAGCATAAGATCAGATGTCATTGCTGGGTTTGTTTTTTTGGGGGGAGAGAAGAAAACGGTCCAGAATTCCTGTTAGAGAAGAAGCGTGGGGGTTTTGTCATGTGATTGTGATACAGAAGAGAAAGTACATATGTACAAAGATCTTGTTTAGATTTGTTGATATACAAATGCTTATTCATGGCAAACATTTCACAACTTCCCATCAATGCGTGCTGACACTTGGGACACACTGAAGGGTGAGGTAAATTACTCCACTTCAAAAGCTACATTGTTCTTACAACAGTGTATCAAACATGCTGTCAGTGCACACTGTAATTTAACAAAGTCACAGAATTCCAAAACCAGTCTTTAAGTAGTATTGGAGAACCTGTGCTGCCTAGCTGCACCTGAGGGTCCCATCAGTTAACTTCACAAACTCTACACGGAGGAGAGCAGTACTTCTAAATTACACGATGGACTGTGTTCTGGTATTTACACAACTAGTTACTTCTGCCTAGTAGTTTTACTTGAGCACAAATTTCTTATAATTTAATTTCTTGTTATGGAAGTCACTTCTTGGTTTGCCATGACTTAGAAATATTTTGTTCAGGATTTATTTCAAATAAGTAAGTTTGTATTAAATATGACCCAGTAGGTACAGTGCCATACTGCTTGTTCAGCTATTGATACTTTTGTCCTCAGTTTTGTAAGGCTAGAGCTCAATATCCAGACACCTGTTAATTTCCTATTTCTTGCCACATACCTCATTGCATGAAACTGAAAGGTCTCTGCAGAAGTTCTCAATGTCCTTCGTAAGACAGTATTTTGGACAGAGGTTCAGAGCACTTGGTAAAGTGTCTTGTGAACTCACCTCACTGAAGGAAGCCCCCTATATTTTTGTACAGAGGACTGGTTTGTCGTGTCACTACAGAAGAGGTTAACTGCAAGAGTGAATATATTTTCCCTGTTACTGTGGTTTCTCATGCTTTTACAAGAAACATGCAGCAGTTGTAGGGTTAGAACTAAGGAAAATCACTCTATCTGCTGCTGCTTTTTGAGAAGCAAGCTATTGTACAGGACGTTTTTCAGCAACTCTCCTTTTCTCCCTGCATGTCTAGAATAACAGTCTGGCAGCCCTTGTGCAGGAGGAGTTCAGCAAAAGAAAGGACAGTGTGATGAAAACACACTTCTGGATTCATAACCAGTACTTTTAACACATAGTTGTAGCTGCACCTGATGGAATAATTGCCTCCTAAATGAATCTGTTTAACAAAAAATACACCATATGCTCTCTTAAAATGTTAGTATTTCTAGAAACAATGTATACAAAATTTGAATGGCATTGTGAATTGGTATGGAGGGGTTGACTCTGTGCCTCTTACTTTTTCCTAGAAAAAAAATGAGATACCTTTGTGTAAAAGTATGAAAAGCAAAACTAGTGAACTAAAATTAGAATTTAGAGCTCAGGTTCCCATCTTCATGATAAAATCGATCCAGCTTAGACAACTTATCTGCACTTCAGCTCTCCAAGAATGTTGAAAATAATTTAGTAAAACAGTGTTCGGTAGCTAGAACAGTTTACGGTCTACTACACCAAGGGAGCAGCCTTATGTTACAGACTGTTGAGAAGAGGGTAGCAGAGGCATGGTACTTAATCTGTTAGTCATTCTGCAAAACTAATACTGTGAAAAAAATGCTAAGCAAACAAAAATTAAACAGCAAAATGCTCACATGACCCCAGCTGACGTTTGCTAAAGAGGAAGGGGCTAACCAAAAATTGTCCATGCTCTAAATGATTCACTGTTTTTACAAGTGTTAAGAGATTAAATATTTACTCTCCATTTAGGAAAAAAACAATAGAAGGAAAAAGGTTAGGCCTACATTAGCAGGTAGTGTGGTAGAATGGCAGAGACTACAGAGGAAAACAATTGGTGCCAAGGAACAGATTTCTGCACTAAGTATCTCAGGGGAGTTATTGCAGCCTAGCCCTAGTCCAAGTAAGTCCTGTGGCCTGCATACCCATTAGTGGCTGGACTACATTCGATTCATTAGAGCAGATCTTATGGTTTAATTTCATCTGAGAGAACCAAGGCTGCGCTCCTTAACCACCTTGCAATACAAATCAAACTGTAGCAAATCTGCAGGTGATGCCCTTCAAAAGCACAATACTGATTTAAACTAAAACATTAATGTAGTCACATCTGGAGTTTCCTAAATAACCTTGAGACAGTTACTATTACAGTGATGCCTAAAGGTAGTCTCTTTCGTATGATCTTACCTCATCTAAAAGGATGCTTGCAGCAAACTCAAATGAACAGGAATTACAAAAATACTGAAGTTCCAAAAAGTGAGAACTCTTACCTCGGTCTGCGATGACGCAAGCTACTGCAGCAGTAACACACACTAGCACAAGTAGAGCAGCAAGGAGAAAATGCACAAATCTTCCAACTGAAGTGATCACGAGAATCTCCAAAAGAAAAAGAACAATCACTTTGAAACAAGGTCTTGTGCAGCTGAAAAAGCTGTCTACAGCTAATGAAGAGAGATTCATGAGATAAGTAAGAATCTAAGAAAATTCAGTGTAAACATATCAGGTATGTTTGCTTTAAGCTTTATAGCACAGGGACGCTCTACAGAACAATATAGACTTAAATTACCACCATGAAAAGAGGCTTGATATCTACCATTCATGTTTTATTAATTCATATTAATTATTCGATATCAAATAATTCAATTAATTACAAATTCATTGTAAGTTAAAAAACTTAAGAAAAAAATTAAGTCATATACAGTGCTGTGCTTGTGCCTTGTTAGTCAGAATTAGTACAACTCTTCACATCAATTAACTATATAAAAGCAAATACTCGTTTCTCTGAAAACAAATCCAAAATGTTACTTTCCTCTAGAAAATATATCAGTGCTTTCATCGCTCCCTGGTATCCTCAGAGAAATTCTGGTTTCACTTACCTAATAATGAAATCCTGAAGAGTGTGGGAGGGAGAAAAAAAGTCAAAGACATTCATCACAAAAGGAGTCATTACTAAGTTAAATCACATTCAATATTTAATTGTATTTCAAATTGCATTTAACAGGCTTTAAAACTATTACATATTCTTAACATCAGAATTATAGCTAGGCATGTATTTATCTTTATTAGTCTAGTATTGCAAAAGAGGGTGAATATCTTCAGAATTACAAGCAAGGTGCGTTTCATGTTAGTGAAGCATAATTAACTAGTTGCTGTATATTCCCTTATGTTTTCATGTTCATTGATTAAACTCATTCTGAACAAAATTATAGTTTTTAAACACTCTTAAAAATAAATAATATTATCTCAAAAAGTAAAATAACATCTTCTAACAGTGGAGGAGAGCTCTTCTGAAAGCAACCACTGTTCTTTCAGACCATCTCCTCAGTGTTTGTTGACCAGCTCTGCTGATTTGACTTCAGTGGAAGCATATGCCTCCTGCTGTGCTCATACAGAGAAACTTAGGAGTACTGTGCTTTCAATTTATGATTTAACAGAAAATTACCTTTGCTTCCACCTTTTTTTTCAAGAAAAACTTCACGCTTTTAAGGCTCATAAAGCAGTATCAAGTATTCAAGCCCACGACTGCTTGTTGTAAAATTCACTTCTAATTCTGTCTCTGTTTTACAATTACATTTGGATTCCACAATCTTCCTGAGGGTTGAAAAAAATTTCAGTTTAAAATTGTGAATAACTGTGCAAGTGATGAAATGGATTTCTGGTATAATTGTGCTTGTGACAGGCACCTTACACCCTGCAGATGGCACCTTAAGATCTAGTAGAGCGTGCTTTTGAAGGGGCAATCAGTCAGAAGTGGTAATTACAACAGAAACCCCCTGCAGTTGTTTGAATTCAGGCACTGTTGCTTGAAAATGTATGTGGTAAAAATATCTAGCCCATTAAAACTCCCCAACAGATTTAGAAACAATACTACTTAGTATTAATGATACATCTGCATGCTCAAATCCGCAAGGAATTTGTTTAGTCTACTAAAAGTACTTTTGTTAATGTCATAGTGTACCAACCAGTGACTACACTAAAGTCATCTCAAAGAAAGCAAGAAAACTTCTCAATTCCACATTCATGTATTAAAATATGGCAGTATTATCTAAATTAACCTGTACAGAATTTTCAAAATTCCCATTTTAAGACTATGGATATGATATAGAGAAAAATTAATAAGTAGGTCTTTAGAACCCATTCAAATATTCAGGCAAAGCTGATACTGTGAAACACTTCTGAAGTCATTTTTCCCCCTTCAGTTTGATGTCTGTATGTGTACATAGCACTTACCCATTTCAATACAACTTTTGCTGTATTTCATTACATTTACAGCCTGTGAATTTAAATGGATATTTAAAATTTCAGCAAATGCATGATCTGTGTGCATTTTCACTAAAAACTATTAAAATATGCATAAATTAATCCTTAAGTGCAATATATTTTAGAAAGGACAGTTCAAAATAGGTACCTAGCCTACTTAGCTCCTGATCTGTGAGCAGTGGTTTTGTCGTGTTTTCTGTCACCATCCTGTGTAATAAACATTTATAGAATAAACCAAATTCTTTCAGAATTCTGTAATCTAGCCATTAAAGCAGGAATATTAATGGCTTCCTAGATGACTAATAGTGCCACTTCTTCAACTCACTTGTTGAGGATATAAACATAAGTAAGTTTATTAACATTTCTAAACATACCTTTCTGTGTCTAAGTCCCACTCTCTAACAGTTAGGGCTAATGTTAGCTTACTAAAATCACCCATCTCTATTATAATGCATATCTTGAATTGCATGGTGACTGCCAATGACACTTGGTTTTACATGCAGCTATTCCTACAAATATTTAGCAAAAATGTGAAACATTAACTTCTGTTCTCAATTGAGATGCAAATTCAAGGATGCAAACATACTCCTAAGAGCAAAAGTTATCCATAAGGCATTTAATTAAAATTGCTAACATGAAACTGAGTATCTCCGAGATCACATTACACAATTAAGGTAAGAACACTATTACATTTTATGTCTGTATGAATTTTTCATCATAAAGGACTTTATAGTCCTTTAAAGAAATATTTAGGTACTACAGCGACTTTTGAGGTTAATAGATTACAGGAACAACCCCTAACTGTACTTTGTGAAAGTAATCACTTTTTGTGAGAACAATGGAGACAAAACAGTATTAACTGCCACAGAAATAAAAGGATGCTATTTATTTTGACATTTACATGGTTACTGCAACAGTATTTGAACAGTTTACTAAGAACAGCTTATGGAACATATTCATTAACATTTAGGCCCCAAGTACAAATGAAAATTGAGAGGAAGACATTGAGCAACTTTCTCAAAGGGACACTTGCTCAAGATCAAAGAGCTCGAACGTATGGAGAAACAAACACTAAAGCTCAAGTTTTCTACTCTATCCTTCTATGTGCCATTGAATAGGATACCTGTTAATGACCAGAAACACATAGGTCCGTGCTATACATGGTCAGCGTGCCAAGTGAGAAAGTTCAAATAATTAAGGCACATAAGCTTAAATTTTCTGTGATCGGGTCAAGAACACATCAATCATGTTAACTCGACAAGACGGAAACAGGGAAGATGGAAGATCCAAACAGGGCAGTTCTAGAAAACGGAAACTGAAAGGAATAATGAAAACCCTGTTAAAAAAAATAAGTCAGTGTGCATCAGGGCACTGCACGACAGGAAATGAGTGACAACAGCACTGGAGAAAAGCAAGAGAAGATGACTAAAAAGATTCAGATGGTAACAATGGGACACAGTGATAGAAAAGATCAGGCATTAGTTCCCTGAGCCAAGGACAGACAGGGCGATTCTCTGAGCAGCCAAGGATAAGGTAACATCACTGATTTGTACAAATTGACAACAAAACCACGCAGTACTGGACACCTGCAGGAGAAGCCCTTGCAGTGAAGCAGGAAACTCCTCTGTTTTTTCATGTTCAAAACAGTGAACGCAGCCAGAATTTTGTGCTACAGGTCTGCCCCTGCTTAACTGCTGAAATTACTCTGCTCCTTCACAAAAGTTTTTTTTTTTAAGCTAACATCTCATCAAAAGAGAAGTCATTGGGCATCAGGAAGAGGGAACCCTGAAGAGCCGGGGGAAAATGCCTAGAGTCCCAGCAGACAACTGCTTTATGAGGGAATGGCTATTTGAGCAGCTGATTCTAACAGCTATTTCTAACCACCCTTACCATGACTGCTGGATCCTTTCAATTACATGGTTGGTAGACTGCATAATGAAATTAAATAATTTAAACTTTTAAAGTGTTTTGAACAATGTAACCCATTTTTAGTATTTCTAAATATGATTATTATTCTATACCACACAAAGTTCACCTCAAAGGGGTTTTCTCCTTGCTGTTACCAAGGTGCTGCAAAAATACTCGTAACTGTGACAGTCACTGTAGTTCACAAACATTTATTGAAAAGGCATGAGATAACGCCATGCATAGAAAGAAAGTATTGCACTTCTAGAATATTCCATCTACTCTCCAGTTAAGACGTTATAGCCTTGATAGAAGAAACATATGATTCAAGTGGAAAAACTAAGATGGGGGGCAGTTAAAAGACTACCATGAAATCTTGAAGTTCACTTCCACTAAGAGTGGATGGAAGAATTTTCATCTTCATTTGAACAGCCAGACATCAACAGGCACAACTTTGCAGACTCAAGTTTGGCTTTCCTGCCTGAAGTTTTCCCTTGCATACAATAAGAAAAGTTGCAATAAAAAGACAGGCTAGAAAAAAGTGACAGAGCTTTTAATTACCATTTGCTCAATGCGAGAAGGGAAGAATAAACATTATGATAATGACTTTCAAAACTGGCTCATTTTTAAATTTTCTTTTTGGCTTAATGTGACAGGTTCTGAATTAATCTCTAGAAAACATTCAACTCAAATTGACCTTCCACTAGCTAAGCTTAAAAACACAGCAACTGCGAAGCATCAGCCTGGATTCTAACTTTAAGGACTCGCATATAAATGCCGCTTTGCACTTTTAAACATAACAGATGCTCGTGATGCTTGGTGCTCTGCTAAACAGAACAGTAGTATTTAAAACTCCATTCTGTTTTCTTTTATAGTCCTCTCAGGTCATTCACTGCTGAGTGGCACTGACTCGTCGCACGGTATTGATCTGTGGCCATTTCCCAAGCGATTTTACAGGATCTTCTCCCCACCACCACCTTTTAATGCAGTTTAGCCTACAACCAACATGCACAGAGGTAGGATATACTGAAGACACTTAGAGGGCAAAACCAACAGAAAAGTTCTGTGACAGTCACAAAGGCCTTGTAGTATTTTTAGTACTTTCGGCTACCCAGTGGGATACTGTTGAGAATTATTGTTATCAACGATGACTAAGAAAAACGACTAGTCACCATTGCCGAGGTAATGAGTTTGTTAACATGCACTGATGCAGAGGGACAACTCGCACTATTTGCTCGCTTCCAACCCAACGTGCTTTCACGAAAATACGCGTTACACGGGTAAAGATCGTAATTAAAGCCTTGAATTGCAAACTCCAGCTCAACTGACAAACGCAGCGCTCGCACACTGCGTCCACAACGCGGCAAACGCTGCCCGCGCGTGACCGGCGACGAGCAGCAGCGGCGGGGGCCAGGCGAGCGCCTCCTCGCGGCG
>VZSC01003594.1:156942-206480 GCA_013398225.1 Steatornis caripensis
GGGGCGGCTGGGCGGTAGCCAGCCCCAGCCCCGGGCCCGGGCCCGGCGTTTGTGTGGAGCAGCAGCCGTTGTAGGCGCCCGCAGAGCAGGATCGCGGGCAGCCCGCAGCCCCGCGGGAGTGCACAGCCGCCTGGCGCCCTAGGTCGGCAGATATGTTTGTCCGTAAAGGAAGAAATAGTGAGGTGAGTACG
Source organism: Steatornis caripensis (assembly GCA_013398225.1). Lineage (NCBI taxonomy): Eukaryota > Metazoa > Chordata > Aves > Caprimulgiformes > Steatornithidae > Steatornis > Steatornis caripensis. The sequence continues at coordinate 157,134 of VZSC01003594.1, forward strand.
GCTGAACAGTTTCAGCCGTGGAAATGAAACTTACCACAAGGTTTCTGTAAGTGAATAAACTTTTTTACTAGCAGGACTGAAGGGAAAGTTAATCCAAAACGCTCCCTCAGCAGATTATTAAACTGTTGCCACAGTCTGCAGTGCGGAGCGGGGGGGAGGAAAGGGGGGCAAGGGGGAGCAAGAGCTGCTTCTGCCTGAGGAGCTGTTCCTGCTCTTAGCCAGACAAGCCTGACAGGATTTGGCAGCACCGTGCAATAAAGGGTGAACGTCCAGCAAAGGTCCCATTGATCTGCTGCACCATACATTGTCTATGCTGTCAGACGTCTCCAGGAAAGGGTCGTATTTACATCTGCCAGAGAGGATATTAGTATTTTGCCAGGGCCAAAACAGGACAGGGAGTAAAGTTTCAGCCACAGTGACCATCTCTTTGTTTCACGATCAGGTTAGAGGAACCGGGGTAGGATAGTGCTTGCTCATGCAGGAGGACCACACGTAGATGAGAGTGGGTACGGGTCAATATGACAAAAAGAATTGCGCATTGAAACTAGTGTTTTAATCAATTCAATCTAACTATGTATTTAAATTAAATCAGAATGGCTTGATTTTTGACCTCTGCACTTTAGAGCTTAAAAGCACAGAAATTTGTGAATCATCTACACGTTGATTCTCAAAGTCACTTGAATATTATGACCAGGACACTGTTGACTGACTTCTCTCCCAGCTCACTCTTTGCAAGATGAAATGTTACTCTGTCAGTCCTGTTCTATCTGATGTAAAACAACAGCAAAAAAACCCCGAAGAAAAACATCAAATAACATCAAACTGTAAATCTGACAAGCACATGAGGTAGCGTAGGTTCAAAATACTGCTTCAGTTACTTAAAAGAAACATTAGATTTAGATTTCTTGGCTGGTAATTTGGCCTTCTAGCCAAGACAGTGAGTGCCCCAACTGTCTTGGTACATATTTTTGATCACTCATATTTCCAGTTTTATCAAAGAACTAGACAGCTCTGATTACTGTTAACCAATAATGCCCAGTGCCTTGTAACTTTTTTAGATTAGGCACCTCATCCGCCTACAGAACCATTTCATTACTATGCACTGTTCAATATATCCCCCCCGCTATGTGTGCAGGATACCTGCCCTCTCTTTGTTGTGGACTATGAGCCCTTTAAGTCTAGGAGTAAGATCCCAGGGCTCAGTCCTAGCGCTTTTGCTTAACTTTCTTAGAGAGAGGGCAAGCAAATTTCGTCCTTAGATGCCCTTGCACAGCCTTTTTCTCTCCTGTCCCCCTCTTCCTTAAAAAAAGGAAACACACACAAAACACTGATGTAACACATTCTTCACCTTTCACAGCTTCACTGTTCCCTAGAGAAGTCCATTTTCACCTGTGACCCCCCCTCCAATCAACTTCTGTAGGCAGGTACCCAGGGGTTAAATCAGGGTTTATTTCTCATGCAAGCTTGATACTGGGATTCAGAAGTGTGTTACAGTGACGCAAGGAGCCCCAAACACCTAACTTTAGAACTCCACTGCCCATTTCTACCTACCTGGTGTACAATTAGTTATATTATTAAATTGTAGCAACAGAATTTGCCTGCTGAGATGCTGCTGTTTTCCTCACTCTTTTAAGATCACTGTCTATAGGCCATGCTTAATAGTACAATAGTAGTACTATCTGCCACTACATTTGAAGCTTAGTGCAATACAGTGAATATATTTTATGTTGCTGCTGTATGCATTTCTGCAGGTCTATTCACTAATTCCCAAAGAACATCTTATTACAAGTTCGTAAAGAGGTCATAATATGTGAGAAGCCAGATAAAGACATGCAGTAATATCTAGTAAGGCCCAAAGAACAACTTTCTGTTGGTGGTAAATACAGAGCATTCCAGTAGAACCATGTTGTGTAAACCTCCCTATTTCTACATATTTTGTTTTGACATAGCCACTACAATATTTAATAGAGCTAGTCATAAAACTATAGTTTCCTACTGGGTAAATTGGGTGAGGTACCCCAGGACATCTCAGAGCCTCAGATGACTCTGCATATTAGGATAACAACTGGATTTTTTCCAGTTACTGGAAAAAGCATATTCTTGCTGAAATACAGTTCTTACAAACACCGCACAGGTTGTAAATTCTCCCTGGCAAAAAAGTCAGATAAAACTAAGGGAAAGTTTTATAAGGGAAAGATGCATTAGGTTACTTCTTAACTGATGTTCAAAGAGGGAATCCCACAAAATTCTACAAGACTGCCTTCTGTAGAAGAACTTGAAGTGTAATAAACTCATGTATGCTCATAGAAATACATGGACTATTTTAAAGAGCAGTATCATGATGTTCTAATTTCAGGACTTCATGATCTCAGTCCTTAATACTAGCCACTTCAATACAAGGTTGAATTGGTCTATGAGTTTCAAAGCCTGCACGTGTGAGAGGCTCATAACAAATCAGCTTTTAAAAGGGTCTGGACTTCAGTATTAAGGTTCTGGCATAAGGTAAGACACAAACACTTAGTCCTGTAAAATCAATGATGTCTTTGGAGTGTGACTTGAGATAGATAGTTATTTTCAGGAGCTTAGTAGCCACGGCTTATGCTTTAGCAAGCTGTGGAACTACAACCTCCAGCACTAACAGAGTAAGTCACTTTCAGAACATAATTCCAGGGATTCTGCAGAATCTACCCTCTTTACCGCCAACAACTAGATAGGTGGTAGGCTTAACAGCCAGCATTCTGGTTAGGAGGCACAGTAATATTTAATGGCATTATAGATCCCATACCAAAATAAGCAGGCCAATACTTGTTCCAGAGTCTGTAAACCCTGCCTGTCTGAATAATAAGCATTGACCATCTGTAGGACCAAAACTGGAGGGTTTACTTCCTCAGGAGTAAGGGTTGATCACTTCATCTGGTGAATCTCCACCAGAAAAAAAGAAACAACTCCCATTATAGAGACAAAGTATCTTTTCCAGGTTATCAGGGCCCAGGCCCCTATTTCAGCAACCCCATCAGGAATCTACTGTTCCTGAGACAATAAAGTCCTGTGACCCACCAGTTCTGCAAGTTAAACATCAGTGCTTCATAGCTGTAGCCCTCACAAACAAATCACATCAAACCAAAACAAGTTAAAACCTCTCTACCTCTACATCCTCCTCAGCTGTATCACAGGAAGTTGCCAAATCTTCTTTCCCAAAAAGAATTCTTCAATATTCTCCACCTTTAAAAGACAACCCCCGCACCTTCAGGTGGGATCAATTTTGAATTAGCCATGTGAGAATCAGCTGTGTGAACTCTGGGCTCACACCTATACCTTGCAATTTTTTTTTTTTTTTTTTACAGAGCAAACTGTTATCCATGGTTGCTTGTTCATTTTCGAGAAGTTTGAGGGTTTGTACACCCTATTACAAGTTTTTGCTAGAGAAGAGTAAGAGAAGTATGCTTATTCCCATCCTTTCCTTGAGAGGAAAAAAGAATACTTTTGCATATGAGATTATACATCAAATTGTAAATAAATACAGTTGTATGTGGAAGGCTTTTAACATTTATCAGAAATCTGCACCTAGTTTTGTTAGAGAGTTGGGCCTGAAGTGTGATGTGTGCTCTCACAAACTGTACGTTGAAGAATTTCATCTGAGAAAATGAATACAATTCTGTTCCACCTTTTAGTAAGAAAAAATTATTTCAGTGATTCATTAAAACACGTTTTAGTGAAAAAACTCAGACATTTTACAAAAATACAGGACTTATATTACAAAATATTAGATAACTATGAGACTTGAAAGTATGAAAATCAACATTAATGACCTAATTCATTTCTGAAAAATTAGATTTCACAAACATAATACAGGATTCAATATATTTCCAGGAGAAAGCTTGCTTATCTCTTTCAGATGGGCAGTGCGTTACAGTGTAACAGCTTCTGGACAAGCTGCTGTCTCTAGAATCCAAGGCAACTGCTTAGGTAGAAGCCATAGGCCAGGGAGCAATACTAGATACAGCCCAAGGATTTCCTGATTGTTTATGCCAAGAGGAACGGTTTCAAGGGGAGGGAGCAAGAGAAACACACTCCAGACGGGCCGGCAGCATTGGCGCCTGTGACACACGGGCTGTGAAAATCTTGCATTTAGTCCCTGTACCTGAACCCGTGCAACATAGAGCTAAACTTGTGTTACTTGCAAGGCTCATGGGCTTTTCTGAAGTTAAAAAAAAATCACCATTCTTCCTCACTGAGGATCTGGTGGTATTAAATTGTAACTGTCCTCAGAGCACTCCTGCAGGATCTGGATTTAGTAATAAGGTAGAAAGCGACAGATGAACAGATTTTGCCTTTCCTGTGTTAGGAAACATACCTTAAAACCCAGCAGTTTTTCACCTTGGGGATAGCTGAAAATTAGTTTCACTGTTACGCATGTGTTTTGTAGAGACATTGTCCTAGATTTGGTCTGGCAGAAGCTACAGTGGGCATACTCATCATTTCGATTGTTGTTAATGGGCTATGCAATATCACTGACTATCAGTCACAAACTTTCAGAGAAGTTTATGAAATTGTTTGTTTTCTTATATTCTTACCTACTAGAGGCAGATGAATAGACACTACAAGGTAAGTAAAGGTTTCCATCCTTTATGGTTTTGGCAAATACTTGAAAATGTGCTTCATGTATCTATCTCAGCAATAAGAAGCAAATCAAAATCAGGTTGCATATTATACAAAATAGTATGCCACTTGACTGGTGGATAGGCTGTAGTAAAAGAACAGTAAGACAGCAAGTTTCAGAGTAAGTGTTTATTGATTTATTGGCATCGTTGTTAATCTTTTGGATGGTGAGAATGGGTTAAGTATACCAGCTTCACCTGCAAATGACTGACATTTTAGAGGTCACGCGCTGTATTAATGCTTACATCTTAATCAGGATTTTTGTTTGTTTGTTTTTCTTAGGGTAAAACACTGGATTTCTGTTAGAAATTCTGCAAGAGTGATACTATCAGTAAAAATGTCATACTTAATGAAAGGAGTTAAATGTTGCAGTCCTGTGAATCAGATGCAGAAAGTAACAGGAACTCTGTTTAAAGCACACATATTAAAGAACATATTGGGTGTCAATGAACAAAAACTCAAAATTTCACGTGCATCATCTCGACTTAGTTCTGAAAAGGCAAACTCTTATAATTATGTCATTGTTGGAGCTGGATCAGCAGGGTGTGTACTAGCCAACAGGTTGACTGAAGACCCTCTCAGTACTGTACTACTTTTGGAAGCCGGCCCTAAAGATACCCTTCTAGGTAGTAAAAGACTGATGTGGAAGATTCATATGCCTGCTGCATTAACTTACAACCTCTGTGATGAGAAATATAACTGGTATTATCACACAACATCACAAAAGCATATGGATAACCGAATTATGTACTGGCCCCGTGGAAGAGTGTGGGGTGGCTCCTCTTCTCTCAATGCTATGGTATACATTCGTGGGCATGCAGAAGATTATAATCGGTGGAGCAGGGAAGGGGCTATAGGATGGGACTATGAATATTGCTTGCCCTATTTTAAGAAGGCACAGACACATGAACTGGGGCCAGATCAGTACAGAGGTGGAAATGGACCTCTGTATGTGTCAAGAGGGAAAACAAACCATCCTCTTCATCATGCATTCCTGGAGGCAACCCAGCAAGCTGGGTATCCCTTCACAGGTGATATGAATGGCTATCAGCAAGAAGGATTTGGCTGGATGGACATGACTGTACACCAAGGTAAATCGTATAGGGGTCCTTACGTAATTTGTATTTCCAATCTAGCAGTGGTCCTTCTGAAAGCATTTTGGAATATGGACATATAATCTGCACTGAATGCCATTTGGTTGTTTAGATTACTTGACAGCTATGGCACTGTGTATTTACACCTTGTTCATTTCACAGCAGCTTGCTATCAGTCTAGGATGTATTTCATTGAAAATTGCATTGGCATGCAAACCTTGATTCGTAGTTAAATTTGGGAAGGAGAGTGGGTTTTCAGAATATCATTGTGAAATCTGTTATATTAAAATAAAATCTTTAGTTATTATATCAAATCACAGTTGCTTTGAACTCTATAAACTCTGTGAAGGCTTTCCCTCTGTAAAAATCTTGATATTTACTGGCCAAAATCTTGAAGAATCTGAGCATGACTATTTTGATGTTTAATGTAAATATACATTGTAGGTCAAAGATGGAGCACAGCTAGTGCTTACCTTCGCCCAGCCATATCACGCCCAAATTTGTCGGTTGCAGAGAAGACACTTGTAACAAAAATATTGTTTCAAGGAACAAAATCCATTGGTGTTGAGTATGTGAAAAATGGGCAAAGGAAAAAGGTAAGAGGTTTTTATTTTTCAGTATGAAAGACATGAGTCAAAGCAAAATGAATTTTTTTTAAAACAACTTTTATTAAAAGTGGCACTTTACTATGCAAAAGGTCTGCTTTGCAGATGCTGTGTTGTCTATTCCAGTTTATGATTCGTTGTCAGTTATTTTACAGTAGGTGATATTTCATCTGTATCGATTTAGAGATTAACATCTCCATTATATTTCCATCTCTCAGTGCTGAGGTGACAAGCCATAACGTGGTGTTACACACGAGTGTTGTGTAAGGCTTCTGACTGGAACTGATGGTGCCGTCATGCAGTGTCTCAGTGTATTGACTTGTGTGCTGAAAAGCTGATGTTTCTGAAAAACAATTCTGAAAATGCTGTTCTGGCATAGAAAATCTGTAAAAGCTAGATACTGGAATCTGAATGGCTCAAGGGATAAATAATGAGTCATGCAGTTCTACTTTGCCAATATGTATTAAGTTTTGGGATAGTAAAGATGAAACGTGCCTTATGATTGTTTGTGGAATTAATATTTTTCAGTCTCAGTCCAACTTCCATTAAACATGTGATCACGTAGAAGGAAGCTTGAATTGCCATTACAACTTAACTCTGTGGATAAACGGTTCATTTTATGCAGCTTTCAATCCATTGACTTCTATAAAACCTAAACCCTTCTCGTTTCCGTCAATCACCTCGTTCACCATTATTCTGTGTGGCTGAGGTGCCATTCAAAAAGGACAGGATTACTACAAGTTAGCATGCACTCCATGCTAATCTGTTAACGCTTACCATACTACACGAAGAAACAGTGCTTGTTAATGTTGCTTTAGAAGCTAAATGTCTCAACTAAAATAAAAACAAGTAGTTACTTATGATAGCACCTTACATTCTACAAAAGCGGAGAATGCAGGTGACCAATACCGGATGTGTTTCCTTGAACCCTCATGGGTTTTGCCTGATAATGAGAGGAAGTTCAGGGGCATAATTCAGTGCCTCATCTGTTTTTTCCTCACTGTGGCCACACTGATATATTAAAATTCACAGATAAATGTTATAGTATTACTTCTGCAAATGTGTATTGCTTTAAAACATTGGCCCAGTTTAGGTATCATTAGAATTTGTATTAAATGTAAATTGTTGCTTACCTTTGTTTCTTCCGTGGTGCAGTTGTTCCTTCATAAGGTCAGGTGAATCTTGAATCTTTTTTTTTTGATAATGTGCAAGAGTTACTCTAACTCAGTGTTTATACAAAGGGTATTTTGTATTTCAACAAGCATCATATGTGCAACTAGGGAGGATGGAGTGCATCCAGTGTGTGTGTGTTCATGAGCCATCTCATTGGAATAGAAAGGGATAGTTTGAACAACTTTGGGTTCATCCACGTCATCCTCTTTCAAAGAGTAAAGGGAAAGGGAGGGGGGGTATCCATATTTTCTTACTCTACACAGTTTTCCCTTTTGACAGTGAAAAGCACTGAGTGGTGGTTGTGATCCTAAATTTAAGAGATGTGGCAACACGGAAGAGGTAGCCCCCAGATACAAATGACAGAGAGAAGGATTTTGGTATTGCTACGTGAGGATATTTTGGGGCAGAAATCCTCGGAAAGAAGATATGACAAAACAACCCCATGGAGAAAGTCCTAGAAAAAGAAATATCCAGCACAGAAAATGGAGTCAAAGGCGGAGGAATAGTTTAGCAGCCTGTATCGTGGCCAGCTCAGGGCTCAGACTCAAACTTTGATGAAAAGTCTGTCAGTAAAACAGAATTATATATATGCCTGCAGTCAGAGTTTTCTCAGTAGTGCTTTAGTGGTTGAGGGCCTTCTGAGGACTATGGTGAGCTAAGAAACAAAACATTAGTCTTGGCTGAATTAAGAATTGAGAATTTTTGAGCTAGAGTGTCTCTGAATTCCACATCTTTCTTAGGAGTTTGAGTTTTAATTTACAAACTGTTATTGAAAATGCAAGCGACGCTTAGCTGACTGATCTGAGTGTCATAGGTCCTTTTTTCCTGGAAAGCAGTGCAGGAGTTTATTGGCAGCCGTGGTACTGGCTGAGCTGAATGTTTGTCTGCCATACAGTTTGAATGGATTGTAAACATGAGAGTAAATACAGAAATTATCACAGTGAAAACTTCATCATTTCTCTCTGCTGAAACTTTTGGCAAGATAGGAATACATTTAGAATGAGAACGTGTGGGAAGGGTGTCTAATCTGGATCAGAATAGCATATCTGAACAGAAGCTCCTGACATATTGCTTGCATTCAAATCAGGCTTAATAATGTTAGGACTTTTGTGCTCATTTCCTTTTAGGCTTTTGCCAGTAAAGAAGTTATTTTAAGTGGAGGTGCCATAAATTCTCCACAGCTGCTTATGCTGTCTGGGATTGGCAATGCAGATGATCTAAAAAAGCTGGGGATCCCTGTTGTTTGCCATCTTCCTGGTAATCTTAGTATTTCTTTTAACCTTACATCTTCCTATGGATGCAATTCAAAGACCATTACATCAAATTAATCCATTAAATTCAGTTGTCTTTATGTCAGGTTGTGTGGACTGAAATGAAGTGTTACAAATCAGTGGATACATGCATTGATTTTAGAACTGAGCAACTACACTTTCTTCACTACATTTGATAGTGAAGAATGCCTTTCTGAAAAATGCCACTGAGTACTCTTAATGTAAAGCGGCAAACTTACCATTTAGAATTGTGAATGAGTTGTGATCACAACTGATTGTGTAAACTCCTGCTCTCATATCAAAGATAGAAGGAATAACATGAACTTTTCCTTTAAACTAGAAAAGCTAGTACTGTATTTAGAAGTCATCTCTGGCAATTTTAGAACAAGCGATATGTCTGCCATGTAACTTTCTATTTTCATTCTAGCTATGCTATGTTTATGTAAAACCTTATTCTGACATGAGCAAAAGGCTGATATGACTCATGGTCTTGGTCTTAGTCATCACTGCCCTTGTAAGAGGTTAGTTAGTTCCCGTTTATGCTGTTTTCTGGTTGCAAATGTTGTGTAAAATTGTTCTGTATGAAAGAACTTATTTTTTTTCTCCTTTCTTCTCCCTCCTCCTCCTTCCTGCTCCACCCCCAGGAGTAGGCCAGAACCTTCAAGATCATTTAGAATTGTACGTCCAGCAAAAGTGCACGAAACCCATTACTCTATATAACGCACAAAAGCCAGCTAACATGGTGAGGATTGGTCTAGAATGGCTTTGGAAGTTTACAGGTATGAAACAAAGTATGCAATCATTCTACCACTGATTGATTTAGGATTATTACAGCCTTTTATCCATGAATTTCAAAGTTTGGGAGCCTTCATATGTAATTTTTTTGATGTTCTGGGAAATAACTGGAGCTTGCAAATGGGCTCGAACTATTTCTTTTTTTCTAAATCAGAAGCTTTTAAAACAGTTATTATATCTAAGGTAATAAGGGAGTTTTTATATGCTGTTTTTTAACATTTTTATATCTCATTTTAAGAAAAATTCTACATTGAAAATCTTGGTGTACTGAGAAAACCTGTTATAAAAAAATGAAGAAAAAATTCTATTTGAAATAGATATCCTGTTAATAAAAACATATTGTTGAAGTGAATTAACTTTTCTGTATAATTGCCCCAAAAGAATTAGTTCGTTGCTCTGATGCAAGCCTTTAGGCTTACATGTAAATCACAAGTGACTTTTGTTAAAATGACACACTCATTTTATAGTAAACCAGCTGTAAGTTATACCTTAAAAAGAATCTGTAGAAGTAATCCTTGGAATCAGTAAAATAGTTTGGCCAAAGTTGAGGTCTTCATCACTTGCTGAATTACTGTGTTAGTGTTTGACAGCTTACGCTGAGTCTGTGTGGCTTTTCACCATGTAAGGAAATATTGAGGGCTAACTTAGGGCTTTAAACAGATGTGAAAATAACATAATATGGGGAGCATTGCAGGCTCTTCATCTTTCCTCTTCAGGGTAGGTACTGTGGACGGCTCTGCATGTTACATGTGACTGATGGGATAACTATACCGTGTGTCATGGAGCATGCAGTGCAGTAGTATCAGGATGCTGCAGTTGGTTCCCTCCACACCTGTTAGGATCCTGGGACCAAATCTGCCTCTGTAGTTTAACCCTAGGCCTGCCAGTTACAGTGAGATGACTATAATATCCCACTCCCAAATAAGTGGGATTTCCAGAGTTACACATATTTACATTTATCTAGTGATTAAAAAGCAGATGAAAGTGATGCATACTGCTTAAATTACAAGCTGTGCATAATGGATTTGCATTCCTTGCAATTACCACTGTATATATAAATTATTCCTAGTAGGTAAACCAAGGGTTAAGAAGTGGTGTATTTCTTGCGTTTCTGAGGTCTTTAATAGCCTTTCTCTTTCATTTACACTCTCTAGGTGAGGGAGCCACTGCCCACTTAGAATCTGGTGGTTTTATCCGAAGTGAACCAGGAGTTCCTCACCCCGACATTCAGTTCCACTTTCTCCCTTCTCAGGTGATTGATCATGGTCGGGTTGCTTCCACAATGGAAGCTTACCAGGTGAGTTGTTGAAGAACATAGTCCAGTAATGTTCTGCAGCGATTAGTAAGGAAGCTTCCACTTTATTTTGGCTATATACCGAAAAATATTTTGTTCAGTATACTACAAAAATATCTGGCTTAACCTCCTGCATTGGGGAGAAAACATGAGCTTATTATTTGATATTGCTGCCAAAATTATGTTACTTTTTATCTCTGGGAAAGTAGTCAAGTATTGAACTGGTGCTTAAGTATTTGCACTACTGAAGTGCCACAGTGCTATTGATTAGGGTAGCATTGTGCTACGTGCTGTACAAAACTAAAACAAGGTGTTCCCTATTCCATCGCAGTTTAGACAGAGGTTTAAGCGACAATGTATGAGGCTGCTCATTTATTCCTTGGCACAAATCCAAGCCCCATTTTAGACTATGATCTTGATCCAAAAGTCTGTGCTAATGCTGGGGAACTGTCACTGAATATACATGTTCCTTCTTGCTAATCTCTTTTCTTCAGTGATGATAGTGGTTTGGTCTGATTGCTGATTGTATTAGAATGCTCTGCTGCTGCTAAATTGAAATGGTTCTATTTTAAATTAAAAGAACAGCTGTAAGTTGATAAGACAGGTATATTTCCTTCCCCTTATGGAATATTGTATTTACAACAGATTTATATAACATGGAAAAATGTTCAATAGCATTTTCTATTATCTCCCTTTAACATTTACATATGCTTAATTTGTAAAGACTGTCCAAACTGCAAAAAAGAAATCATACTGAATTTGGAAATACATCTGGTGGGATTGTGTCATGAGTGTAGCATGGGTGTTGCAGGTCCATGTGGGGCCCATGAGAAGCACAAGTGTGGGCTGGCTAAAGCTGAAGAGTACAGACCCAAATGACCATCCTATCATTGAGCCTAACTACATGTCAACAGGTAAATGCAGCCTCTCCTTGCTCTGACGTCAACTTATTTCCTACCTGTTTCAGTAGCAGATTTTCTTATCTGCTCAACACCAGCTCATAAGTGCTGGTTGGTGCACTGTTATTTCTTAATTATAAAAGTCACTTAGTATCAAAAGAGGCCATTGTACAAAGCACTGTATAAACAAAAATAATTCCCTGTTGGGGACACAGTCAGGGTTCTTAGTGTTTGCTGCACCGTGCTATTCATTTCATCCTTCCTCTACTGGTGAAGGAATGGATCTTGTTTGTTCCTTTGTGCTAAGACTAGTGTCCTTGGGTAGGCAGTGGGAATAGCGAAATAAAGAGCAATTCTTCATAGCTCACCTATTCCCTTTTGGGATTGTGCAATGTAAGTGACAGTTTTGTTCACAGTGAATGTAAATATTTGTGACTTTGAAAAATATTCTACTTTATTATGGCTTTCAGGAATAAGTGAGAGCACTTCCCTCCAGCCTTTTCTCTGATGCTGTTTTTTTCTGTCATGCATTCTGAATGTATTACTAAATTAAGGGTATACTTACAATTTTCTTATTTTCTCTCCATACAGAAAGAGATATTTGTGAATTCCGCCAGTGTGTAAAGTTGGCCAGAGAGATCTTTGCTCAGAAAGCTTTTGAGAAATTTCGTGGGCCTGAAATTCAACCGGGAAACCATGTTCAGTCTGACAAAGAAATAGATGCTTTCGTAAGGCAGAAGGCTGATAGTGCTTATCATCCTTCCTGCACCTGTAAAATGGGTCAGCTTTCAGACAGCACTGCTGTAGTTGATCCCCAAACAAAAGTAATTGGCGTTGAAAACCTGAGAGTAGTAGATGCTTCAATAATGCCCAGTGTTGTCAGTGGGAATTTGAATGCCCCAACTATTATGATAGCGGAGAAAGCTGCAGATATAATTAAGGGCCTCCCATCACTTCAGGAAAAAAATGTTCCAGTATATAAACCCAAGACCTTGGAAACACAGAGATAAACAAATCTCCTCATCCTTTCACATATTTCGCTAATTAGATTTTTCATCAGCATGTTGGTATCTCATACTGAACATGTCAAGAAAATAAATACTATGCAAAACAACATATCCTGTTAAAGTAACTATTAATGTGAGCCATTCTCTTATATTAGACTACCTATTCATTTTTTCATCAGTTGGCTTAAGCTACTTACAGTAGTTAAACATGACCTTTTTGGTACAATTCACATTTTTTATTGAAGAGGAGCTATTTCTAAATGACAAGACAGTTGTGCACATAAGCCAGAAATACTGTGCAATTGCATGAAGAATGGAAGAGATTAGTATGTGCTATTTTGAAAATCATTATGATATGCCTTTTTATTTAGAGTAAAGATTTTAACTGCTGTGAGAGCGTTACCCAGGATAACAACTAGTCAGTAATCCCCACATCCTGCAAAGGCTAGTTAAGTAAGCATTTATACAATTTCACATTCACAGGCCAAAGTAGTATGTACCAGAACTCATAGGAAAGAGAGGAACCTGCATGTGTACAGAATTTGTCAAGTGTGGGTTTTATGAGAGGAATGCAGTTTACAAATCCTCACGAAAGTTAGACTTCACCATACTTGGCAGTCTTAACTGTATAGTATTCGGAAAGAAGACATGCAGTGTATTTATCAGAAACTTATTTTTCTAATAAAGCGGAACAGCAGCTGATATTCATAAAAACATACTGGAAAAGTGGAATTTCTCCTTGCTTTTTTTTTTTGCAAGGAGCTTAGTAGAATTCAGTGCACAATTTAAGGTGATTTAGTTGCACCACTTTATCATTTAGCACAGTAAAAGGTCTGCACTTCCTATAACGTCCTTAAAGTTACCGGTCTTTGCTCAAAGCTAAGTGTTTGCAAAAGATATTTCTCAGCAAATATTCTGAATGGTGCCTTAGTATCACTCAAATTTTATAAAAAAAATTACAGCCACGGTAGATTTTAAATGAATGGTTACGCCAAATAACTGCATAAAATCAGATATTGATGATACAAGAAGAGATCTTTATAAATTAGAAGGCATTTAGTCAGTAATTTAGTCAGTAATTTAGTCAGCGAAACAATGCTGTATTTTAGTTTGGACTTAAATCCTTGTTTTACTATCTTCAGATGTGTAAAGCAAGATACATGATCTTTCATGGCTGTTTTCTGTTTCAGTCAGTTTCAGGTACTGTTTTTTTGGGAAAAACCCAAAACACCTAAAGAAATTGAACTCTTTGAATGAAGTTGAATCCATTGAGTTGTTTGGATTTATTAAGTATTCCAAAATAACTTCTGACTAAGCAGCTGTCAAATTATAAAGTAAAAGCTTCTGTAGCCTGAGATTACTCAGGACTTACTTGTGGTAAACAAAATAAACTTTTTTTTTCCAGAAAAAATGGAATTTTACACCATTTGAGCAGATTGTAAAAAAACTTGCTGACTCAGATGTTGGCTAGAGAGACAACTGCAGATGTTTAAGGCAGATACTTCTACCTGGTGCTGCTTGCTGTAAGACAGTGGTTGGAAGCCCTGCTGCTGAAGGAAAGGGCTTAATTCATTAAATTGTCCGCATAAGAAGTAAATAACAATACTGAAGATGGAAGATGATGGCAGTGAACTCTGCTCCAAAAGGAGGCAGGTAAACCCTTTCTGTGTATGTGATGCATTCATTTGGAATGAAGGGAAGAGCAAGAATATTTTAAGTCATAAGTGATTGATTAGCTGTATTAATAAGACAATTTATCTGATGCACCTGTGCATTTGGAGAAAGCATGAACTGTGTATAGTGTACCTTTTTAGGGCAGATGGTTTTTATTCATCACCTGTGCTTTTGAGATTTTCATTTAAAGGTATTCAGTAGGTATCCTAGTGTCACTTGGAATCAAATTATTAGGATACTCAGAATAATATATACCGGCAAGACTTACCACAGTCCTGTGCAGTTGAGAGGGGAAGCAATTTGGAAAGACAGAATATTGAAGTTTGCAGATCTACAACATGGGTTTCCAATCTAGGCATGCGAGATGGGAATTGTTATTAGGCAACTGCAGAGGATTAACTAGCCACTGTCTTACACAACATTACTGAACACACACAGAGCTATCCTCCAGCATTTTGTCAAGCTGTAAAAGATGAGGAAATAGCAAAGTTAGATGTACATGCCAAACTGCATGTGTGTCTTATGTCCAGGTACACATTGCTCCATTGTGCAATCACATAACTGGGCATTTCTTCTGAATCATCGTCTTTTCTTGCAGTTCTAAACATACTTAGAAACCTTGCAACAAAGACACCCTCCCATTCAAAACACTTAAATATTTTAATTGCTGTGAGCCACAGTTGCTTTATTAATTTAGGCCTCACTGCTATAGCATGTTGAGGCTCCTTCATGACATTCCTTTGATGCAGTGCTAAAGAAATGGCTCAGGTATTTGAAAGTTTTGTTGCCCTGGGGAAATCTTTAGGTAACATCAAGCAGTCATTAGTTTCTCCTGCATTGTATCGGTTGCTGATACTGAACTCCTGTTAAAATCATTCTTACTTCTAGCAGGGTCAATTCTGCTAAGGGATACTTAGAACAGGTACAAGATATTCTAATATGTCAGTCTGCTAGCTAAAATGATCCATCTGTTACACCTTCTCGGATTGCAGAGCACCAGCTGATTGCCAGAGTTTTACTTATTTAATAAAAATATTACAGCATGTAACTGAGTATTATTCCCAGGTCTACCCGGACACAAATTTTTCTATAAATGCGCAGATGATAGTACTTTATGTATTCAAAAACAGTTAACTAAAAGCTGTTTGATATAAGAATTTGGAATTTACTAGCCCTGCCAGGATGGCTTGAACCAGCAGTGGTACTGCGAGTGAGAACACCAGCATTTCCACGGTAATAGCTTGCTGCAGATGCTGCTGACACAGTTGGAGGTCTCTGGCTGGGGCAATGAGATTAAGAAAGAACAGTGACCAAAAATGTTTCTTTTCTACACATATTTCAGTTCAAGTTGCTTCAGCATGAGAAATGCTTTTAAAAGCAGCAGTAAACAGCAGTATTTGCAAAACTGCATGATATTTATGTAAGGCCACTCAAGGTTCTGTACACCAGAACTTTTTATGTTTCTGCAGCTTAAAATCTTTTTCAAGTGTCTGATTTCAATTAGACTGCAAGCAAATGAGGCAGCTATATAAACACTGGAAAACTGGGAAGGGAGCTTGGAACATGCATTTTCTATAAAATAAACATGGAAACATATTGTGAGGAATAATAAAAGCATTTATGCATTTTTAAAAATTTTAAAATTATAGTTGAGTTACTGTAGAGAGAACACAAGCACGTCTTATTACAATAAGATTTTGTATTGTAAATTTTAGTCTCTCTTCTTCTGTCATCCAAGCTCCATAAAAAGATGCTGTTCAAATATGAATATATTTTATATATTCGCTTTTTCAGTGCATTTACTTCACTGAAAAGACTTAGCTATGTTTAATTCTTTACTGAAGATTTCTGTCATTATATACATATATAAACAAATCTGGAAACTCGTAAGATACGCTTTAATTGTTGAGATAACTTCTAGTTTTTCTGTATTAAGTAATTACTATGATTGGCAGTATTTTAAGGGTGCCAATTACCATGTAATTGTGCATGTATTGATTACTTTTTTCCATATACTTCTGTAATAAAATTGAATAGGTATTCTGTGTATTCATATATATATGTTCTCCCTTAAACCATTAACTATATAGAACATGGTTTATAACTAAATTTCCTTCATTATTTATTTTTGTAAGGACTGTTTTTTCTCATAAAATAGCATATCTGCCCTAAAGAGCCTCTCATCAGACTACTGAAAACTAAGGACTAACCATACTAGCAAGAAACTACAGTGAAGCCAGCATATTTTCTATCTCCTTGGACAAATGATTAATTTAAAAAATTGTCATTCAGATCAATCTGCCAAAATCTGATGTGCTGTCAAAAGTCCATGCAGTTAAGTAACCTGGTCTGCAATTTTTCCCTTTTTTTTTTTTATTTTTTAATAATTGTTCAGCTTCGGTTACCTTGAGGCATTTTTCAGAAGTGGGTATACCACAGTAGATGGAACTTTGAAAACTACACATTTCACAGTGATACTAGATCTGGAAAGCTCCATTTTGGTCTGCTAAAGTTTGTTTCTGTAAGCTGGGAAAGTGTACCAAGGCGCCTACTGCTGGGTAATAACCTACCCAGGTGTTTGCTGGCAGACAGCATGAAAGATTTGACGTTTTAGGGGATTTTCATCAGATTTTCCTAATTGTTTCCATAGATCTGTATCTAGGGAAGTCATAATCTCCTAGGTAGTAGCGGAGTAATTGTACCCTTTTTCATGTAAATACTCCAATAATTTAATTTCTTTGTGGTTAACAGACATCTTTCATAAAAGACTTGCACACTATGATAGCGCAGACTGATGACTACATTCCACACGTTCCCTCCCATTCTTCAAACAGTGGAAACAGAATTTAACTCTGGAGCTTCTTGGTGAAAAACAATTAGTAAAAGGAGTCCCAAGTATAATAAAATTATTACACAGTTTTATTTTGAAGAACATTTTGCATTTGTTTTAATACAAAATGATGTAGGTCAAGAAATAATTTACAAACCTTTAAATTCTTATCCTGGCATTTGAAATAAGAATGATTTCAGAGGATGTCTGTAAGCTATTAATAGGAAACCGTCATTATGTACAAAATGTTTATTGACATGTTTTAAACATCACATTTGTAAAAATGTGAACTGGATTGCTATCTAGCATATGAACTACAGGTAAAACCTGATAAAATAACTTGTTAGAACAAGTCATTTTTATCCAGTGCTAACAAAATAGACAGTAGCTTTCAGTATTTTTTGATTTTCCTCCAAGGTTGTATTAGCCTCAAAGTAATTTCAGGGTCAGGGTTTTACTGCATTGTGAACAATATCTAAGCCCTCTCTTGATTGCATAAAAATAAATCTTTGAAATAGTACACAGAGAACAACAGAAAGGTAGAGGCAATAAAATAGTATACTTCTTAGAACATCAAGGTTTTTGGTTCTGTGAAGAATCGTTTTATCGTATTTCTTTTCTTTCCAAGCAGAGTAAGTAGGACTGAAGTAAAACTTTTTCATTTACCTGTGAAATATTTGCTGCCCCAGATGCTTCCTGTCAAAGTAGGGTATATAGGTAATATATTTTGTCACAACGAATTGTCTCATGACCAGCAATATCCTGGCATGAACGTACCAATTTTGTAATTATTTTAATATTTATTTTTAGCATGGGATTAATACAAAAATAAAATTACATCTTATTTTTCAATCAAAACAGTTAAAATAACTTTAAATCTTTTACCTTTCCACATATAAGACTGTAAATAGTCAACTGTGCATCCCTTACCCAGAGAGATTCATTTGACTTAATTATTTTTAAAAAAGAAAAAAATGTGTTCTGTTGCCAAGTTCAGACTTGACACTTTATCCCAAAAAGAGATTTACACTGAGAGGTGGATCTATTTAAATATTTATGCTATAGATCTATATATTCCAAGTAAAAATACTTATATCTAGAATTCGGTGGAGAGTTACAATAATTAGGGTCCATAAATATTGCTGCAGTTCAATTACGGTACAATAATTACAAAATATAGAACATCTCTTTACAAATACAAATCATTGTATATTACAATTCATTTACAATAATTTCTACTATATAATTTTTAGCAAACTATCTTATCTAATTCTACTATAACCTGGTTGCAAGTGCATTAGTAAGAATGCAATTATTCCAGTATATTTTGCCCTTAACGCGATAGTCATAAAACAGACTATCTGAATGATATTTTCCAATGTAAACTGGTGTTACATACGAAAGATTATTCCTATATAACTTCTTTTTCCAACAATCTCTAACAGGTAGAGCATGACAAACTGTATTTTAGAAGAGCATTAAGAAAAGAAATCAGGAGGCAAGTTTGAAAACAATGTTAGAATGGATATGCAATGAGCAGCTGATATGCTATTGAGTACTGAGGTAATGACATTATTAGTTGTCATCACTCATCTCATGTTGCTATTTCCCACGCAACTTTGTGCCGGACTTACACAGACATTTCCATGGACAAAATCCTGCTCTACTATGAAGGACAGCAGCACAAGGCTGAAAGACAGACAAGGTATTACACCTCAGAATGCCACTCTAGCCCTCAAAAAACTGATTGTCACAATCTGCTTGGTTTCAAAATAACCTTATTCCTACAGAGGAACTGAAGATTCTCTGGGAGGAGACTTGACGTACTGCAGCTCTGATCACATTTCGGCAACCTGGAGATAATCAATTTATTAGTTATGGCTTCCTTGAGGTGTGACATCACTTGTACAAAACTTGATTGGTTATTCACTCCAGCTAGTGCCTAGCATCTTTAAACTATGAGGCACTTTTTCTGTTATTAAAATCGTTCTCCGTGTCAAATACTATAAGCTCGTAATGCATATCATTTCATCAGCTAAATCTTCTTCATATCGTCCCGTTTCTGGTTCTTCATCACTGTAGCCAGGACCAAAATCTTGAAGTTCATAATCTTGTCGGCTTAAAATGGGAAACATATCCCCATTGGTCCCATTGCTAATATTTCCATTGAGAAGATTACTTGCTGCACTTTCCATCTCATCAATAGTCATGTCACATGCATCAGCAATCTCATGTTTTGTAGCTGAAACAAATTTAGGGTCCTTTGCATACCTTCCTAGGCCTTCAGATATAAGTACCTGGCAGGTGGAGGGATGAGAATGAGATATGCAGTGGAATTACAGGAGAACAGACAGGTCATAGCAACATTTCTCATTTGTGGAAAATACTAGAAACCCCATGCTGAATCACTACAGGCAACCCACAGAAAAACTGCCTGTGTAAAGAACAATCAAATTGACAATCAAATGGCTTCAAAGCACACTGTGTCAGTTATGTGGTAATGTAATGGGTAAGCAATACATCTGACTTCTCTCTTTAGAAATTTGGGAGTAGTCTTTGATAAACATCAATCATCAGGCTGATACACTAAAGACTACAGTTAATATATTGCAGATGGTGCAATTAGAACAACTGTCTAAAGCACAGAATCCTAGACATCTTCTCGGTACTGTAGAGTACATGGAAGAAAGATGCTGAAGTCCCATTTGCAAATAAAATTTAACAAAGTATATTGTTCAGCTCATAGCAATGAAAAGGAAGTGATAGATGCAAGCAAGAACAGTAACTGATTCAGTTACTCTTTATCTTCAAATCTTTTTTTAATATAAAAAGGAATTCTTAACATTCTTTAGTACACCTATAAATCAATCCTTGTAGTTATTATTCACCTCTCTGCATTTAGTACACTGATTCATAGAGTTCTTATTCTTTTATTCAGATTGCTGCAAAATTGGTGATGTATTTCTACAAAAACAGAGAAAACAGGCATATACATCATGTCTTCCCTATCAGCCATTGCAGAGAGACACTTTATAACTGATCCTCATCTAGAAAACTTAAATTTAATTTCAAATCTCTTTGAAATCTCTCCAGGTCTCCAACATGCTAATGTTAAAATGTGGATGCAGTAGAAATCCTTTGCTACATGACAACTACAAATAAGTTCCCTGTCTTTACATAAAAAAAGTTTTGGGCTTTGAAACTGAAAATACTGCATTTTCAGAAAGATAATGTGGACTGAATGATACGCTTTTTAAAGTTAACACAAAAACTGAAAGAGACAGACAGACACTCTTGGCTACTTCAGAGATTTCTGTAATACTTACCGCTTCTACCAAACTGTCTGCGCTCCTCTGTTTGTCACTATGTTTGTGCCTAAAGTCGTTAGGTACAGTTAAATTGGCTGGCGTAAATGTTCGGTAGGAAATATCAGGGTCATCCGTGTACCAAGAGCTCCTATGCAAGGAAGGCAGGCTACCATTCATATGTTCTGTAGATTCAGCCCTATCAACCTGGATTAGAGGTGTGTAATAGGGAGTACGGTCCCTGTTGGGAGGGGTTGCAGGTGGGGTAGCCCAGGAACGTGTTGAACGACTTGGTGAATGTTTGTGAGCTTTGCTGGAATCCAGACCTGCAACAGCCATGACCTGGTAAGGGGAAGAATTTTAGAAGTGAGTGGTTTCTAATGCTCGGCCATACTCATTTCTCATTTCAGCAGTTGGTTCAAACCAATTGCTCAGGCAGCAGCTATGCAAAATGAACATTTTCTGCTGTTTAATCATCGTGTAAAGGAGGAACAGGACTGAAATTGGTAAATTGACAGGATAAAATGGTATTTTTTCTATTATTACTCAGATCACAAAATCTTGGTATTAGCATTAATAAAGAAAAATAATGGCTTATACAATATATTAAAGAAAGAAAACAGAGCAGAAACATTCTTTCTGTCCTGCAGGGACAGGATAGGAAGCTGTCAGCATTTTCCAAGCATTCTGGATGGTGTCTCTAGGCAATGGAAATTGCCATCTTCTCTGGGCCATGTTGGAGCTGGGCATTGAGCCTCAGCAGATGTGTACGCTGTACTTGCAAGCTCTCACAAATGGAGCTGAGTAATTGCATGGGCAAAGATCAATAACCAGTTGCCGTATTATGGAGTCCTGGCCAAAATTCCTTAGAGCATCCCGGCTCTTTTTGGACACTTAGAGAGTCATAGGGGCAAACTACTCAATTTCAATGTTTTGCAGAAGGCCAATGTTTGAGAAGCCTTGTATCTAGCAGCTACAAGCCTACATTCGGCCTGGAAGTTGTGCACAAACAAACTACATAACATACAAACTACATAACAAACAACAATGAAAGTCAGAAGTACAATGCAGAAGCTGGAACGATGCGATTGATTATTCGTTAAATAAGATTTTGTGTTTACCTGCTGTTGCATTAAGTGAAGTGGTAGAGCAGTGCGATGGTGGAAATTAGGAGACAGTGGTATGTCATCTTGACTACTTTGTCGGCGGAGGCATTCGAAGTTAAAGGAAGATCGTCTATTTGCTACAGGGAAACCATAATTCATTAGGAAAATAAAATCCTTTTCCCCAAAGTCTGTTATTTGCAGAATGCCAGTGTGAGTCAACGATCACACAAATATCCCCAGTAAGAAATAAATTGTGCTAACGGAAGTAAGCAGCTGGCTAAAAGATAAAGGACAGATTCTTCATATGAGCAAATGCAATCCTAAGTAGAAACCCTACGAGCAGCAGCCTAACATGACAGAATTTGAAGCAGCTGTTTCACAAAGCAAGCCTGCGTTATGCAGCAGACTGGTTCAGACACTTAACTCAGAGTTTTGCTGTAAACTGCTGTGAATAGTTACAAAGAAGAGTTTCTTCTTTTTTCCCCATGGTTTTAAACTCTTCATTCTAATGAACCAGACTTCCCAAAGGAAATACCAAATTCCCAATTCCTTGGAAGAAATGTGCAATATGAAAAACCACATCCAAGTAAAAGCTGACTCATGTTGTTGATTCCTGTTGTTTATTCTGTCACTTATGACAATGATAAGCCATGGTCTCTGCTGTTATAATGCATGTAAATGCTAGAAAGGAAAAAGTAGAAATCTAAACTGGATCAAGACGTTTGGCTGATGTGTTTCAGCTGGTCTTGATGAAAGCCTGTGGAACGATGGGAAGCAGCGCATGGGTATCATTCCTTTGTGTTAGCTGCAGCGTGAAGAAAACCTGGATGCTGAACAGCAGCTGGAGGCCAGATACTTCCTCACACCTGCAAGCAGCATACTGGAAAACCAGAAAGAACCTGACTACAAAGCAATGATATTAAATTGTGCTCTCTTGAAACTTACTGAAACTATTCTTGGCATCTTTTTTTCCCCAACACCAAGACTGTTGTGAACAGAATTGAAGAGTTAAGTGCCATAGACTTAGGATTCCTCATAGCTCTCAACAGATGTTTAATGCCAGATACTAAAAATCAAGGTTCCGTAAAAAGCCATTGGACTAAGGTAGGCACATCCAGGAGGTGATTCAGTCCCCTTAATGCAAACTTTATGTCTTTCTCCATTGTCTCTATGGTAAATCCAAATACAGGAATATAAGCCTTAGCTCCTGACCCTAACATGCTGAATATACCAATACCAAAATGAATAAAAAGCAAACTAAAAACTCCCCTCATCCCAAACAAGACACTTCTTTGCACGTGCTCCTCCTCAGGAAAGAGTCTGAAGGAACATTTTAATCATTTCTCAGTACACTTCTGGAAGTTGCTGAAATACTGTGGGGATGAGTTTGGTATAAAAACCTCTAGAAAGCTTGACACACAGCTCAATTTACTAACTACAGTACTCAGCCAAGGCACTGTATGTTACATTAACTTGGACTGAATCCAGATGCTAGCAGAAACTGTTTAGTGCAATCTTGCAAGTTTTTTTTTTTCTTTCTTTCTTTATGTGAGAACATCAAGGCTTCCTCCCCAGGCCAAACAGCCAATACACTAGTTACAAATAATAGGTTTGAGCTGCTTTTAAAATCTCCTGAGATACCAAGCCTCTAAAATTTCTCAGCTGTGTTCCTGAACGTTGAATAAATGGTCATGACAGGAGGCCTGACTGTGCTATTGTGACAGTACACTGCTGTAAAGTCAAAGGACTTCCTACACTACCCTTAAGCAACTTAGATCAGAACTAGGTCTTGTTATCCTAAGCTATCAAATGCCGTCTTATCTAGTACATTTATCTCATCTCTTGTACATGAGATTAAAAGTGTGCAACATTGCATATCTGTAGGTGTGAATAAAGGGCATATGGATTTAAACCCTCTGGTGAAAGTTTCAAAGCAAACTAGTGCTGCATTCTACCTTGCTCTTTCTTCATTTATCAGATCAAGTTAAAACTGGCAATTAAATTGGTTATTTTTATATTATTGGATGAATGAGGCAAGAGATATTAGAAAGAGTGACTTGTAAGCTAGGATCCATAGGTTCTCTGACCAGTCTCTCAAGATGGATAGATATTTCTGCCACAGTCAATAATCCACTGGCACCAGTAATCAAGAAATGTAATGTTTGAAATCCAAGTTGAAAAGAAGCCTTTTTAAACTGGAACAAGTCTGAATACATTTAATGTATAATAATTCCATAAATAATAATGTATAATAAAGTACAATAATTCCAGATTTGCAAACAAATTGTTCTTAATGTGCTTACGTGTTGGTGTTGGAGGTAGCAGCCGTCTCCTAGGAGATCTTTTTGTATCATAACAGATCTGTGAATCATCTTCCTCAAAAAAACCATGTGGGTGATGATAACCTTTTGGTCTCTCAAAATCTGAGTCATGGCAGTGATATCTACAGTGGTAATCATATATATGCCTGCATTTAAAAGACAATAAAGAAAATGTTATTTCAGGGAATTTCTCTAAATTGATCTATTACATTTCTTCTAGAAGATCTTCAAACCTATTCTTTCTCTAGCATGACTCAATTTTATACTCCAGTTTCTGTATGCAAACTGATTTTGAGATAGCGAGCAAACACATTTGTACTAGTCTAGTCACATAGTAAGTTCTCAGGTGAAATTTTTATCAAATTATATTTTCAATGAAGTTATTCGTACCAGTACAGGCTAAAATGTGGGACCTCAGTTGTACCTGGGACTAAAAAACCAAACCTGCTCTGCTTCTGCCATGATCTCTTCTGAGCCCTGGGTAATGTGTGGGAACAAAGAAACTCAAAGAATAGATGTAAGCCTTTTACATTCTGGATACTTCTCTTGTTAAAAATCAAGTCTTGGAAGGGTGTGATTTGACTGTAATCATATCAAAAACTCAGTGACCTGAGAATTCTGTAAAATTGAACTTTCATGCAAATCTTAACTTTTATGCAAACCAGCAAGATGCCAGAATTTAGATGGCAAAGACACAGTAGAGGAGGAGGAGAAGGAGAATTAAGCATGTCTGGCACTTGTGCATATGCATTTATGGATCTAAGATAAAATGGCTATAATTTCCTCTACTTCTGGGCTGGATTTTGCAATAAAAATTTATTTACAGAAGTGGAGGATGTTTTTGAGAATTTATTTAATTTATGCAGCAGAAGTGAAACATAGTTATTGTATGGAAGATGATCACAATCTACTCAAGATCTTGTAAATGCATGTGTCTTTCTACATCATAATGAAAAGGTGACTATAATGGAATTAAAAAATTGTGAGGTATTTGGGAAAAAGATGTTTGGTTTTTTTTTAAATAGGAAGCCTTTCAGTATTACCCACTATAGGTTCTGTTCCATGACAGGTTGATACTCAGAAAACACCGGAATGATCTCATGTTTTAAAGACTAAATCAGGAACAACAGGACTTCCTTCCAAAGTAGCACCCAAATATTGCCTGAACAACTGGAAACCTATTATTTACGTACAGGAGTGGTCCCAATGCAAAGTTAGGACCTGTCCTGTTTCTGAAGAAACTGTGAAATAAACTTGCAGAGAAAAGCTTAAATTCATCAAAATTAAATCAAGGCCTTTTCTTCTTAAATCTGAAATTAAGATATTGAATGCAAAGATCATGGGAGTTAAGTACACAGGATCAGGCAAGACTTAGGGAGCCTCAGATTAATACAAATTTGGACATTATGCAATAATACAAATTTGTAAGAAATGCTAGTTGTTGACTAAGATTGAAGTGATAGCATTTCCATAAAGCTTATGGATAAAACTTAAAAAACATCTATTCTAAGCATATAAAAGCCAGGACAACTATGACAGTGTTAAATGTTTCTACTAAGGAGACAAAAAATGGTGCCAAGAGGAGGGTTATTAATAAAGAGGTATAATGAGAATTCTCAAAAGGAAGTCGTCCAATTCTTTATTGGTCCAGCTAGTACTACCTTATGAGGTCAGGCCATAGTTCAACAGTTTCACCTTTGTTTTTAAGTTAAATCAAAAGAAGAAAACAATTTCTAAAAGTTCTGCTATCTGAGCTTGATCCATCTTCCATTGTACGTGAAATCTTGTTTCTAAATGAAATGCTTCTTTGGTTACACACTAGCTAGTTTATACTCAATTCAAAGGAACTTTGTGCTTTCCTTTGAATTTGGTACAGAAGTTTTGCTGAAGTCAGCACATGATGCCAAACACAAAAGATGTTTGGTACACACACTGTTCTTGTTCACCATTTCACTTGCCAGCAGTTGTGGAGTATGAAGTTCATTAGTGAATTTTCAGTATAAGTGCGCTTGGTGAAGCATTTACAGATACGTACCTAATTTATTGAAGTATTTTTCCCAGTTTAACAAATAATCCTCACCTGCTTCCTGACAACATGCTGTCTTCCTCATAATATTCTTCTCCACTAAAATATTCCTGCTCTCCCAAATAATGATCATCATTGCAATAGTCTTGGACTTCACGTTCTTCACAGCAAATAGCAGGTCGATGCCCATCACCAGAGTCAGATCTGTAAATAGCAATCAAATACTTACATATTTTATTTATATAAATTTTATGCTGTATATTTTATACACAGTTCTTTCAATGTGCTTCCAAGAAAAAAAAAAAAGACAAGCATTAACAACTCTCTTTTTGTCAGAATGTGGCGTTACAGTAAATTGCATAGAACTGCAGTTCAGAACATGACTATTTTATCTGTTTCTTAAAGATGACCTCCCTTTATTTCCTTATGGTACAAATAGGAAAATAATCAATATGGGGATGCTCAGTGAAGTCAAATACATCTAAGACAAATATATCGTTTACATCTTTACAATACAACTTTTAGAAAACAAACTCAGAGTACTTTGAAGAAACATAGCCTCTCTCAGGCGAAAGTTTGTCAAGTGGCTAAAATATTAAGGAGCACTCACTGAGGTATTCCCAAGGAAAATCTGAAANCTAAGACAAATACATCGTTTACATCTTTACAATACAACTTTTAGAAAACAAACTCAGAGTACTTTGAAGAAACATAGCCTCTCTCAGGCGAAAGTTTGTCAAGTGGCTAAAATATTAAGGAGCACTCACTGAGGTATTCCCAAGGAAAATCTGAAACGGATGTGCAAATCTAGACACTAAAAACTAGCACTGAATGTACATTTAGCAACGCACTCAAATAATGCAATATATCCTATTCTTAAAAGTTGTGTTAGAAAATATTTAGACATAAAGCTGGTCAAGTTTTTGGGTTCCCTATAAATGGAACTGTACACGTAAACATTTATCAAAGCTACACTCAGTGTTTTTTCCAGGCATTGCAAGTCAATTTTAAACAAGGGCTACCATCAGGCATGATTTTTTTTGTCTGTTGAAAGCTGCACAAACCTCCCTGGACTTTTAAAAGGGCTTGAATAATTCTGAACTTTACCAGAAGTTTATCCTTTTAGACGAGGCAGTAGAAAATCTGACTTAGAAATCATCACTTAAGTTATTCTGCATACACACTGTCATACAGTTAATTTTGAAAATTGTACTGTAGGGGGAAAAGGGGGGAAACTAATTTGTCCTCTTCAATTACGTCAGAACGGTATCAACTCACCTAATATATGTCTCATAGTAGCGGGTTCTATCCAGGTATGCCATGAATATAAGGGGAAAGATAATTTAAAATCAAGTTGTTTAGATAAATTCACTGGTAATTACATCTGTGCTGTAACTAATAATTTCACTTTAAAGAAAACTACTACTTTCAAACTTCATTAAAGTTATATACATTCCCCATACATCAGAGCTATATTTGAAATACATTTCATGCATCAGAAGCGAAAAGAAATGAAGCTAAATATACAAATTAGTTTCATGTAGCATAAGATTTCTTATAGTGTATTTGTAATATATAAAGTTATTTAAATCAAGTACATATTTGTTAAATTTACCTCCTACTGCTTGGCCTTCTACGCTTCTCATGATCAGTTCTGGAGTAAGAATGGTAACCGTTTTCAGATCTATGCTCGTGATTTCCAAAATTTGTGTATTTTCCATGAACAACTTTGGACACGTTGGCATTATTGAGATTGGCATTTGTTGAGTTTGGAACTTGCTTTCCTACTGAGTTGTGGTTATGATGATTGTGGTATACAGAATTTCCTGCCTGAGGATATATATTTTTCTCAGTATCACTTGCAGATGGAATTGAAGGCCGCTGAACATGTAAGGGGCGGTGTGTGGTGTTGATCTGTTGAAATGAATCTCGTCTGTCACTGCTAATATGGTTTATGTGGTTGCCAAAGAGGGCACCATTCCTCTGTTTTAGGGGAAGAGAAAGAAAAAATTACATCAGATACCTTAAGAGAACATATTTTTGACAGTGATAACTTACTTTTGTCCTACATGCATTCAAAAGTAGCAAATCAAATAATCTGTGATTTTTCTTTCTGATTTTATGATGCTTCAGATGGAATCTCCTGAAGTGATAGAGATGTGATTGTGATAATGACAATGTTTGTATTTCAGAGTCAAATCAACATTATGCTCTGATCATTATTCTTTGTCCATACAGTTAAATGTGACGTCCAGCTTTCCCCACATTTTATTACTCAGGAGAAACCTAGATTCCCGTATATGAACATGCACCAGCTTCCTCAGAAAGGGATGTGCCTGCTTCATTTTTGAGAACACACTGGTGGAATTCTCTCCTATTCTCCCAGAGCATCGGTTTGCAACAGGCATCACTCAGACAGGATGGAGTGCCATGCAGCAGCTTGCAAGCATATCTCAAGTAGGTAACGCTAAGCTTCAGTGCTTCCATTCTTTTTCCTTGCAGAGGTACAAGAAAGAGTAGTAACCCTTTATCAGCCCTGAAGAGTGTAATGAATGGTGAAAGAGAGAATGAAGTGCTAAGTCATGATTATGACATGCAGCTCTCTTTTACATCTGACCCAGATTATGTAGCCTCCCTGTCTAGCCAGGTGTGGGTCTTGGATGACAGCAGTCTGTCTTCAAGCTCAGTCTAGGGAAGACAGGAGGTAACGATGGTTGGCAGAGAAATGCATCTACTGATGGTAGCTGCGGCACTGTCTCCAGTGCCACATTCTCCTTTTTTGCAAAGAACAATAACAAGCTGTGGGGCTTTTGACATAATTACTGCAGAAGCATGCTTTTACATCTGCTGCTTCTGAAATGCTTGTGAAAAATTAAGTTTTCTTGCTGGCTGACAACTTTTAGTGTTCACCAATAGACTGAATATCTATAGCATAAAAGTTGAAAAATAATCTTTTTTCTGATTGGTTCTTATTGACATCCCTCACAGGAAATTGGAAATGGCATTTATATTTAGCCGAGTTCTGTGTAATTCCAGGCATTCATTTTAAAATACACAGCTCTGCGTCTGTTGTGGTTTGGCTGCACAGAATTTCATTCTTTTCTTCCTATCTACCTCTGCAGAAGTTAAGACACTTCCAGTTTAACCTTGCTACTACCAAAATTTGAGATGGCAATGTCCATACCTTTTCTTAGGAGTTGCTTAAGCAAAAAAAAAAAAAGAATTTATGAGAAAGAATTAGGGGCATGAGAACAACCCCGCAGTAACTGCTTTGTAAATTTATTATGAGATGCAAAATGTCCTGATAATACCATTTTTATAGAGAAAGAGAGATATTAAAAATATAGCTATTTATAAAATATTTATATTGTGCTGGTTTGAGGGGGGTAATTATTATTATTATTATTCCATATTCAGGGATAAGTTCATTCTTTACTCTCATATTATACGATAAAACAATTCATGTGGCTGTGTTCTGACATTACTTTATAAACATCTTCCTCCTCCTCTGGGTTGTTTTCCTCTGGTTCGTCATCTTGCAAGTCACAGGATATAGCTCGGCGTATTTCAGGGCCAATATCATGAAGTGTCCTTAGTCCTGCCTAAATCAATGACAATATCGTAATACATTAGGAATGCAAATTCTTTTTTGTTCTTTAATTACAGGTGTGTAAATTTATTACAAAGGACAGTTAACATGGTTTTCTATCCTGACATCCATAGAGGATGCATCCTACTATATGTCTCTCTACTGTTATTACTAAAAGGCTTATATTCCAGTACAACCTTCCTGAAGTGATCACGTCTTTATTATCGCACTGTAGATCCTGACTAAAAGACCACTGATGTTTACGGACACCTATGGAAATAAAATTCATCTTATAATAAAGTAAAAGTAATCAGCAAGAACTATAATACAATGCATTTCAATGAGATGTATATTCAATGTTAAAAACATGTTTGCAGCCTATGTCCACAAAGAAAACACAAGGAGATCTTTGCTAGGGCAACAGCAGTTTTAGCAGAGCTCAGATGGAAAAGAAAGCAGTGAAATAATTCCAGCTCATCTGCACTGCACTGTGATGTGCAGATATTTGATTTAAAGCTTTAGTTTAGGACAGAAAACAATCTAGCTACTGTAGCATGGACGTCAGCGTATATCGGTTCGTATTCCTCTCAAGCCTGCTACCACAAGCCACCTTTAGGAAAAGAGATAATGCTGAAACTGCCAAGGACAGACCTATGCATCAGAGAAGAAACAGATATCGTACTCAGGGTCAAGAATTCAGCGCTTTTGTATAGACCTGTCTTACTTCAAAGAGGAGATACTTTTCCTGTTTTAACTCTGTCATGGTCCAAAGCAAAAAATGGAATCTTGTTCTTCCCAACTGTTTTTTATCTCCTCAGGTTCAGAATACATCAAAGATTTGTTTGGTTAGTCCTTTCCTAACAGTACACTTACACTACTAATAATCATGCACAACTCTTGGCTCAATTCTCGATTATGATTTAAAAGCCTGATTTAATTTTTCCTGCGTTTTTTTGATGCAGATGAGGGCTGTCCCAGCCCATCAGAGCTGTACTTGTGTGGCATGACATTGCATGTTGCTTCCCCTGAGCTGGCATGAAGCTGTGTAGAGAATTTTGCACGTTTCACAGCTCCAGAAGGAGATGAAGGGCCTTGAAAGGCACCAAACGTGGCTTGGTCCCATTCACGCTGCCTATCACACACGTTCCTGGGAGCACACCACAGCATTGCAGTCAGGTTTCAGCTGAAAACGGAAATAGTTGGTTTGCTGGGGAGCAAAATGGCAGTTATGCAGTGTGGGCAATCAGAACCCGGAAAAGGATGAACCAAAAACCTTTGTATCTAACAGTGTAGATTTACTATAGGGTCCTCTTCAGGTTTCACTATTACCAGTATTTGACTTCCTGAAAACGGCGCTTGACTAATCATATTAGCTACATGTATTTGGCAATTATATTTTCTTCCTCAGGGATGAACTTTGAGAGTTATACTATAATTGAACAAGGCTGTAGAAATAATTTACTAGTGAGTTAATAGGCAATCCACGTTTCATGAATACATTGTGCTTTCTCCCACTTCTTATGCTAATTGCATAGTCAAGACCTTAGCAAGGTTGCTAATTTCATCATTTTGTAAGGTGCTAAAGGGAAGTAAAATTAACACTTTAAGCTAGAGGTTTCAAAGTAGAAGACCAAGAGCTTCTATTTATTTAGCTAAGGTAAAGACAGTATTTATTTAGCAGAGGATCACTATTATATTTTGCTTATTCAATCATTAGCAAGAATAGTCACTTGCATTTCACATTCACTACCTGCTTATTTTATAGTAAAGAAAACTATGTAAGAAAGTATATGTTAGTTAAACTAAACCGATCAGCTTTACTGACTCACAGCCAGTACGGAAGCCGCAGGTTCTACAGAATTCTGCCTGCAGAATTAAAATATTCCTCAGTTTATTGGCTCTAACGGACGTACTTACAACAATTTTGTGAACTCTATCATTAAAATGACTACTCCCATGTACTGCCTTATTTTACCTGGTGTAATCTAAAAGTATTCTAACAACTTTTATGACAGGAGAGCACCACACAGTGAGATATTCTCGCACTGAGCTTTTACTGATAAGACAATCCTTCGTTAGATCAGTCAGCTACCACTGAAGTGGGGCTGATGTAAAAATGCAGGAATTGGTACTTATATGTCAGTAGGAAAATCCCTCCTATGAACCACATCTAATGTCTTCTGTGAAGATCATAAAGATAGCATGGACTGATAAAACATTTGACTTTACCTTCAAGCACTTCAGAAACAAATCGAAGGTTTCTTCAATAAAAGAACACACACAAAAATCAAACCAGCCTTCCCCACATCTCTCCATTAGTTTACCGGGAAGATGGGTCCTTCTGATACACATTTCCCTGTATAACATTACCCATTTTAGTCTACCCAGCAAGAACCCTAGAGACGTTAAAATGCACAAGAGGGCAACAGGAGTATACATTGTCCTCCATTTGTGAAGTTCTAAAATCTGCTACATTTAACTTGGAGATAATTTCTTCTCTTAGGAAAAGAAAAAAAAAAAGAGTAGATGGCACTTTCAAAGAGAGCCTGGATAGTGATGTGTCTGCATTTGCCAGAGGTGTGCGTGTGTTTGTTTTTCGCTATGACTGCCTAAGCTCTTAGAAGNGGCAACGGGAGTATACATTGTCCTCCATTTGTGAAGTTCTAAAATCTGCTACATTTAACTTGGAGATAATTTCTTCTCTTAGGAAAAGAAAAAAAAAAGAGTAGATGGCACTTTCAAAGAGAGCCTGGATAGTGATGTGTCTGCATTTGCCAGAGGTGTGCGTGTGTTTGTTTTTCGCTATGACTGCCTAAGCTCTTAGAAGGGAATTATTTACCTAAGTAGAACTTTATAAGATCTGTTGTTATTTCATATAATGATTCACGACTAGCCACATTCCTGAAGCATCAGGCTATAACTTTAAAAAAAAAAAAACTAAATTTGAGTGTTATACAGAAATTACTTCCTCACAGTGTTTGAGCAGGGCTTATCAGAGCTACAGAGGAACGGAAATCACAGCTAAATCCTCTGCTTTCCCCCAAATGGAACAAGAAGTAGACACTAAAGACCAATATAAGAACTCCTATAACATTTTGTTTTGTTGGTACAGATTGCTGGAAGGGTCACACTCTCTCTAGTCTCCATTATATCCTTATTTTTTATGGCAGATTCTTAGTTCCTGAAGACTTTCTTATGTCCAGAGAATTCTCACCTTTCCTTAAAAGAAGCTTCAAGATTATTTTATGCCATTTCAGCAGTAAAAACGACCTTTAAAATTTTTCCCCAAATAAATGGAAATGTGAATAATAAATATTTATTTATTTCCTATTTTTTGAGGACCAAAATACAATTCACATCATTTCAAGAAGCAATGGGCCAGTTCTACCATCATATATACATCTAATATCAAGCTCAGCTCACCAGACTGAAAACCTGCCTGGTTCACAAAGCTGTTAAATCAGTCAGGTCGATCACATTTCTAAGAAAATATGTTTAATAATCGCAGTATATTGCAGAACACAAAATTGTTCAGTTCTGTTCATCTCTGACTTTCCATCTCAGACTATTATTTGCTATACACAAATCGCCTAATTCGCCTAATGTACCTGTAACCGGAAAAAATACCTATTTTTTTCTCACATAGGTGTTAATGTTTATGTATGTTTACCCTATACCTTTTAGCAAATTTTGTTTTCATCAAAGACACTGGAACATGAAAGGGTCTAACAGAATAGATAAAACATGCAAAAGACTTGTTTAGGCACCAGTTCTATAGGGATAACACTGATCAAAATGGCATCGAGTTATTCATGCTGTTGTTTCTACTCATTTTTTTCTATTTTGTTGTTGTTTCTTTGAAGTATACGAAGAAAAGAGATTAATGCTGCTGTGTTTGATTGCCTCTAATTCTATTCTAGAGATTTCACTAGAAGTTTGCAAAAAGGTTATTTCTTTTTCAGACAATTTCTCTCCAAAATGTAATTTTTGATGTCTTCCTTGCTTAATTTTTTCCTTGTAGGCACGAGGAAGATGAGACGCATCCGTCCAATGGTTAGTTAGCAAACCAGCGACAGTGTGCTGAACAACATAATTGCATAATAAACCCAAGCATGTCTTTAAATAGGCTTTCCTGTCAATGCACAAGATGACTTCAAATTAACATGATAATTCCATGCAGCTGTGCTTTATGAGGCATAATAGCACCTGCAATGCTTTCAAGACGGCACAAAGCACTAATACACCAGTGCTGTGTCCTAAATAGCATCTCAAGAGACAGTTAATGATGCCCCTGTCTCTGACACAGCATTGAGGTGACACGCATGTGCTTTCAAATGCTGAAAGAATAGAGCTGTAGGAGTCCCTCAGTGATAAAAAATGTCATATGACTAATAACTGCATTTCTAAATTGGTCATTTAGAGAGAGATAAGCTTCAAAATGCTTGAAAATCACCTCACGCCAAAACATCAAAACATTTAAAAGTTAAACATTAAATGGTTAAACATTTTAAAAAGACTACTTCTAACAAATGCCAAATAGATTTTCCACATCTATATATCATGCATAAAACAGTAACACCATTTTAGATACATGTCTTAAGAGATTTGTGTAAAATGCTAGACTCCAGAGTTATGACTGAGAAAACCATTTAAAAGTTTATAAATACGGGAGCTACAAAAAGATAATTTTCCCTGTAACTAAACTCAGTCCATGTCCATTTTGAGGTATGGTGCACCCTACATAGAGACACAGTTTAAGCTTAGTTTAAGAAGTGCAAGCACAATACCCTTGCTTAGATAATAAGAATCAGTATCACCTACACTATTTCTAGTCACGTAAAATACACAGTGTTCCCTCTTTTGAGGCATCTTACAGGAAATGGAAGAGACGCTTGTAAAGCTTTGCTTCATGGATTTCAGAAGAATCATGGCTATTTAAGTATATTGCTATATAAACTCACTAGTTCTTAAGTAAAGCATAAACATGAATTCTAAATACTTAGGTCTTCAGAGCTTCAAAATACTGAAAGCATACGACTCTGAAAATGTTCATATAAACCGTTACATTCGTAGATAATAAACACATTTTTACTACCTGCTTATTTTATAGCAAAGAAAACCAAAAAGAACAAAAATCCCCAAAGCTACGCTGACACTTGAACATAAAAATAAACTGAGGTTAGTACGAACAGAATACAATGCAAGAACTACTAAAATAAGAAAATATGCATGCAGAAAAATAGCTGAATAGACCTACGCTATAGCAGTGAACATAAGAGACGTAGTAGTCAAGTCTCGATTCCCCAGTGTTATGCATCTTCACAGAGCCCATCTTCTAACGCTGAAGCTGAGTGCACTGCTCTACAACTACACAAAAGCTCCGTGCTTACAGTCAAACCCAGACTCCTTTCAAGCTAAGCCTTTCTGTGAACACAACATGAACATGGAAGCACAATTTAATTGAACTTGAGCAACATATTAACCCCTCAGCTGATGCCTACTAGAGGGGTGTTTTTCCTTTCCCTTCTGCTTCCTTTCCCTTTCCATTTACTGCAGGGTTGATTATTACTTATAACATTTGTGGAGAGAAAAAGCGTAATTAGTTTAACCTGAAACGTGTTCCCCAAATCAAGTTCAGCTCACTAAATCAGTGCTTTTGTGTATTTGTGGTGTGAAGGGAAATATCTTTTATTTGTATGTATTAACAAAGNATTACTTATAACATTTGTAGAGAGAAAAAGCGTAATTAGTTTAACCTGAAACGTGTTCCCCAAATCAAGTTCAGCTCACTAAATCAGTGCTTTTGTGTATTTGTGGTGTGAAGGGAAATATCTTTTATTTGTATGTATTAACAAAGAGGGCTATATGTAAATGAATGTGAAATATAGATGCAAATGTTACATAGTTTAGAGTAAGTATTTTCCCCAGGAAAAAGTGTGTAGAATTAATTTATTCAGTCTAAGTACCAGACAAAAGTAATTAAACTTGTTCGTGCGTCACAACTTTTATTTTACTAGCAACGTGGCTACTGTTTGGCTCAATACAAATTTCCATCACTACAAAAAGACATCTCCTAAACTACTGCTACAAATATAATTTTGTTCTGATTCTACCCATAAAATATATTTGTTCTCACCTCTTAAGTATCAGTCAATAGCATAAGAAAGGCACTGTGAGCCCTAAGCAATTTTTTGTCTCATGTTGTAGGAGCATATATAACACCACAAAAATGGCAGCAGATAGCAAACATGAACTGGTCATCTATCATCACTTGCTTTTCTCAACAGCAATGAAAACCTCTGGGTCTGCAGAAGACAGACCTTTGTAATTCATTTCTGAAGATGTTTTTCGTGACAATATGTAAGTTTAGACAAACTGCTATTGGTTATAATTTGAATTGTCCCTTTCTGAGTGAGGAGGAATTTAAAACTTGACGGCAAGAAGACTTTACTGAATAGCCCGAGCAGATAACCTCCTGAGACCCACTTCACTTCCTAGAGTGCTTCCTCTTTGACTACACGTACTCAAACAGCAGCCTGTGTCAGGCTGACAGCCAATGCTGCATCCTTGAGCTACATAGAATAAAAAACACCCTGAGAGCAATTATTGTGGAGTAAGAAGGGGAATTCCTGCCTGCTGCATGCTCTGGCATTCACAAAGCAAATTTAGTTTTGCTGGGATCTCCCTTCTAATCTTGTACCTCGGCCCATACTTTCATTGTTTCTTCTCTCCCCCAAACATTTCTCAAACCCGGTATCAGAAGCAGCTGTTTTCTTTATTCCAGTTGGGCTGAGGTTCTGGTCCCAAAATGGTGAGGGGGCTGCCAGTGACATTCTCTTGACACAGTAAGCAAAGTTTTGGTCTCAAGCAACCAAATAAAATTCAGGCAAAGGATGCAATTTTCAGTTTCATGTGTTAAAACTCCTGAAGTCATAATGACAAAAAAAAGTATTCTGTACTTATTCTAGTGTTAATTTTACAGCTTCTACACTGTCCCGAGAGGCATACACAGACTCTCCTCACGCTACGGTGCCTGGAAGAGTCTGATCAAATGCTGGACACAGTTGAATAAAATCTCTTACAGAAGTTAATATCTGCCCGCCCACCGCTACCAATTTTTCTTTTTTTTCTCTAATTTAGCCTGTTACAGTACCATGACCCTGCAAAAGAGCCACTTGCATAGTGAAAGAGGCATTTCTAAGAAATATTTAATCAAATAAGGCCAAGTATCACTACCTTGCAGAGAGAGAAGTTCAAGTAGGCTAAAGATAAACAGAAGTCAAAGAAAAAAAAATAATCTTTACAACAGGTGTTTTTAAAGCTCTGTTAGTTTTCCTATTAGAGAATTCAATATCAATTTCAATGTATTCAGCCTTGTTAAATACTGATCAAGACCAACTATAGCATTTTTTTGCTTAACAGCTTCCAAAGGACAGAGGCAGCAGTTTTAACGGCACTCCATGAAAAGTGCAGCTCATTTCAAAGTGAAAGCAGAACCAAGTGCAACTCTTTTAAAGCGCTGCTTTGATTTTGTTGGCAGAAAGGCAGCGTAACTCCCCACTACGTGTATAACTCTCAGAACCTTGGAGGGAAGAAAACACGTCTTATTTTCTCATTGGTTTTTCTTGATATTTTGCATCTCTTGACGTCTTTGACATCAGAGAAGCAGCAGCCAAGAGGAGTCCCTTAGCGTGATTCCCTGTTTGTGCACATCTTCTGTCCCTGATGTCAGATACATAAATACCTTCAGGGCTAGGTAGTTAATGCATACCGCAAGTTATGATTATGTTTGTTTTGTTCTATAGAACAATATAGTAAAGGAAAAAGCTAAAAAATTAGAAAACTTTTTTCACTAGTTCAAATTTTTCAAACATTATCTGACATTAAATTGGAGAGCGTTAGCATTGTAACTTTAAGTAGAAGTAATTAAGGGTGCAAGAGGTGTATATGTAAGAAAGCAGGGTTAAGTAAAACACTTAATCCAGATAGTCTAAAAACCCTATTAATTATTTCCTCAAGCCACTGAACCTCCCCTAGCACAAAAGTGCTTTTCAATAACTATGTGACTACACATAACAAAATATTCTTTAAAATTAAGAAAGAAAGTCCCTTGCATTCTTCAAAAGTCAAAGGATGATTAAGGTTTCTTGAAATTTAGGAGGTTTTTATTGAGAAACATACACTAATAACTGGTTCAAGTGGGATAAGAGGCTTGATAAAACAAATTTTGCTGTAGTAATTTGACTGTTAAGTGCTGGGAAAACATTCTGATGGCAAAATAAATGCACACATACAATGCTTTTATCTAGTGAATTGCAAATGACAGAAAAGACATTAGGGAGAGGAGTAAAATCAAGGTGCCATTGAATTTAGTTATTACAACTACTGCCAAAACTTCTTGATCTAACAGAAAAAAGTGTACCTTTTTACTTAACCTTGAAATTAATTCCTTTTTGTGTGTCTCACAAAAAGATAACTTCTAAGAACAGTGTTTTTACACATGCTTCTTGGTCAGTCTGCCTTCCTGGGTCCACAGATTGAATCTTTAACTAAACAATGTGGCTTCCAAGGGAAGATTTATTCCCACACTTGTTGGAACAGGACTTGCTAACAGGCCACCAGAAAACATCACTGGACTTCCCTGAGCTCACAGAATTTTGTCCTGTGTTAGACGATTCTCTTCAACTAAATAAGGTCTTTTATCTTTTATGCTAGATTTCTTTTTAAAGTGCTTTTCCTGCTGAAAACATTACTGTTTATGACCTTAAATTCTAATTGTAATATTGTGAAGATTTTGCTTTGCAGTTCTCCAAAACTTTTTATCTTGCATGTCAGAGTTCTTAAATTATCGCACATCACTTTTCTGCCTACATTAACATAAGTCATTCCATCAGAAACAGAAGCATGAGAAGCATGAGAAGTAAATGTT
This sequence comes from Steatornis caripensis, assembly GCA_013398225.1. NCBI lineage: Eukaryota > Metazoa > Chordata > Aves > Caprimulgiformes > Steatornithidae > Steatornis > Steatornis caripensis. Next base: position 195,711 of record VZSC01003594.1, read on the forward strand.
TTAAACAGCTTTAGCTAAAAGCAAGGCATCCAACTTCATATGCTAGAATATAACTAAAAGACTAGTTTAAAAAAGTAGGCAGAACTCTCTTGGAAGAAGCAGTGCCTTAGGCCATTTGACAGTCACATGGTTTTCCTTTCAGTATCTTCAAAAGTACTCAACAAAACTATTGTAAAAACAAAGACGCTCCCCAAAACCCCAACAAAATACCACTGAGAACACGACGAATAAAGGAAGGCAAAGAGGAGTGATCTACATTAAAAAAATTTTGTTACATTCTCATGGAACAGGGAAAACTGCAACATCCATTAATTTATTGCCTCGACAGTCATCCTGAGAATTACAACACAGAATGGGTTTTGTCACAAGAAGCGTGCATGTTTACTGCTTGAAACCAAGAAAAGAGTGACATGGCCAACTATAGGAATCAGCAGGATTATAAAACCATAACTCACCTCTTGCTTCATTCAACAGTTAGGAATGGATTGTAAAGCTTGATAACACGTTGCTTTCTCTCTTTCTTGCAGGAGATAGGAGATAACGAAGGCTGGGCTAGATAATGCATCGATTACAGGGTTTATGAGATCCTTAGGAAGTATGTTCTTAACTAATTAACTAATTCTGCAGGTAATTCCAACTACCCCAAGAGAAAGTTACAGATGTCGGCAAAAGTACAAGAGCATTTATTGCTCATACAGCTTTTGACACAAACTGGAACAGCTGACATTGCTTTTTATCTGCTGGTTCGCTTAAGGATTTTGCAACATGACAACTGATCTGCAATAAGGTGACAGAAGAACTGGGCAGCTAGAAAGCCTTTTCTTATTGTAGCCTGATATAAGTATTTTCCTCATCTTATTTAAACCTTTAAGCAAACAAGGTTCTGAATGACAGAGCTTGTAAAACTAAAGAGAGACTTAGCCTGGCTTCTGCTGCTGTCATCTCTTCTAGCAGTCCAGAAAGCAGAAGCTGTTTGCAGTGGTATTACCGTGACTACTAGATACTGTGAAATCTTAACTATTTTAAAGGAGAAACTAAAGAAAAGCTGCTGCTGAAGTCATATCCCTGCCCTGGTTACAGGAAATTTCTAATTTCAAAAAGAAGGTTCTCAAAACAATCAAAAGATAAGGTAAATAGAGCCAAGAATAAAACTGAAGGTCTTATATTTACTGGCAGATTTCAGTGACAGGAACTCAGGGGTAGCTGAGGATATTTTTCCTTTCCAGAGAGGAGAGAAGACTGACTAATTTAGTACTTCTTTTGTTCACTATCTGTTCCACCCATACCCCTGTAGGCAAAGTCAGGTGCTGCAATACTGTGTGCGCAGTTTGTATGATTAGTTTACAGAGAGATACACAAATAATCAGTAAATTCATCTGGATGAGCTGTGTAATACAGATATACATCCACTGTGATTGCTACATGATGTTCCTTCAGTGTTTACAATGGAAGTGCGGAGGATATTGACATAATAGTCATCATAATTTCCCTAAAAAACTGGATGAGAGAGAGAGTGATATTGCATGTTTCTGCTTTACTTAGTATATAGTTTAGCAGAGATCTGCAAACATTAGTTTACTTATTTGAGAGAATAAATGGGAAAACAGCTACTGTTAGCTCTCCAAGAACTGAAGTAACGTCTTCATAGTTAGTTACAAGCCTTTCATAGGTCATTCAACAAAATTTCTGTAGTTGGAAAACAAGTTTGATGGTGTACCCATAAATTACGCTGCCAAAAATAGTTGTTAATAACATAGGTTTTTTAAAATCATAAGCATTTAAGCTTTGGACAAAGCAAGTCTGGAATGAAGAGGCTGAAAACAGAGACACATCATTTTTGTACATGTTATAAGGCCAAAAGGATCCTCTGCGATCGTTTATACTAACATCCCGCAGGACTGTGCTTGGGGGCATTGATGAGAAGAAATCAATTCTTTGTTGAAACAGTACATGTCTTTTAGAAAGATACCCAGGTCTGTTTTAAAGCTGTATCCTCATATAATTAATTATTCTAACAAAGACATTATTTCAACTTTGAATTTGACTTGCTGTAGCTTCCAGTATTGAATTACATTATTCCTTTATGTGCTAGACTGAAAACCCACAAGTCTGGGCTTTTTCTTCGCAACCATAGGTTTCAGGTTTCTTTTAAATGGCATTTCCGCTTCTATTTGGTAAACCAAGTTGAGTTACTACTGAATTGTTAGAAAGACAAAAGTAGGACAGAGGAAAATGAGGAGAAACAAAGAACCTTCCCATGTACCTGGCTCATTTTATTACCACAGAATTGTTTTAATCAGCAAAAAAATAGGTGCTTGCTGTGCCTCAACTCCCATCACCCTTTGTAGATTTCTGGCGGAGATTCGTGGTCCTATTTTTAGCTGTTTTGAATTAAAAAATACTTGTCTAAAGACAGAGGAAGAGCTAATTCTTTCCAGTTTCATCTTGCCCTCCATCTTTGTTAGTGAACAGGAAAAACAATGTGATAATAAACAACAGAGCACACTCACATCTGGAAAACTCAGTGTTTGTTTCTGTATTGTTATGTGTGCAACTTCAAAAACACAAGTGGAAAACTGTAATACTGTGGCTTAAAACTAACTTTGAGCTCCTTATGCTCACATGCTTCTGCCACAAAGTCTGCAAAGTACTTCCTAAAAATCCAGTGTCTTTCACTTCCCTCTCAACTGTTTCCAGTCTTTTTATCTCTTCCATTCCCCATAATTTTCTCTTCTCTCATGATGCGCAAATATAGTTCATACTGTCCTGGCAAGCCACGTGCTCACACATCAATAGCAAGAATCACAATGAATCTTTCTCTGCCTGTTGCATGTCATGCTTACGGTGACTTGTGTGTCAGAGCTGCCAGCAGAGAAGTTCTTAGAAAATAGGAAAGAAACCAATTACCCACTTAAGACACCAAAGATTATTCTGCTCGATCAAAGTACAAACCAGCTGGATTTTTAACAAAGAAAACTGTACCTGAATCAGGTTAATACATTTCTCCTTTTTAGAAATGGTTTTTCACAATATATTCCTAAATTTTGGCATCAGAATAAAAAGCTATCAGAAACATTAAATATCTTTATAGTTTGTAGGAATCTACTCAGCATTAACTGAAATTCAGAAAGTCCCAATCCAATAAAAACGGTGCAGTGTATAATGTCTGGAATTATTTTAGNAGGATTTTTAACAAAGAAAACCGTACCTGAATCAGGTTAACACATTTCTCCTTTTTAGAAATGGTTTTTCACAATATATTCCTAAATTTTGGCATCAGAATAAAAAGCTATCAGAAACATTAAATATCTTTATAGTTTGTAGGAATCTACTCAGCATTAACTGAAATTCAGAAAGTCCCAATCCAATAAAAACGGTGCAGTGTATAATGTCTGGAATTATTTTAGGACAGCCTTCCATTTGCCTGTGTCAAAGTTTCTAATACAAAGGGTATCACTGGACAGAAGTTTTCAGAATATGCTCTTTAGATCCCATATACTCTATGGACTGCTTGCTTAAGGCCTGTTGAGACACAGATGGACAAATCTACTGTCCGAGTTTCCATCTGATACCTTAAGAGATAGACAGAAGTATATGACATTAATGGAGTGTGCTAGTATTACTTCCTATGAAAGAAACAGATTAATGTGAAGTTCAAAACTTGAAAATATTAAGAAATACTAATAGGAAGGTATTTCACCAGTAATCGTAAGTGGCAAAGAGAAAGAACAATGAGAAATAAGAAGAAAAATGATACCGCGTAAAAACCTCTTTACTATAAGGTAATGCGTACTAGGAAGTCTTCTGAGAACTGGCTTAGAGCATTGCAGGAACACAAGAAATTAAACAGTTAAAGCAAAACAAAGAATGGAAATGATAGCTCAGAACTTCTTTTATTTGATTTTACATCAGCAGCTTTACACTGTGATGTATCACCTGGACTTGCTAAGAAAATTTATAACCATTGCTACTGTTTGAGTAATTCACAGAGAGTAACTTCTTGCACTTACCTTTTCATAGACAGAATAGCAGGATTACGTTTTACTTTTCTGACGAATAAGGGCCAAAAGTGTCCCAGCTAAATAACATGCTTGCAGCACTGCACAATCATCAATATTCATCTACCTGCTATTTCAAGTAAGCTCACAAAATCGTTAGTTAAAAACGTAAAAACAACATCACCTGCAGAGCAATCGTCGTATTCTTCGCAGGATATTTCCCCACCAGTCCTTGCTCTTTGCGTTTCTTGAATTTCCTAAAGTAGTCCTGTATCAGGAAGGTGGCATAGAACTTCCCCACGGTTACCTCATCATCTAAACGAACAGACCAGACAGACCTCTCCCAAGTCAGCACATTTGTCAATAGCCTGTACACTCATATCTGATCTGGGGGGCGGAATGCAATGGCTGCAATAGGTACTATGCTTTCAGCTTACGACAATGGAACCTGTAACTAGCTTAAAAGCAATGTTTTAGCAAGCAGTTTAGGCTCAGTCAGTTAAGTGAACTCATCCTTAATAAAGAATTAAATACAATACTTTACCAAGTCTCATGTACTTCTAAGTAAGTTCGTGTAAGTTTCTAACAAAAGCATAAACATGTTTGTGTATGCATAGAAGCTGAAAGACTGGCTTTAGTTCCTTGGAATAATCAGATTAAAGTAAAAGCTACTATGACTTACATACATTTATGTTCAGAAGAGTGACTGTTAAAAAAAATAAAAAAGTCCTGTTTACAATCTCTCTCTATTTTTCCCCACTGTTGAATAAAATTTCCTTAGCCAGTGCATCAATATGGCGTTGTTCTGATTGCATGAGGACGTTGACATCTTCACAGCCTGCTTTGCTATGCACAGTTTTTTATTGGTGTCATGTCCTCACTGTAATACCCAAACATCCTCCAGTTTGAATTTTCTCTCATGTTGGGCTGTATCTTCCGCTATCTTACTGTCACCCAATAAGACAGATTCTAGACTCTAAGGAAATCCCACAGAGGTTACAATTTGGTGTATTTTCTAAGGCTCTTGTTTAAGTGAAGAGGTGCTCCTTAGCCACCTTCTAGACAGGTGATGATGATAACAGTAAATATGAAACAAGATGGCGCTTTCCCATGTTATTGTATTGCATCAGCTCTGCAATGCTGATAGAAATGAAAATAACTTTCATCAGTTCACCTAGTACAACTCAACAGATACGCAGACAGCAAGTGCAGTGAAACCTAGCATTTTTACAGAGTCACTGTTGTGAACAAAATCCAAATTTCAAGGTTTTCCCAAAGGCAGGTACTTATGAGGATATCGAAATTGCCTGGTTCATAGCATGTTAAGAAAGTATGTGCCTGTTTTTTGAGTCCCGTTGAATCATTCACCTATGCAAGTCTGATCTCTTGATGAGTAACGCTTGCCAGAAAACTAGGAATAGTTTTCTATTCAAAAACATTGCTTTTGTTTTCACACACTTTTCTCCCCCACAGTTATCTGGCATGAAGTTAGCTATTTCCCTTTCTGCTGTGTTGCCTAATCTCTCTATTTTTTTCAGTATCTTGAGATAGATCTTTGCAACGTGGTTGCTAGTTGGCTACTGCCATACATAAAGGAGGCCTGGTGTGTTTCAGGCATCAAAGTTCTCTCCACTGTTAGGGCCCACATCCTGATGGGCACTGAGTTCCCGTCATTCCAGTTGCCCTTGCTGGGACAGACAGGTGCTTAACCCCTTCTCAGGATCTGGGTTACTCTGTACAGTCATGACTGGACTAAACACAGAAAATCTAACGTGCCCAGACACATTTTAACAAACCTTTGTTAGAAAGTATGGATTTTTTCTTTCATTGTTTTATATCATATGTTTTCTCCATATTTTAATGCTATAATTGAGCTTTAGGATAGATTTGAGTTTGGTTTTTCATTTTGTTTTGTAGGGGAGTTTTTTGACATACAAACACATTCTGTTAAGCAAGCTTTTTCTCTAATTGATTGTCACGCAAATTCTCTAATCAATTGTTATGTACTGTAACGTCATACATTAATGTTTGTGTCCTCGTGTCTTTGTTTTATCAATAATAGTATGTGCCAATGTATCTCACTAATTATAGTATTTCTAACAGTTATTTTTACCTGTAATACGACAGCTGTTGCTAATTTAAATTTAATTAACTTATTTCTTTTTGTGACTTGCTTTCACATCAATAAAAAGGATGGGGAAATCCAATCCATGTACAATACTGTTTAAACTCATTTTACCTCTGTGACAAAAATTGTCTCAAAATGAATCCTCTACCATTCAAAATAAGCTTCTCTCACTGTAACAGGCTGTACGCATGTAAGAAGGTACATCAGGCTTTAACTTCAGTAACAACGCACCAGGGATGTATTCGCCCAGCATTTTGTCTTTAAACATGTCAAAGCAAAAATCATTGCTTTAAAATATCTTGGTTGGGAGACCACTCTGTCGCAGGAAATATCTTAGCACATGAAAGAGCCTGCTCTGCCAAATACGGACATCTCTTCAAAGGTCTCTTCAAAGGAAATACCAGGAACTCCATAGCTCATGAGAAAAGCTCGCCAGTCTACAGATTCAGTCTCAGCAGTGAAAAGCTTTTTAATTGACTCTGCAAACCTAATTTCTAAAATTTTTGTGAATATTTGCTTTGATGTTCATCTGTAATCTCCCTTGACAACTCCTCAGGAGACTAATGGTGTTTTGTATTAGGAAGAGATCTCTTGTAAAGAATCGAATCTAAACTTGCCTATCTGAGTTAAGCTGAATCCGTTGATCTGCAATGTAGCCTTGGTCAAACTCCCCAGATAAGCCTTTCCCCATCCTTTATACTATTTTGTTTCAAGCATTTGAACAGAACTTAAGGAAGTGATATAGCAAATGGCTTCCGGAAAGAACAAGTACATAGAAGTGACAGACTTGATATAACATATACTACTACGGGTTGCACTCAGAGCATGTCTCGTCAAGATATGACATTGCACGACTACTGACTGTACCTGAGACAACAATACCTGCAAAGAGTCAGTATGCAGAAAGGAAGGGCCCCTTATTGATCACTCTGGACATGCACCAACTTTTTATAAGTGTATTAGATGAACGCATGACCAGTTTGCTGAATTGTGAGTGCCAAAGTCTGTACGTACAAACAAAATGCATGTCTACTTCACAGGCACAGTCAGTTGTACTGCAGACACGTGCACACAAGAACTGAAGCCTGGCCAAGGGGAGCCATCCTTGACTTTGTTTTTTGAATAACACACATATAGCCAGATATGGACAGGTATAGGGAGGCAGCTAAGCATAACTGACCACAGAATAGACAAATCTATAACTATGACTAGTGATAGCAAAAGGAATCATTTCAGTATGAAGTTTTTGGAAGAGGACAAAAAGTATTAGGCAGGATTAAATGGGCTTGCAGGTAGAGACTGGGGAGTTCAGAGAATACAGGTGAATCTTTATTGAGTTGTATGTACTTCCCTTACTCTCTAGTCTCCTAAGAATGTTAACTCATTCATACATTCAGGCATTTGACTGACATTCTGGTTTTGCAAAGCAGTTTAATTTTTCTGTACTGAAAATATGTTGCTAACTATTAACAGTTTACTTAAGTTGTAGTAATGAGTTATTTAACGAGTACCAATAATTAACTAACTGTTCATTTCTAGTGCACCTATTTATAATTCAGGAAAAAACTGCTATACTGATTATTTTCATTCTGCTCTGTGAGGGATTGTTTGCGTTCTGGAGGCGTGGTCATGAGCACACAAAGGACCTAGCATTCAGTAATACCAGCAAAAGTGATACTGGAGAAAAACATTATAAACTAGACCACTCAATACTTTTAAGTGTAAGTGATTTTAACATACTAAATTTGGATGTTTTGTTGATTCATATTGAAAAGAATTTTCTGCCTCCCAGCAGATTGTTATTATCAGCTGTCACTGGTGTTATTGTCATATACAATTTTCTATTGAATATCAATAGAAACTAATTACTACTGTATATTAAGCTATTTTACAGTCCTATGGCATATGAATGTAAAATAGCTATATTCCCCTTTTTTCTAGGTGGGTTACAACTTTTTCAGTTTACAAGTGTAAGTCACAACAAGGTCCACAGAGAAACGAACCAAACTGAAATCAAAAAATTAGTAAATCTTAAGGACTTCCCAACATGTTCTCATTTATACTAGGTTGTAGAAGCCACGCTGTTTCCTATCAATCAAGCAGCGATCCAGGTTTTCAGCCTTCTAGCTACACTGAAGAGCTATGTTTGCAGAATAAATATTAGCAATGAATTTTAGTATAGCTGAAAATAAATATACAGCTTATATTCAGCAATGAAATGAAGCTGAAGTTAACAGTGAGTTATTATGTAAGATTAGTTCTGGGAATGTAATCTTTTCACAGATTCTTTGTCAGATTGTTTTAGGGAGGCACAGCTCGCTATTCTGAAGCATGCATCTCTATTTCAATTAAAAAATGTAGGGGAATAAAGTTGGCAAGAGGCAACACTAATTCCATGCCACCACCCTAAAACAGAATTGCTTCAGAATATTCGGAAAGACTCATAGTTGAAAGGAACAGAGGCTGCAGAAAAAGCTCAAGCACATAGTTACAACAATAACAAAGCAATTAATCTATGCCATGCAAGCACTTAGGTGTAAGGCTAAAAACCACAGAGTAGAACACAAAAAGTTGTTTTAAATGTGCAGTATCAGTTCTGCTTTGGATAGTCAAATTTGCTAGATTTTTGCCTTCATCCCCACTATTGTCTGGCAGTCACCACACCGACAGCAAGTGGCTCCCTCCAGCGACAAAGCTAATGCTGCCTCTCGGGTCACGCTGAACAGCAGTGCAGCCAGCATGCTCTTCCTCCCCCGGAGGCTGAGAGGGTCACCTTCAGAAAGGGATCAGCCTCCACCACCGGGCCTGGGATCTTGAGTCTGCTTCCAAACCTGAGTCTGATCAGTCTTGAAAGCTGCCGTAACGCTATAAAAGTACAATAAACTACAAGAAATACCAGATGATTACAATGGATCTGTGTATCGGATGTCTAGGTAAATTCATCCTGGGTTTGGATGACAGTGCAACAGATCCTGCACCTTTAAAACTTGAAAAAGCAAGTAAAAAACAGTCACCTAAACCTACACTACAGCATATTAATAAAAATGTATATATTGAAAAGGCTAAATATATATATTAGAATATATATATTTAAAAAGAGAGATATAACAAATATATGACATATCATTTTACAGCACGTAGGAACAACTAATATACGCGCCTTGTAGTTCTCGTGAACATATGGGTGTCATTAGAATTTAGGTATCTCTTTACATGGGCCATACTCATATCTCAGTCATACTGGCATAAATCTGAACCGTTTCCATAATCTGTTGACTGTGGAACTGCTCTGGTTTAAACTAGTGTAACTGAGATAATTTAGCCTCTTGCTTTATTAATTTAGAAGAAAAAATTTTAAGCTGGCAATTAATATTTTTTTAGTTTTCTCCCAGAAGTATTCAACATATACAAGGATATACGCCATACTGTAGTAGACATTGTTAAGCTTAACTAGTACAAAACATGTTATTTTGCTCAATGCATTGAAATCAAACTAAGTTTAGTTTATTTTGCTGAATGACTTGAAATCAAGACTAGGTTTAGGTCTAATAAGGTATTTTTTTTTTAGCAAGAAAATAAGCATTACATTTTCCTCCCTTTCTTTTTGATCTAAGGAAGTTGTACTTATCAGTCCTATATATATAATCTAGCGTAATAGGATATAATTTTTTTCTTTATTTATTTTGGTATTATTGTTTCTTGTCCTTTAATGACACTATAATTGCAAAATTCAGTCACATTATTTCTTTGGTTCCTAACAATCTAGAAAGACCAAAATGCACAGAGAACAGCATATTGCAAAGTTTGTCAGACTGACCGCCAGCTGGAGGGACAACTTGGTCAAGTAATTTCATGCTCGTTTTCTTCCATATTTTCTTTATAACTGCTCTAAGTTCTTCATTTGCTTGCTCTAGATTACCTGTGGCAATAAAATAGAAACATAGAAGATGGCAATTATGTTTCAACCAGCTGCAGTGAATGATCCTTTGGATATTAATTAGGTGTACACAAATAAAGACAGTGATAAGGATGCTTTGCAGCAAGCCTAAGCTACAGGAAGGAGCAGATAACAATACCACAACAACTAAATAGAAGAAAGGGTGTAAGACAGTGAGCTCCTGGGGCTTTCAAATCAGTCTCTGGAGTACTGCAGAGCTCAATAGTAATTTACAGATCTTGGCTCTGCTCTGTCACTGCTTAATAACTTCCGCCTAAACTGCACAGAAAGTGACAATTTGTTCTTTGCAAGCCACTTCTCATAATAATTACTCAGTTATACAGGCTTCAAAGTTCAGGCAACTGACTACTGAGCAGGTTTTCCATCTCTTGCAAGCTCATCTAAGCCACAGCAATGCCTAAGGGGGTTTAATCTAATCAGTTTTTTATTGGCAGCAGAACTCAAATTCTGATGAGAATGGTAGAAGACATGGAACAGAAAGTAGAAAAAGATTGTTACAATAATGGAAAATATATGAAAATAGAAAGCAAAATTCATAGAATCATAGAATGGTAGGGGTTGGAAAGGACCTCTAGAGATCATCCAGTCCAACCCCCCTGCTAAAGCAGGTTAGCCTAGAGCAGGTTGCACAGGAATGCATCCAGGCGGGTTTTGAATATCTCCAGAGAAGGAGACTCCACAACCTC
>VZSC01003594.1:208492-302376 GCA_013398225.1 Steatornis caripensis
CTCCTGCCTCCTTTGCTCGACTTCTTCCTCATAGGGATGCATTGATCCTGAGCTTGGAGGAAGCACTTCTTGAATATTAACCAGCTCTCTTGGGCCCCCCTGCCTTCTAGAGCCCTAACCCAATTCTTTGAAACATACTGCTATTTTAAAAAATTTTTCCCCCTGTGATTCGAATGACAGAAATCCATTCAATCCAGTCAGAATTGGCCTCAACCGAACTGGGGACATTCCTTTCAAGAGTGCAAAAGTTGCAGTTGCACTAATGTGGGATTCAAGGCACCAAGTTAAAAAGCAGTGAGGAAGGAGCATCTTGGTTGGATAGAAAAAGGAACTCATTCACTCCCTGCACTAGAACTCCTGTTATGCCACTGCTACGTGGTTTTATCTGACCAGATAAAAGCATATAATAATTTCTGAGATTTCCTGGGCTCTAGCCTCACTATCCCTTTCCTTTCATTTTCTAGCAAATCATTCTTACCAACAGTGAATACAACCCATGATTCAAAAGCAGACAAAATCCAGTGAGGCTAAGGCAGCCTTACGCATGTCCAACAAAACGAATACAGCAAATTGCAACTTTTCCTTGTTGTACCTTCTGACAAGTGCAGTAAAGGCTTTCCAGCTAAGAACCTTACCTTCTGTTTTTATCTTTAGAGCAGTCCTAACCAAAGCAAACAAAGTAGCATTGAACATGACGGTTCCATCACTGTTTAGTGGCATATTCATGGCTACTAACCTCTGTAAATGAGAAAAGGAAAACAAATTTTGATGTGGCTTTGTTTGAAAAAAACCTCCTGTAATATTAACTTCTGTAAAGCCGATGCATTCAAAGAATAACACCCACTGAGAGGCATAAAAATTATATAAGTCTTCAAGAAAAGTTGTCTTCCATCCTAGCTGCGTATAATAACCACCCGGTATCGCTTCTTTCTGATATTAATCACATACATGCTTATACAAAAGCTAAAACCGTCCAGTAGTTTTCACGAGCTATTTACTGAGTTAAGTTGCACACACGGAAGCCCAGCTCTTGGCTATAACTGTAAGTCACACTACGTAATTATTAAGGACAAATGCAGTTATTTAAGAGCATGCACTCCAGTTGCGGTCATGTTCCACATTTCCCATGGGTTCCTCCAGCTTCACGCTCCATGAAGAACCACAGCACCAGGTCTGTCTTGTATAAGCTGATTCATTTCTCAGGTAACTCTTCAGTGATGCCATGCATCTCTTATGCTGTCTACACTGAATTGGTGTGAAACGGCCTTTCCTCTTTGGATCAGTCCGTCTCTGCATTAGAGTGTTCATCTTTCAGAGCAGTATCACTGTGACCCTGTCTGTCAGAAGAACACTATTTAATCTATCAAAATCTTTTCCTAATGTCTGACTTGGATTTTCTTCTATTCTAGTTTAAAAACGTTACTCAATTTATCTTAATATATATAGGTTTGCTTTAAGTATGCTTTGTGGCATTTCACTTGACTCCTTTGTCTTATACATCAACTTACCTATTTATAAAACAGATATAAAAGAAATCCAAATGACAGTGCTATTGTAACAATCCTTTAATTAAAAGGCTCGATCTTACTTCTACTGAAATTGCTAAACCCGCAATATCCATAGTTCTGAAGTCTTCAAATAACATAATAATTATTCACCTCCTTTGTGTTGCTTTTCAACTTTTATATTATAATGCAAATAATCCTCATCTAAATTACACACTGTGCCTGACAAATTATACATCACTATATATTCCCTTTAATTTTCTCACTCACTGCTATGTATTCTGTTGCACACTGTTATTCACTTCAGCTTGGTTTATCGTCTTGCAGTCGCCACCCTTCAATCTCATTTCTGTTTCATGTGCAGCAAACTTCGTATAAAAGTGACTGTGAAAGTACTGTATCAAAACTTTATTGTCAGTTAAACTACCACCCTCTTCTCCCTGGGACTGAAGACAAATCAGAAACATCACTGGGTTGGAAGTAGTCTTATATGTAACACTGGGTCACCGGAAATGCTGGGATGAGGTAGTTCGTATACGTGACAGTAACAGACTAACGATAGATTTACAGACCGATCCCTTTCATTTTGATGCTCTGTGAAGAATTTTACATTGGTGGTAACTACTCAAATGAGTACACTGAAAGAAATTACACTGATTTTGCTGATTTAAGTTAAGCCTGCAAAAAAACAGGAGAACTTGAAAATGAAAAAGACCTTGTGAACAGACAGAATTACTGTGCATACATGACACATATGGGGCAGAATTGAATCAATGAACTGTGAGAGAAAACTAGAAAGAAAATAGTCTAAAAACGTACCTTGCAGGCCACTCGGTGAGGGCATAATTTGCCAAAACCAAGCGGTGGCTGAATGCGTCTCAATAATGTAACCACATCAAGATGCTTTATTCTTCCCCTAGAACCAACACACAACAGTTACCAGACATACATCTATTCCCGAACAACGTACTATGCTCTGCTTTTATTGTTTTTACCACATCAATCTTACCAGAGAAATTATCTAACTTACTTTGCTTCAGGGTCATATTCTGACCATATCCTTTTGAATTCATCCAAATGATGNGAATGCGTCTCAGTAATGTAACCACATCAAGATGCTTTATTCTTCCCCTAGAACCAACACACAACAGTTACCAGACATACATCTATTCCCGAACAACGTACTATGCTCTGCTTTTATTGTTTTTACCACATCAATCTTACCAGAGAAATTATCTAACTTACTTTGCTTCAGGGTCATATTCTGACCATATCCTTTTGAACTCATCCAAATGATGGGGACCCAGAATAGACCAGTCACGTGTCAAATAATCAAAATTATCCATAATGACAGCCACAAATAAGTTTATAATCTAAAAAAGTAATTAAGAACAATCTGCCTTAATTATTTTGAAATGTAAAAAAATATTCAATAAATAAAATAATTTTATAAGGTAGCAGGTTAAGAATTCAAACAAATCAATCTCATAAACAATGATTTTTGGCAAATAGCATCAAATATCACAAAAATACTTTCTAACCATTTAACTGACTAACTGGAACTCTATCAAGTAATGATATGACAAGAGTGTGATTCTATCTTAGAGTACTCGGTCTTTGACATAGGCTGTAACATGGTTTTGTTTCTCATCCTTGATTTGCCAGATCCCACTACATCAAAGTCCAAAGAATGGATCCAGTACATGTATTTGACACAGTGTAAATCTCAGGAAACAGCTTTTGTATTAATAGGATTCAATGTCATGACAATATGACTCCTGCATATGTTTTGTTAAGACAGAAGATGATACAGAACAGCACAACGTGTACGTTTACATTAGTTCACAGAATTCTGTTCGACCACAGAACAAATCAACGAGCTTAGACCAGAAACCTGCAACGAGGAAAAACATTTTTCAAAGATTATTTTAGAGCAAATAATCCATTATGCCGTGGACTAGGAAGAAAAGGTTATTGTTCACTTCTCATGCCACAGCTTGAGCACACTTGCAGAGTCACAAATCCAAATTCTGATAAGTTTAAATAATGCAAATTGCATTACTTGTAAGTCAAAGGAATTGAAGCTTTATTATTAATGAATGTTTAATGATTCTATTGAGAAATGCAACAAAATAATAGCTGATGAAAAGACCATTAACTTAGTTTTCAAACGTGCAATCAATCACTCCTGCATACATGTAGTCAGAACAACGTCTTGCACATGAGAATTCAGAATCATAGAATAGTTTGGGTTGGAAGAGACCTTTAAACATCGCCTGTTCCAACCCCCCTGCAGTGAGCAGGGACACCTTGAACTAGATCAGGTTGCTCAGAGCCTGGTCCAGCCTGACCTTGAATGTTTCCAGGGATGGGGCACCTAACACCTCTCTGGGCAATCTGTTCCCATGTTTCGCCACCCTCAGTGTAAACATCAGTATAAAATACAGGATTTAGGACTGTGCATAGAAAAATATAACTTTGCAAAGACATTTTAGATACGGGAATTTCAACCATTCTCTGAACCCACTACTCTCTCAGTTCAGAAGAAAATCAAAATGCCAAAGCTCATTTCTGTTGATAATCACAAGCTAGACTCACCAAAAATGCACAAAGCATGTAAAAACTGATAAAATAAATGATGGCAAAATTGCTTCCACATGTGTATTCTTCCCCTGGATTATAATCGGATTCTGGATCACAGCGTTTTCCAGGCAAACATGCCAGCATGATTTCCTGCCAGGCTTCTCCAGTTGCACACCTTTATAAGGTCACAAAGATAAATTAGGCATTATTTGATGAAAACGGATAAAAGCTGTATTAATTTGTTACGGTCTGACAAAATGTTTGGAACCATACAAGTGCAAATGTGAAGGCAAATTGTGAACTTTTCAGGGCAGGAACTAATAAAAAATAATACAGATCATGTTTCAGGAATGACAAGCACAGATCTGACATTGCAGACACATTTTATAAAGCAGAATAATGCACCATAAAGACTTGCATGTAAAAACTTGAGCCCCAAACTGTGATTTACTGCAGTGGAGCTGTTGTGTACGAAAGTGGTGTTGTGTATGAAAATCTGTCATAAAAGTTGAAAGTATCTATTTGTAAAAGATGAATTGCCTTTTCCTCAGCCTGGTTGAGGAAATGCTTGTCTCTAACTTCTGCTATTGCATTTTCGCATAGTTGGGTAACGCCTGTGAGTACGTGCTTCTGATGCTAAATTACTTCTCATTTGCAAACGCATTTTGAACAAATCCATGGTACAAGAGCTACAGAAGGTGTTCATAGATCAATGAAATGAGATGCATTAAGTAAGAGTTAAGGTTTACTCACCTGAAGAGAAGAAGCACAGCTTGGGGGAAAGTCTGAAAATTGTTGTTTCTGTTTATTTGATTGTTGTCCTTCATGGCCACTTTTCCAAATACCTACAACAAAACAGGATTTTGACTTTCATCCTAGTGACCTGTGCTGTCAGAAGCTGTAGGCCTTGCAGTCTAAACTTACTCCAGTATGTATGAAAAACACTTTTGCAAATACACTTTCTTCATTTTCCTTAGATTTTTCCTGATAATGATGTAAATCCAGTAAAAAATTATTACATGTACAAGATAATTCTTAATCATTTAACTCAGCATCAGTAAACCATTATAATACTAATACATATTCCTGTATTTCAGATGATAAAATATTATTTGCTTTAAACTAGCACCTAGAGTCTTTCATTGATATTAAAGACCTACTCTGCTAAATACTGTACATACTTGCAGTAAGAAATAATTGCTGTCGTGAAAACCTCGAATCTAAACAGAGAAAAAGAAATGCAGACAGAAACCAAAGCACAGAGACTCTGAGCATCCTGTCTCAGCTAGAGATGGAAATGAGTTCTGTTCCTCAAAATTAAATTGCAATTCCTTGGCCACAAGACCATTCTCTTTCCCCAATATAACATATTTATATCCTCTTACAATACAGTGAAGGCTGTTACTTAATTAGAGAGATTAATACCATTATGCTCTGTATACATATTCCTGGACTGTAAGGACATTAAATTGCTTTTGGATAAATGATGAAGAGAAAGGATCCAGAAGAAAAAATGACTCTCCATAGCATATTTCTTCTATTCATCCCATTTAATTAGGATGTCCCTTTGTGTTGATTTGAAGAACCTTACAACTTTGAGAACAAAAGAAGACATCTGTTAAGTTTTATGGAATACAGAGCTATCCTAAAGCCTTACGACAGGAGGCGGAAAACAAAAAACTAAACGCAAATCAGACAAAAAGAGAGAACTGCAGCTGAAATTCAGGATACCTAACAGGAACTTCTGCCAAGGTGTTGATGGTCACCCAGTCTTGCTCCCCAGGTACCTCCTTAGGCAAGCACCTGATCTCATGTGTGGCACAGAGACCACCATGCAACTCAAACCGCACTCCCAATCACAGCTCCATGCTCAGTGCCGTTATCTGCTGCTTTCCTACAATCTGTGCAGCCCCCTCTCAAATGGCTATCTCCCATCCTCCCCCTAGAAACGGCCCAGCAGCATGAATTTTAGGAACAGCTTCCTGACGAGTTTCTCCGATCTAGCTGTCTCCAATTATTAAGACTGGAGAACTTGTTCCGCTCACAGCACAGCGGCTGGTGTGAGGAGCGGCACCTTCATTCCAACAGCGCAATTTCANGGAACAGTTTCCTGACAAGTTTCTCCGATCTAGCTGTCTCCAATTATTAAGACTGGAGAACTTGTTCCGCTCACAGCACAGCGGCTGGTGTGAGGAGCGGCACCTTCATTCCAACAGCGCAATTTCATGTTTTAAGTTACCAAAACGCTTTCTGTGCTTGAATATTTTGTACATATATCCTACTCTTGATTAACCACAGGCTCAGCTGTGCCTTAATCTTTAGCTAGATTCTTTTCCTACTACTATTCTTTTCATATGGGAAAGACTGAAAAATAAAAAAAAAAAAAGCTGGAGTTTTAATGCCCGATTCCCAAAACAAATCTATAGTAAAAAAAGCCATGCATTCTTTCATACATTCATGCATAGGAATAAAGTTCACAGTACATGGAAGAGGAGTGGCTTGTTTCATCAGACCAGGATACTATAAGCTCATACCAGGCTCTTACCTTGCATCTGTTGGAGTTTTCTAACTACCAAAATCACAGCCAAAACAAGATTTTTACGTTACTCTAAAAGCTATGCCTTACATATAGCTCCGTTATCAAAGGAATGCTTCAGTCAGGACCCTAGCAACCAAGTCTCAGAGTAGCCAACACTGTACTTCTGTATAATGCTAAAAAAATTCTGTAGTTACCTGCATTCCAATGACAGCATAGATGAAGAACAGCATGGCTATCAGAAGGGCAACATAAGGCAGAGCCTAGAAATGGGACAGGTGCATTGTCTTCTATTAATTTCACACCATAATTTCAATTTCCATTTACAAATATAATTTCTGTGTACAACACAGGATTCGCCAAGGTTTTTCTTCCTATGCAAGTGCTTAAAATGTTATTACCTGTCACTGTTAAGATTCTGCCACATACAATGAACACAAACTTCATTATATTTTAAATTATTTCTGCCAGCAATCCAGGGATAAGAGTCATCTTTAGCAGTTTTAAATTTTATTTTCATTACTGATTCTGACAACACAAAGATACTTCCTTCTACACAGTTATAGAGTTCCATTAACTTCACATTCAGAGCTTTCAGAAGCAAGGGATTCTAATATCTATATCACTTATGAAATCAGTTTTTATATAAAAATTAAATTAAATTCCTCTTTTGTAGTCATCTAATAAAATGTGTGGAAGTACGAGACCCATGTGTGTCAAGCCTATCCTATCCCTTTTAGATATACCAAATATTTTGTTATGAAGTACGGTACAAATCTCATGGTAACAGCCAATATTAAACGACAGAGAATGACCCTTGGACTCACTGAACTAACTGGGGAAATTTATTTTGGATTTGGTATGCAAATATATTTAAATACGTCACTATTGATAGCACGCATTTCAAAAGAAATGTTTTTTGCACTCTACAGAGTATTGCTTCATAAAATTTGGTGTATAAATGGTTGTAATTATAAAGCAAATTTAAATAAATTTTGCTAACCTGAAATGACTTAATAAAGGTCCACAGTAAAGTTCTGATTCCTTCTCCTCTGCTAAGCAGCTTCACCAACCTCATCACCCGGAAGAGACGGAAAAAAGTGATGGAGATCCTAGCGCTGTCTTCAGAATTCTGAAGAGCATCATGGAGAAGTCAAACCAAATACAAACTCAAACATGCAACACTTCCAGAAAAACAACATCAAATGCAAAGGTGGAAGAGGTAAGATTTGAAAATGTATCTTGAGGGCCTTTGCACCTTGATAAGCATGATATGAAAGGAAAAATAACATGCTAAAAACACAGGACCTGTAGAAATGCTTTACACAACACATGCATTTCCCAGTTTTCTGGTTTGTTAATAAGGATCATATTGGGTTTGTTTGTAGTAGACTTCAATAGTACATTGACAATGAATGCAAACCACTGCATAACACCTTTGTAGTAAGACAGTTATGAAAAATACAGAAAAAATCGGTGGAAAATAGACATGGTAAAAAAATAAACTCAAGTAGAGGTAAAACCACTGGGGTCAGTTTACTAATCTTACCCCAGACTCATCGGTTGTGACTGTTTCAGTTGGGTTTGGCTTTAAGAAATTAAGAACATTAAATATTAAAATCAAATCAAAGATGAAAAAAATCAGCTTAACCATAAACAGAAGGAAGGACATTTTTCATTTCTAAATGTAAATGAACATCTTTCAACTCAATATAATTCTCGAACAAAACAATATCCTCATTCAAACCTTCCCTTTAGCACTTCATGTTGGCTTACTCATACTAAAACATTGCTGACTGACTCATACCCTCCTTTTAAAGGGGCACCTTTCAACAATTATTGTCACATACAGCAGCAATAACCATGATGCCTCCTCAGTGCTGCTTCCAACAAATTGTGGATGCAGAGACACTCTCAATGCCATGCTTCGCTGAGTAAAAACTCAAGTATTACTGCTACCCAAGATAAAACTTGGGGAGAAGTAAGGGAAAAGAGAGAAGCCAATTCTGCTGAAAATGCTGGCAGTATATTATACAAACCAAGGACAGGTAGTGCTTTGTTAAAGTCAGACCATTAGCCGTATTTATTAAAGTACTAATTGTTTTGTCTATTACTTTGTTGCAAAACATACATAATATAAAGGTATCACAAGGGGAAAATGAGGTAAAAATAACTGTTTGTTCAACTACATGCAATCTACATATGTATGCATTACTGTCCTGCAAGGATATCAGTATTTCCTGAAACAAAGAGTTTTAAAACTGTTTAAGGGATTATTACTAAATTGATGCATTAACATTAATCAAAATTCAGATCTCCTCATCAGATTTTAGTAAGCGGAGTATTTGCAAAATCAGTTGTAACATCTAAGCTTTGTATGCACTTATATAAAAGACAAAAAAAATACGCTGCCAGTGAAAGACAGTTGCTGCATTAGAAATTCCCTGCATATTTCAACAAATAAACCATCAAAATACAGATTAAGGAGAAACTCATAATCACAAACATCATAAATGCCAAAATATCACAAAACATGGAAACAACCTTGCAAAGCTGCCTACCTATGTCGATCAGAAGCCTGTACTAGTGTACAAAGACCCACATTGCTATTAAATTTTTGGTAGAAAAAAAATTGCTTTTTATCCAAAACTTTTAAAGAAAAAGGGTCTCATTACACCTTCTGCAGACAAAGCCTGAAATTTTGTATTAATCTCTAGTGACTGACTCATGTTGAATTTGATACTGTCTTAATCAGTGAGCAAATTACTTAATTAGCATTTAATATTTTATATCATCAAAATTAAATTAAGTATTTGACAGATACAGAACAGATTAAATTACAGTATCATCACAAATTGACACTAAAAAATGAAGTGAAATATAGCTTTTATAGGAGAAGGATTCGACCCAAATAAGCTAGGAACAATATTAGGATAGCAATACGTAGTGGCATAGATAAGAACAGAAAAAGGATACTTTAGTCCTACAAATTTTTATTTAATTGCTTTCCAAAAGAAAAAATAACGAGGAGAATGTATTATGATTTGGTTACGAAAATCCCCTCACAAAAGCCTGTAAAAACACCCTTTTCTACATATAACTATCTCAATAATTACTTAATTCTTACTTCTGAAAATGCAGCCAGAGATCAGATTACCAAAACTGTGTGAACAGTTCTACGGCAGGTGCTCAGGAATGATGAGTGCAAAATCCCTCAACTTTTTTGTCTGAAGGGCACTGAATGTATTTGTGTATGCACAGGACTGTGTCACACGCACTCCTCTCATAAATCACTCCTCCTCAGCTTCTTTGGACTAAGCAGTCCTAATTGTCTGTTTCTGATGGCTGATCTGCTGCTCTTGGGAAACATTAGGATGTCATACGCAAGAGATTATAAATCCTGGACACTGGAAAGAGCAGGCCAGGAATGAGACAGAAAAACACCCGACGCCCTGTTCACAAAAAGCAGGTTGTGCAAAAGTACCAAGGTGGAGACAGACGCTATAAACAATGAAAACAAACACCTGATAGCAGAGATCTTTTTTTTCTGCTGGAGCTGAAAATACTCTACTTCTGCCCATCGTTGGCCAAGTGTTTTGGGTACTGATATTTTAGAGTGAGTTTATCTAATTTTTTACCCTCTCTGACATTTCCCTCTGAAAATACAGTAGCTTGGTTTATGTTATTAACACTCATTATAATGAAGTTAATATAGCAATATACCACAAATAAATTGCTATTCATCTTTATTTATAAAGGGAATGCTCATCTGAGAGACAAAGTTAGTTAATATTTATGCGTGTCCATCCTGTATGGAGTAATACTAAGACCTGGGAAGCTAAGATTAAGATAACACAATCTTCGGTAACAGTAACAGACTGACTGACAGTAACAGAGAACTGCTTCCTACAGATAAGGAAAAAACATATACTACCTAAATACATAATCTTATTTGCAACTTCAGCAATCTTACTTGACAGGTGCATAGGTAAGTAGGTGCCACATTATGTATATGCAGGTAAAGTATTAGAATAGACTTGAGCCTGAGGAGGCAGCAGGTCGAGCAACGAGTGTCTCTTTGGATGATGGTTGCTGGCAAGAACACAAATATAAATATTTCCTGCGGTCAGGCAATCTACCTACAATCTCCTCTTTCCCCTCACCTTTCACTGATCATTCCAATACTACTGATGTCCCAAAGGCTTCAGGACTGGCTGGTCATTACCATGATTTTTTTGTCCCCCGCAGCACTATGTGATTCCTAAGATGACAGATGTACTGCTGGGATCACTGCTAGAAGTCCGGTAATGGGCACAGCTAGAATAAATGAGCAGCTTCTGCTTTCACTGCTTGGCTAACAGATGTACTGCAACAAGGTAAATGAGGACAGAGACTGGCTTAATTATTCTACCTTTTCTGTGAGCCATGTGCCAGCTACACCGAGAGCCTAGTTCAGCAAAGCACTTCATAACTATGTAATTTAAAGCCAATTCTTAAATGCTTCAAATAGGCAGTAACATGATTTTTCTTTTTTCTTAATCAAATTTCAACACAGCAGCTTTCTTCCCCAAACAATCCCAACCCTAAAAAAAAGATTAACCTATGATCAACCTAAAATTCTGACTCACTGATAAAAATATTTGAAACCTGCTACCAGTTTTGGTCAAGTATTTATTGCTGCTTTAAAAAAATGTAGCACATTTCCTGAACAGTAACTCCTCATTACACTCTTCATACTGTAACAAAAGTTCAAAATAAACATCCTAACTGAAAAAAGCTTCAATGTCAAAACTGTGAACAGTGTGAAACATTGCATCGTGCGTTGGAAGCAAACTAGCTCTGTGTTTAAGAAAACATAAACGTGGTGAAAACCAGTGAAAAACAGATATTAGTATACAGTGTTGGTCAAATGCTTCTTGTTTACAGATTGTGCCAAAGGGTATGAGAGTATGCCAAAACAAATGAACACATAATGGTGATGTAATCACGATTACAAATACAGAAGGAAACATCCGAATGACAAATACCTATGATGACAATAACATACATAGGAAAGCATTCAGGTTGCCAAAATATCTTCAGAAATACAGAGTGTACGTGTGTCTGTATGCCTGTACGTATATACATATATGGAACTCAAATGCACTAGCAAGTAATTTTTCTCATAGTCTTGTCAGTGCTCTCTATATTCCATGTTGAACATGAATGAAATGTCCATATACATAATTCAGTAAAAATTTGGAATCAATGTGAAGAACCCCAGAGCAGATTTAAAAAAGCATCTTCTACCTTGTAAAAGAAGTATTTAAAACTCTAAGTTCATAATTAACGTGTTGATGGTATAGGGTATTATTATGATAACTAATATTCCGTTGTGCAATAAAGTAAATTACTAGTATTAACACCTTCACAAAAACAGCTCAGAAATGTACTTCTATTTCCAAATTAAATATTGCAACACAGCATAGATTTCATATTGCAATAAGACTTCATACTACTGAAAGCAGTGCCATACGAGAATGTATTTTTCTGACCTATCCCTGAGCTTAGAGATACATTTGCAAAAGTCTACAAATGTATTAACAGTATTAACAGTATACTGGAGAGAGTCCAGCG
Organism: Steatornis caripensis; assembly: GCA_013398225.1. Taxonomy (NCBI): domain Eukaryota; kingdom Metazoa; phylum Chordata; class Aves; order Caprimulgiformes; family Steatornithidae; genus Steatornis; species Steatornis caripensis. The sequence continues at coordinate 220,733 of VZSC01003594.1, forward strand.
GAGGGCCACAAAATTGATTAGGGGAGTGGAGCATCTCTCGTATGAGGAAAGGCTGAGAGAGCTGGGTCTGTTCAGCCTGGAAAAGAGAAGGCTGAGAGGAGATCTGATCAATGCTCACAAATATCTAAAGGGTGGGTGTCAAGAGGACGGGGTCAGACTCTTCTCAGTGGTGCCCAGCGACAGGACAAGGGGCAATGGGCACAAACTGGAACACAGGAAGTTCCACCTGAACATGAGGAGGAACTTCTTTACTGTGAGGGTGACAGAGCACTGGAACAGGCTGCCCAGAGAGGTTGTGGAGTCTCCTTCTCTGGCGATATTCAAAACCCGCCTGGATGCATTCCTGTGCAACCTGCTCTAGGCTAACCTGCTTTAGCAGGGGGGTTGGACTGGATGATCTCTAGAGGTCCCTTCCAACCCCTACCATTCTATGATTCTATGATTCTATTAAAAAACATCAATTACTAGCAACAAAACATAACATCTAACCTATGATACCGATGTACAAAGTGGGATTCAAACCAAATTGCCATGCTTTTGTCCAAAATTGGAATTAACTATCTCTTACAGGAGGCAGATACGAGGTTTATTCACTCCTCTGCATGAGCAAGATCAGCTGTCCCACCAGCTACCAGGTGAGCGGGCAAGTATATAAAAAAAAGCATCAGCCCTCCCAGTACACGCTCTGCTAGCAGTCTAGCAAATGAAAAGAGCATCCCACTGTTCGCATGTCAGCATTGTGCACTGCGTAGTGCTGAAATGGTAATTACGGTGCTCCTTCTTGCCAAATGGCAGAATATCCAACTGTTAGTTGTTAGGGCAGCATAAGCATTTAGTAAGCCTCACGTGTTTACAGTGGTAATTCACAACAAACAGGATTTCCTGAGGGGCTCAGGATGAAGATATCAGTGCTGTTCCTTTAAGCCCTACTTCAGCAAAGAACTTGAATTTTACTTAACTTCAAGCATAAAATTAGTCCCATAGGGACTGCATTAAATTTTTGCACAAAAGAGGAGGAAAGTGAACTCTCCATTATTTTCTCGACATTTTGGCAGCACGTGAATGGTAAAAGAAACTTAAATAAAAAATGTGAAGTAAAACCTGTGTAACTACTACTGTAACAATGTGATCATGCCTCTAAGTCATCCAGTGCTGGTCATCCAAATGGTTTCTGAGCTGAGAAATAAGATAAATTCTATAGACTCAGGCCAGATTGAAACTTGTCCCTTATTTCCATTTAAGAACTTACTCATTTATTCAGACTTTATTTCCAATTTTTTATCTCTTACTGTCTGTTATATATGTCCATCTCTCAGAATGGACTGACCATGTCTTGTCTCTCACAATCACTACTCTGCTTTTTTAATTGAAAAGGAACCATTTTTATGACCACAAAAGATCTTGCGTGTCATGTGAAACTTTTTGAAAACAAAGGTCACAAAAACCAAAAGTAATTATACAGGGTTTAGTAGTGGTTTTAATTTTTTTATTGCTATACCATATATATTTACTTATATATACTTGCCTCTAAAAATTTCTAAAAATAAAATGAACATGAAAACCAATTAGGTTCATAAAGGAAGAATTGGTTAAAGGAAGGACTATTAAATACAGAGTCAATTAAAAAAACAACCACAGAAAATAGTGCATTGCCAAAATACATGTTGCTCTGAGGTGGTTCATTTCTGGAGTTGGTCACTGATCCAGTCCTTGAGGATGCTGAGCAGTCCTGTAAATTGCTGAACGCATTAAACACTGATTTCCACAGGCACCAAAAATATTAAAACACAGTAATTTTCTTGATTGTATGTGAACAGGAAGTTACTGGATCAGAAGAATCAGCCTCAGGGCACCATATACGTTATTATAAAACATTAAAAAAATGAGAAAAGGAACAACAAAATAGAAAAATGACATTTAATTTCCAGAATTTAATACTGAAATCAAAGTGATGTTTAACTAGAAAGGCCAACCCACTCTCTTGAAAAAAATGGGTCAGATACAAACATGTTATATACTAGAAGGACTTGCCAGCCTTTGGAGTTAGTCTAAATGTACACAGCCAGACTATGATGCCGAGTTGTTTCCACAGCATGAGGCAGTTATATATGCAAACCTATAAGAATGTTTAGTTCATCTTGAGTACATTATTTTAGGTATTCATATTTGTTCAAGTCATCTTTTACACTGATCAATTAAGATGGCTGTACTCATGCAGTTACAACTGCAACAAGATCTGATTTCACATTAGTGCTAGCAATTTACACCGTTTCAGGTCACCTCTCAAACAAGGCTGAGCTTCCTCTGTTTAAAAAGTTTCTATAGTGGGAGTTTTCACAGGTGCCATTTCAATCATGCTTGAAATCCCATTGAAAACAAAGTCTTGTTAGCATCTTAGCAGAGCTGTAGATCTCCCAGGATCACCGTCAGTGTTAGAGAAAAAGTACAGGTGGAATGGCACAATTCAGAATGCCAAAAGAATTTTAAGAAAAAGACTCTAAAATATTTAATTTAGATTATAGAAATTTACACAAAACTAATGAAGTAAGAATAATTCAGTAGAATCAAAACAATGAAAGTAATAAAAATCTAGGAAATTTCCCTGGACACTCTGCAGTACTCACTCTTTCGTGTTGAAAATGGGAAATCAAGCACAGAAATATACTGAAGCCGTAATACATTAATGACTTGCACAAACAAAGCACAAAAAGTGGAAAAGACCAGAAACAGACAATACTTAGTACACAAAGTGTCTGCTGTGCAGTACTAGAAGACATCAAAGATGAGCCTTTTTTCTGGAGCGAGTGTAGCATGAGACTAAGAAAAGACAGTGCTAGTTGTTGACTCCAGTGGTGTGCACTTTTCCTGAAGCAAAGTATCTCAAGAATATTTTCAAGACAACTGTGTGAATTACTAAAATGACAGTGTTCTTTGCAGCTGGAAGCTCTGCAGTGATCAGCTACAAGTAATGCTGTCAAATTAACACTGTCCATACAGTGTTCAATACGGGGTTAAATACAGAGACATCTTCTATGGTCATGGAAGTCCATTTGAGCTATTTTTCAATTTCTTCACAATCAAGTACATTTTGCAGTTATTAGGGAAAGCTATTCTAAATAATTGGTCTTTTTACACTCCTCGGATATTATGCTCATCTACACCAGCACTAATGTGAATGGAAACAGTGAGGAAGCTGTAAATACTTGAGTTGAAAGTTTAATCCAAATTCATCTGGAAAAAAACCCCAAACAAAACTAAACAAAAAAAATCCCCAAAACAAATTAGAGGGAGCTTTCCAAAATCTGCTCCATGAACTGTAATTATACATTGAGAAATGTCTCATTGGGACAACGCCGTTCTGTGCTGACAGACCCTCGCTGTCACCTCAGCTTCCTTCAGTTCACAGACAGAAAGATCCATCGCTTGCTGAGAACTGAGCAAAATCAATCTGAAACCTAAGGGTCAGACCAAGGTCGTCCTGCTCACATGTTATCACCTCACTCCTCCATTGTTCTTTCCAGTAATGCAGTCAGTCATGACATTCTCATAGTTTAACATAAAATCAGGAAATCAGCCTTAACATTTGATTGTGTAGAATTTGCAGCTTTACAAAGAAATCTGAAGTCTTTAATGAGGGTGATAAGCAAAGTCCACAGCCTCTTGTGGAAGCACGCTCATGTAATTACGTGGGTAAGAAGGGCTGTGTGCGAAGGCTGCTTAAGCCCACGGACACGCCAAAAGAAACCCTCGTGAAACAATGGCCTCAATCAAGACCAGCCTGACAAATCCAAAGCCCTAGCAGGTGGTCTGCTGATCTGAACAACGCACCGAAAGCCAAAAACTGTCTTCTAGAGAGATCTTACTTGAGAATTATGCATTTTCTTTTTTTTTTCCCTCCTTCTGGAAAGCCTGGAACAGATCACAGACCCTTCAAATACAATTTCTATTCCATGTTCCTGGGCAACTTTATTATCCTGATATTCACAGTTCCAAAATCAAGGTACTGTCTAAATGGCGTAAAGGGTATCGTTTCTGCTATTGACTGAAGGAATGTGATCCTAGGAACTGGGTTCCTGACATGAACCACTTTGGAAAATAAATTTTAAAATGAGTTTTCTCTGAAAAACTGTTTCAGTTAAATGGCAACGATAGCCACAGTATGGATTTGCTTCCCCAAAATACAACAGAGATATTGCAAATTGAAGTACTTGCCACTAAGGAGCATTTACTCAAATTTAACAGTATTTTGAAAGACCATGCATATTGAATATCTCCACTGAAAAGAAACCATTTGGGTAAGTAATAAAATCCACTGGGGCAAAAAAGGCTGTCTAGCAAGTAGCTTACCAGAACAAATTTAAGAGAAATAGAATGTTATTAGCCAACTCATAAACTGTGACTGCTGTAGGAAAACATGCAAGCTAAATACCTTCAGAGAAAGCCAAGCAACTATTTATATCGACAGCTTTCTCCAATTAATCTGTTCTTTGATACAGGGAAAACATGTGAATGGTGGGGATCTCCTGCATCATGGGTACTTCCGGATAACTTAGTTCTCAGAAAGATAAACAGGTAAGATCTTCAGCGGGTGGAATATGCTAACCTCACCTACTGAGTTCTGTGTGCTCGCTGAGCATTTTCAGTGGCTGAGTCGGATCCAAGTCTGACCTTCTTCAATCTCCCCTTTTGAGGTCTCAAGAAGCACTAGAGGGAAGAGGCACTTTCCTCTGAAATTTCGTTTTGACTAATTAAACAAAGAAACATGTAAGTATGGGAAGCATACTTGCATATCTACTACAGAACTGGTATGTGTTTTGTTATCTTTCATTTACCACTTCTGTGATCCAGCTTTCCTTGTTAAAACCAGCAAGTCAGATAGAGAACAGGCAAAGCCCAGTATTTTCTCAGAAAGAGATTTTTCTGTTGTCCGAACACCTATATGTGTAATGGCCATCAGATGGGAGTTTTGCAAGTACTTTAAGAGTAATTCAAATTTCAAAACATTTACTGCAGGATGGGAAAAGCAAAAGGAATAGGAAAAAATAAACATTCTATTTTTGACAGCATGGAAAGTCTTACTTTCTCTATATAACCTTCTTCTGCTACCGCATGAGATATGAACGTTAACATGAGTCTAAAAACCAAACCTGCCACAGAAAAAAAACCCCATTATTTGTTAAACTGAGCCACTGAGACAACTTACAGAATCTTGAATTATCCTGGTCAAGCTACCTACAAAAATCACTGACTTCAAGTAAAATAGTAACAGAGACTTAATTCCTTTTTTTATACATGAAATGTTTTCAGTATTTTCAGTACATATATAGAAAAATTGTCTTACTACGCTGTGCGCATGTGCAACTATACGGGTATACAGATTTATAATAACAGCTTGTACAAACATCTGTATCAATGTTTTGGTCTTTGATTCCAGGATAAAACATACTTTTCTAAAAAAAGGATCTGGGGGGGTAAAGTTTACATTTTCTGTATTTCTTGATGACAGCAATTACTTTTTAGTGCATGAACAGTTGCTACTTACATTAACTTCTGTTATAGCAATATCAACGACGCTACCAACAACAATTAAGGCATCAAAAGTGTTCCATGCATCAGTGAAATAGTGCTGTTAGGACAAGCATTCAGCAGAAAGAGAGCAAGAGAAAAACACAAACAGAAAAAGAGAAGAAAAGGACAGTGTTATAACACAGAAACACTCTAGGCTTCTCTGATGTACCACTATACAAGCTAATCTTTCCCTTTCATAGCTAAAAAAAATTGGTAGAAAAAAAAGGCTATTTATTTCCCATATCAACATAATTGACCTATAACTGGTCTGTACTCAAACTTTAGAAACATCAGATCAAAATCTGTGACTTGTCCAGATGATGGAAATAGTGGGGAGACAGAGAAAGAGAAGTAGGGACTGGGGAAAGTAAGCTGGGGTATACTCACATCAGCTTCACTGAGAACGACGTCTACTATGCTGCCAATAACGATGAGGGAGTCAAACGTATTCCAGGCATCACTAAAATAGCCCTGAACAGAGCAGGCAGGGTGCAAACGTTTGTGATTACACATGAAATGTCAAATATTTGCATACTTCTGTTTAGTTTTGCATAAACAGAAATTAGTTAAACAAAACCTGTGGTCTAATGAGAAAACAAAACAAAACAAACAATATTGCCTACTGAAGGAAAAGCAACATATATGTGCATGTGTGTGTATATATATACTTTATATATATACATGTACAGACACACACACACAGACACGCACACGCGCGCGCACACACGCAGTACACATGCATAATACACATCTCATATAAGCACAATGTTGGCAAGCAAGCCATCATCCAAAACTAGGTTTGGACTTCTAGCGAGGCTGAAAAATTCTAACATATATATCACAACAAGCATGTCAAAAACCCTTTAATAATATTTCTACAAGGCCAAGCCAACTGAAACCTCCTTTACATTAATGACTTTATGATAGTCCTACCTAAGTGATGGATAAAAAATATTCCAAGTGTCAAAGCTCATCACTGGTTAATCATGCACAATTATTAATGTGGAACTGTGCATAAATATTAGAGCGCTGACTTAATTTTCTGTTCATAAACTACATTTAATATAGGAACTCACACTACATTTGCAGTCAGGGCCTGATTCTGTAACCAGTGATGTCAGTGCTAGGAACCATAGCAACTTGAACAATTTCTTAATGCATTTAATGCAGCCAGTCCAATTTCTGAAAATTAATTTTCATAAATTGCTTAGTCACCCTTCTGACATTTTATGGCTTTAAATTTCTTTCCTATGTGTATGTTACTGGCACACTGCTGCAAAAAGTTATAAGGCGCTATCATGCAATTAGCTGTCTATTGGCATCAAAACTGCATGTTTGAGTAAAAAGATGTTTCAGAAGAAACCTTGAGGTAGGTTCCAGGATCAATCTGTCACTTGGAACAAATCAAGATGTATTACTCTGCTGAAGGCAACTCTACAGAGTCAAGATATGTAGGTTTTCTGCAATATGCGGGTTTTGCCTAGTTATTACAGAAATTCAGAATTGCAAAAATTACTGAACCTGTCCTTTTTCTCATTCAGATAATCTAGTTTATCAGCCAACCACGACTAAGGAATGTGCATTACATGACCAAGGCTGAAATGTACGTTTTGTACACATACATTCTGCTTTCCTGGTAATTAATTTAAAAAATACTAACTTGTCAGCCACTATGAAGCACTAAATATTAAATTTAGCAAAAAGTTTGAAATGACTAGTGTGCTAATCTAACCTTATGTCTAGTTACACTTATTGTTATACTGTTTACTATAACATAATGTTTTAACTGAGTAGTTTGTTACATGTGGTGTTAGCATAGAAAAGCAAAATCGGCTACAAAATTTTTTAGGATTGGGTAAGATTTTAAACTGTTAGAATTTCTAGTAACTTTACAGTTTAAAGTTTACTCTCAAGTGCATTACTATTTGAAAAAGAGCTAATTTCATGTGGAAATTTGGAGACTATGAGAGAGCTGCTACAGAAGAAGACAGCTCTACAGCGTATTCTAGGAGAGTAAGCACTGAGCAGAGTCAGGAAGGCCTTGTTTTGTTTCTAATGCTACTCTCTTTTAGCTCTTTTAAAACACAAATAGCTATTAATGATTCCCTCATTTAAGGAAGGAGCTGTAAGAGGAAAAGAGATCGGAGTATGATTATCACTACAGCCCTTTGGGCCACATGCTTTGGTTCTTTGGGATTAATCATCAATTCCAGACTTGGGACAAAAGCCAGTGTTCGTGTATTTGGCCTCCTGAACAAATGTATCCATTTGTGAGAGCTCCTGCACAATTCTCTATCGCTCCTTCCTTAATTCATCCTGCTTCACGAGAACAAGCCATTCCCAAAGTTTCTACTAAACATCATGCTGAACCACTCCAAAGATACTGAAATATATAATCCTAGAGATTAGCAGCTGCCAACTAAAGAAGAGGAGCTACTCTCATCATATTCTTCCTGATCATTCATATTCCTTATTTCTCTTATTTAAAATAAATATCTTGATTTTTAAATAGTGATATTTATATATATACATAAAATAAGAGACTACTGGCAAACAGCAAACAGGTAATCAGCACAGTTCTGAGGTGTGCTATCCATATTCCTCCACAACAAGTACCAAAAAAGGCCCTCCAAATGAAGGTTTATTTCAGCTACAAAAAAAGTTACTTTACTAGACATGCTGCAATATAAGGCACTGAAATAACAAATTCACATTTTGATTCAATACAGCTACAATACTTTACACATTTATTTATTTTATGAAACCTTTTCCATCAGTATAGACAAATATTGTTCAAAGTAATATGTAAAGCAAAAGCATACAAATAAACAAAAAACTAAGAGAAAATAAAGATGGTTTTGGAAAAGGGAGGAATGGACAAGTCACAGCAAATAAACATCATGCAAATAAGTTGTTTTCACCACTGCAATGACCCAAGATCAATTCACTTACTAGCCATCTTTCCTTTTTTCTTACAAAAATCTGATTTAAAATGACATGGAAAATCATTACAAGTTTAAGTAACAGCTAGCTATCATGAAGCCGTACATACGGTATGTGTTGATGTATTATTTTAGATTTCATAGCTGTATTTTGTTTTGTACTGTGCTAAACCATGCTAAGTAACAGATTTTAGCAAATGTGAAGAACAAGTGAAGAAAAAATGCCTGCTGTTTTAACTTGCGTTATGAAAAATTTGTTCATTGAGAAATGCTGAAGGATAAAATCACAAATCCTGGGGAATATGTAGGCATAGAGCATTAACACCAACAACTGTCTCTATAGATCTACCACATAAATATTTTAGTCCTTTTAGTACTCTGTTGAAAAGTTTAGGGCCTCATCCTGCGAAGTATTATGTGTTCCAATCTCCCAGTCAAGAAGTGTGCCAGCATCACCTTTAATACTTCTCACTTATCCAAGTTTTTTATATTTGAGAGCTGGAAGGCAGTCTGCAGTACCTTGGTTTTAAACACCACCATATCATAGTAAGAGTATCGATTATTTGTAGTAGCCTTAGGTTTGCATGACCAGCGAAACCAGAAGATCACAGTTTTCACAGGATTTTTGTCAACATATTAAGGGGCCACTGTCAAGCAAATGAAAAAACCTAACATTTTTATACTACTCTTATTTTTACAAGGTGGGAAATGGCGTTTTTATTTGACGCTTTGAGCATCCTTGAAATAATTTTTAACATGCACAAAATTAATAAATAAAACTGTCCATTCTGCCAGACTGCACTAAGAAACCCAACAGTGACACAAACACAGAGAACATGAATCAGCCTTTCCTCACAAATCCTGAAGCAAAAGACCAAGTTGGGTTTCAGATTGTTCCTACTACTATTAAAACTCAGTATGAGTTAAAGCAATTCATTGTTGCTTTAAGCAGGTATCCTGTTTAAAATTCAGATTACTAAAAGACATTCATGTTCTGCTTAAGACTGCTGGCTGATTTGTAGTTATTAATGAACTATGTAATAAATGCTGCCAATACGTGTTTTGTTAAAGACTATCTGACAATTAAAAAGTTACAGTCTTCAAAGAATAACAGGAACAACCTTAAAGATATTTAACTCCCTTCCCTTCCTGCTAATTAATCTCTGCCAAAAGTCTGATTAATACCGTGGCCTTTTAACTTTGTCCTGCTAATTAACAAGTTTAAGGTGTTCTGCATCAATGGGTGAATGAAATTCAGGAAATGAGGACCTTTCACTGACAGCATCTGTCCTTTAAACTCTCAGGGTTCAGATGCTGGTATCTCTCACAGTACAAGCATCCAATCAGACAGAAAGCATGTTGCAACAGAGTTAAAACTCAAATCGTACAAAGTCTTAGAGACCAGTGTTAAGACATTGCATTTGATAACGGGAAGTCCATAATACAAATGGAGCGCTGCAATTTATACACTCATGATCAGACCGCTGTATTTTGCATTAGCTGCCATTTCTGACTACAGTCACAAGTGCATGGAAAACCATCCAAGGATTCACAACCTTCTTTCAAAGAGCAGGTAATAAAATGCAGCAAAATCTTCTGAAACTTTAGTGTGAAACAAGGATATAGAACAGGAAATACAAATCAGGAAACACAATCAGCATACTCATGGCACTGTGGTCCACGTATCTGCGCTATCTCCTCTGGGGCCTCCTATTGTATTATTTTTAATGTGAAATCCTCAGCATTTAAATAAGATAGGTGACACAAAAAAACAAATAAATTCATTAGAAAGGTACAATGGACTGGACAGTGCAGAGCGAGACTATGGGAGAGTGGGTAACCATTCACCCAGAACTCCACACTTCACATTGCAACACCAGACCTCAGGTGAAGTCTAATTTGTTTACTTCTGCAGGCAAACACAAGTTAGCTTTAAAGCAAGTAGCTCAGGCTCCACAGCCAAGCTTGTGACTAAATGCAAGCTGAATAAATAGTTTTCAAAAGCCGGAAAGTAGTTACACATCTACTCCACGCTGAGCTCTGGGCAGCCATGACTACATTGCTGTAAGTACGACAGGTAGCTTGTTTAAAGCAAGAATAAGATTGCCCACACAGCCTATAGCCATCCAGTTGGCTGCTTAACACCAAGAAAGGGCACAGTTCATAGTCAATCACTGATGCAGATACCCTGATTACTTTAAAAGAAGGGCAATGGAAAATGAAAAATAACAGCCTTAAATGGTGAGATCAGTGAACTTCAAATGGCATGTCCAGCTTTTTTCAAATTCCATGTGCAGAAAGTGACCACATTTTACTTATTTACGTAGATATAAGCCCAGAATAAACACTGATTTCATTGTCCTGAAAACAAAATTTGGTTTAGTTTTTCGTTATTAACTTTTGCACTATCATAAATGCAGTATGAGAACTGAAAAAACACAGGGTGATTTTAATCTTTTTTTTTCAATTAGTAATTATAGTTACCGGTTTCTTTTGCATATCTACTTTTGAAAATGTTTCTGCATTATTCATTTTGACAGTGTCCCTTTAAGGCAAGGAATCAGCTACTCACTGTGGGGCCCTCTACCATATATTGTGTCCATATAACTAAAAATATGAAAATCTAAGAAGGCTATCGAACATGCAAAGTATTTATGTGTATGTTTGTAGTACTTGGCCACATTTTATACAGTAAAGGAATAATTTTGCATTTTAGAGTAGGAAATATAACATAACATAAGGTCTTTACTGGAGATTAACTTTGTGTAAAATTATGAATGTACTACCATGAATAGAAGTGGTAATGTGTGTAACAGGAAATGATTTGTCTGATATACAAAGGGACAATTTCATTACCTCAGAATACTCCAGATCTCATCAACCACCTTGTAATATTTTTTCTGATATCTGCTTTTCATTTCCTGATGTTACACATATACATATTATCAGATTAACATTTCTATTACAATTTCACTGACAGATAAATGGGGGAAACACAGGTTCTTTTTGTTCTTTGAATAATGCATAGCTAGTGTGAAGCTTACGTTACACTTAATTCCTGTGGTGATGACCCAATTAAATCATATCTAAAGCTTACCTTGGGTTTGAATGCAATCAGTTTCAAAACCATTTCAACAGTGAACACTCCTGTGAAAACCATATTCATAATGTCCATTGCATCATTAAAGAGCTTAGACTGTCCATAGTGCTGTGAATGAAAAATACAATACTTTTAAAAGTAAAGGCTTTACAATATGAAGTGAAAGTAAGGCAGCCTAAGATAAAGTTGGCAGAAATGCAGCACAGGAATATATTTTCTAGTAGTCTTTATGATGCACATGTACATACATACAAGACTAGCTGAATATCACTGGTCAAGAAAGGAGTCATTTAAGTCTATTCTGTTTAGGCACTGAGTGGAACAAAATTGGCATTCTTCTACATCCTAAGGGAATCCCCAGAGAGATGGTTTTGAGAGGAAAACTGTTCCCTCAAAAAGGAATATCAGACAACAGCAATTTTTCAAGTTTTATATGCTAGGTTTTAAAATTATGTAACCTTGTGTCACACCTGCTTAGAAAGCCTGCAGTATGTTAGTCACAGAACAACATATTGTGTAGGAGTGATATTTTTAAGAGGGTACAGTGCATGCAAGTTTACTGGAAAAAGTAGAGTGGTTTTGTAAATTTGAACCATTCATTTTCTTATCAAAATCTGAAGTACTAGGTAAAAGAAAGAGATGACTTGGAAAAGTAGGTGAGAGAAGTAAGTGGTGAAGAACTGCATGCGTAATGTAGAAAAAATAAACACATGCAAAAATACACACAGGTATATACAGATATACAGCGAATATATGAAAACACATTTGCGTGAGCTTCGCATTAACACACAGAACTTGAGTTGCTTCATATAAAAAGTTTTTTAACTTCTGAAGAAGACTATCATAGAATGGTTTGGGTTGGAAGGGATCTTTAAAGATCATCTAGTCCAATCCAACCAAATATAGAGTAGTACATACACAAAATGACACAGAACAAGTACAGAAACTACACAGAAGTGAAGTAATGTTTAAAGGCACTGCATAAAAGAATACATTAGAAAAAATAATCTAAGAGCTTGAGAGAAACTTTTGCAAACAGAATTAGACTTTTCAGATCAACTTGCACATGGATAAACCTGGGAATATGTACATAATATAAACTGAATTACACTGCAGCTACAAAATCGAGCTCAAAGAGCTTGATTAGGTTAGGAAGACCTTTATCAATATCAAGCTGTTTTAAACAATTTTACTTCAGGTAACTGACAGACAGACTAGAACGTATCACAGAAGAGTACTGTGATCAGAGGTGCTTTTTTTACATTTCACTTGATAAAAAAACATAAGTTGCCATAAATGAAAGCCATTATTATAACACCCATATCCTTCCCTGCAATTTATGCCAACAGCTTCAGAAGAGCTTCTGGTTTTCCTACCTGCATAGCCAAGCAAAGTGTGTTCAGCATGATGAGGACAAACATGATGTATTCAAATCCAGTAGAATTCACCACATACCAGAACTTGTACTGGTAAGGATTTTTTGGAATATATCTACGAAGCGGACGTGCCTTCAAGGCGTATTCTACACACTGGCGCTGTAAAAGCAAACACATCAAAAATTGTCAGACTAGACCTAACAGTTAATCAACTGATAACATAATTAAAAAGTGCAGATTGTTAAATAGAAGTCTTAAAGGCAGTCTATCTACTTTACGTAGGGTTTTTTTTAATCAAGTCTTAATGAAGTAATTAAGTAGCTTACCAATCCTCAAGTGGTTATTTACAACGGTAGCTAATCATATACACTACTTAGCCACACACAAAGAATCAAATAATGCTTGCGGAAATTCTGAAGTGTTTCAACTTTACACAGTGTAGTAGAGTATACAGTAGTATATCACAGACTATATGTATACAGCATGACAATTAATTCATCTAAAAGTCATGCTTTGTCTTTAGTAAGTTTTCAACCACAATGTAACTGCCCAGCATAAAACCCTAGAGTCAGCAAAATAAGTACTGAGGAAGTGTTATTCCTAATAGTTCCATTAAATTGCCCGGCAAAACCATGTAACATATATAGGAACATCATGGATTCATCTCCCAGTCTATTAGTGCCTGAAATCTTCATCTAGGCTGGGCCGTTCACTTGTCTTTTGAAGAATGCTTATAAAAGCTGACTGAAGGGGAACAGGACAAGGGGCAATGGGCACAAACTGGAACACAGGCAGTTCCACCTGAACATGAGGAAGAACTTTACTGTGAGGGTAACAGAGCACTGGCACAGGCTGCCCAGGGAGGTTGTGGAGTCTCCTTCTCTGCAATACTCAAAACCCGCCTGGATGCATTCCTGTGCAACCTGCTCTAGGCTAACCTGCTTTAGCAGGGGGGTTGGACGAGATGATCTCTAGAGGTCCCTTCCAGCCCCTACCATTCTACGATTCTATGCTTCTGTGAAAATGCAGAACGAATGCTGGCTAAAGTTTCATGCTTAACTTTGTTTAAATGAAGTGTGTTACAGTCAGACAAGAGTTGGACCTGAAAAATCATGACTGCTGACTGACGAGTTTCTCAAGTTAAAGGATTAAACAGTAAAAGGAGGCAGATTTTTAAAATTTGCATCTGAATATCCCCTGTGAATTTGTAAATATGGGGGGGGCGGGGGGGGAGAGTAGAACATTTTGAACACTTTCAGACTACTCAAAACACAAAATTTATTTTGCTCTTCTTATTGTAAAGCCTACCTCTGTCTATGAATAAGCTGGCAAATGCTGTATTGTTCTTAATGTGACACCAAGAAGTGTGACACTAAGAAGCTAACAAGTTTAATCTAACACCTTTCACAACAAAACGACTGATGTGCTGGGCTTAGGGAAAGAGGAACATACAATGACCCGAATACCAGTTGATAGTAAAAAAAATGGAATTAGTAAATACTAAGATACGTGTTTGGTGCCCTCTTCTGATCCAAAGCAGAAAGGAAGCTCTTGATGAATAAATAAAAAAGGATACTTCCAAAAGTTAAGAATTCATTACTTATTTTAACCTGATTTTTGTCCAGCTCACAGTTCTTATACTCTTGTTCTCCCTGTTCTTGGAATGTAACAATCACAAAACCAACAAATATGTTCATCATAAAGAAAGCAATAATGATGATATAGATGATGAAAAAAATGGAGATCTCCACTCTATAGTTGTATACAGGTCCTACATTCTCGCCATTTGAATCAATGGCTTTGTATAGCAACCTGAAAAACAAACAAAAATTTCTTTATTAGCATTAAAATGACAGTAAATTAAATTAAATTAAATGACAGAGAGGAAGACAGGCAGACTTAGAGGACAGGTTTCCGAAATGATCGGCTGTTTACTGTTATCTTTTTCTAGTTACTGACAGTGCTCACAAGCATATCAAAACCAGAAGAATCACACCACACAAAGCTACATGAATTTTTCCAAAAGAATTAAGGTAATGACCAGATGGTTGTACTTTCCTCCCCCCATAAAGCTATCGTCCGAGACTTTTCTCATTTAGAGAAACAGTAGATGGTAATTTGCTCTTCCCGGGTTTCTCTATGCAGTGTACTATTGCCTGATCTTTCAGTAAAAGTTTTACTCAAAGGCCTAAAATGTTCATATTAGTATTATTTATAGGGCATCAATGGATAAATAACTAAAAGAATTACTTCCATTAGAGCTACGGAATAGCTCATTATAGCAAAAGTAGCTGAAAGATTAGAAATTAAGCAACATAAAAAAAGGTTGCACTTTATAGAAAGCGGTGAATGAAGAAATACAGGAAAAGTGCATAGATTCAGAAGGACGGTACATATTTTTCCTCCCTCCATTACTAAGTTTTTACCCCATTCCTTAAGACTGTTTTGTTGCCCAAAAAAGCCTGGCAAATGATAGAGAACTCTTCTGGAAAACGTAACCGTCTTAACAATGCTGTGAAAACAGAGAATTCACTCACGCTGGCCAGCCTTCAAAAGTAGATACTGTAAAAAGGGCCATCATAGCAGACAGAACATTATCAAAGTTGAAATCACTATTTTGCCAGACCCTCTCTTTGACCATTGGATTATCAACATCTCCATCTTTATAAACGATGTATATCCCTCTGTGGGAAAGAAACCAACTGTCATTAGTGAAATATTAAATTAGGCTCATTATTACTCAATTCAAAAGGGTTTATTTCACTCCCTCCCTAAGCTTGTTTTATTTCCTTGCTAACCTGTGCTTTCTAGTGGATATAAGACAATAATTCCAATTTACACAAAACTAAAACAGCCTGACACAAGCCTGTCCATATCTGCTACAGTTTAAATTATTCAGAATATAACGTGTCACATTCTTAAATCAAAAATGTTCTCACCGGCATTCCTCGGGATTCTGTTTTGCTTCATCGGTGCACCTGTAGAATTTTCCCTACACATAAAACAAAAAGTAATGACAAAATGCAAGATATGCAAAATACACACGTTTGTACTGTGATTGGTTCAGAATGGGACCAACCCAGTTCCAGCAGCAAGCCACCAGGAATTCAACTCAGCTTTGCTTTTCTTGATGCGGTGTAAATTTTGAGTGTCTACTTACCTTGAACAGCTGCACTCCAATACAAGCAAACATGAACTGCAGCAGAGTCGTAACAATCATGATATTCCCAATAGTTCTAATGGCCACAAAGACACATTGAACAACATGCTGTAAAGAAAGAAAAAAATATACCTTAATACAATTTGTTACTCAGTCTCACAGACTACATACTGTAAAAGTCTATGTTATCACACTCAGGTTATTTTTTGAAATTACTATTTTTGTGTTATCAGTATTATACCTACTATCATAACTAATAACTTGCTTTCTAAATTTGTCTATGAGTCTGTTGTCATAGACCCATAAACATGGACTAAAAATTACATAAGCATTACGGAAAAACAGTTAAATTTTGCTCTGACACGTTGGTTGACAGCAAGTATTATGGTCAAAATCTGCTCTCCGTGGCACTAGTGTTCCTCCACACATGAACTGCTGTAACTGTGGGCAGAATCTGACCTACTATGTTTCAGAATTGGGAACTGATTTATGTCCTTGCCCTGCGAACTCCTCTATGCAATTTTTCTTGTGCAAGAATCTTTAACCTGAGGCAGGACTGAAGAATCAGGCCAACAGTAATATGACTTAAAAAATAAAAATAAACACCTTAAGTCCTTTTGCTCTGTTTATTGCCCTTAGAGGCCTCAAGACTCTTAGAACTCTGAGGATCTTCACAACTGAGATAGCACTTGATCTGAGAGGAAAAAAAAAGTTATTCTGTTACTTTTAAGGTAACTGATTCTATTAGTAAGAATAATAATAATCTTGCAACTTCCTTATAAATGAAATTTTAAAAAAAAGTCTTAAGATATATATACAATATTTTTTAAAGTATTTCTTCATTGATCTTTTATTTGTATTACAAAATAGTATCAATCTCACAAATATCATGAGAATTATTTTGATTACTGGAGCAACTTGGGAATTAACAGCTCAGAAGCTTGGCTGACACTGTAATGTGGTTAAGTTTGGTCAGGAGCAAAACAGTCCCCAAAGTATTTTTCAGTGTTGACAAGCTCTTTTGGAGACACTGTGTAAGTCCTGTGAATCAATGAATACCTTAATTTCCGACCAGTTGCAGATTAAAAGATCTCACATTACTCACATTCTCTCTGTTTAAGTAGCTAGGACTGCATTTGGGGGAAATAATGGCAGACAGACTTTAAAAGAACGTATTGTGAAACTGAAGCTTGTGTAGTAGGTATTCTAGTATAAGCAGAATACCAAGTGGGAAACAGTTAACTGACACCCAGCTCTTGCTCTTTTCTAAGTCGCTAAGGGTTTCACAGTTGATTTTAAATGAGGGACAACTGTTCAGTGAATCAATACGCACCTTCCGAGTCTTTTATTATGTTTAGCTTGATCCAAAGAAAGAAAAAAAAAAAATCTCTTCACTACCACTTACAGTGCTGATTAAGGTACAACTTGTCTCTCCTTCAAATACTGTTAAGTTACATATCCCAGTAGGTCAATGCTGAGAGAGCAAGCTTGTAGAACTAGATTGTAGATGTGGCAATAGCACAAAGGAAGGTATATAAACCTCCCGAAGCTCCAGGAATTACTTCCTATACAATACAGTGTCATGGTGCTCTTCCTTGTTCTCTCGCTAACAGCGGGAAATAGTAACTTGTTTCCAACCCATATTAGTAATGAGTTACAACACTCTCCATATAAAGCACTACATCTTGCCAGTCCCAACCCTGAATACTGATACTGCACACCCCCACACAAAGGGGGAACAAAACGAGCTGAAACCCTGATTTCAGTATAAAACCCCAAAGCAAAAATAAATCATTCGCATTATAAGTATAGTACTTACTGAATACCAAATGATACCAGAGAAACACCCACAACCAGCAAATCCAGCAAATTAAAATAATTCCTGCAGAAGGACCCTTTATGAAGGAACGCTCCAAAAGCTGTCATCTAAAAACAGAATTGTTGCACATTTAGTCTATATTTCCATTTATTCAAATTCACATTTAGGCTGTTTACAAGACACTTGCCTAGAGTGTGAATGCATATGATATTATCACACTTTCTAAAAGTAATTAAGAAATATAAAACAATCCCACTACGTACATTAAATCTTTCACTTAAATCACAAAAATTCTGCTCAAGCAACACCAGCAAATTTATGGTTTCTGATGTCAACAAGTGTATTTTGTGTAAGAAGTGATTGGGTTGTGATGACTACACTGAATTGATTGGGCCTCGGTTAGAAAAATGACTACAAGGACCACAAAATTCCCATGCTTACTAGACTGTGAGGTCCAGATTCTGACTCCTAATCATTCACACTGTCTTGAGAATTGAAGGAGCTGAAAATGTATGGCAAAAACCTGAGAGTCAAATCTGGTACAGAACTAGCACAAAGCCGTAAAACAAGGCAGCATCATGCCACTATTTGACTTCGGCTCACAGGAGACATCTTAAAGATCCTGAGTGGGTATCTTGGCATAAACCTGGAACCACCCACAGACTGTTTTGTATTATATGTGGACAAGGGTCCCCAAGTTTTGCTGGTCTATGGGGAGTATCAAACGTTGCTCTCCCTATTTGACTTTCTCTTCATTTTTTGCTTACTGTGCCTAGATTAAGATGAAAGCAGCACACAAAAGGTATCTTCTGATGCATGCATCATTTGCAGGTTTCATTAGGAGCAGGTGATTGAGACTCTCTTAATCATGGCTGCACACAGAATCTGGGCAGATGTTCTCAGGTATCGCAAAGCTGAATTTGGCTCCTAAATCTGCCCTTACCATAACTGTGAGTAAGTACCAGTTAAAAAATGCACAGAGGAATCCAGTTAAGCCGTTAGAAAGACAGACTCTGTACTTGAGTAGAATTTTGCATAGGTTTTTCCATAGTTATGGATCAAGATTGAAACTAAACTTGAAATTAAAACAAGGATACCTTTGAAAAATACCTAGTAGTCAGTTCAGGCACATGGATTCTAATTTCTTCAGCCTTAAGGTTCTCTTAAAGTCCTCTCAGCTACTCATTGTTTTCCACAGGTAAGAAAAGTCAATGCCAGCCAGAGAACATCTGACACTGACTGTGCATTTTAAACCCATTACTTTCTGTTCTGTTCCTTAGATGGAGTGAAAAGATTTTATTTCCTTTCCTCTTGCAGCAGATGATTACATCTTTCAAGACTGTTTCACGATGTAGAACAGAGCTACCACCAATGGGCCTCTCAGTCTACTGTGTCACTACTGGTGTGCACAACCTTGCAGGCCTTTTGCATGAAAAACCATCGGCATCGGTGAAAGCCATATATCTGCAAAGAAGCGCAAACTACAAAAGATGCATTTTTCTTGGAAGCCCTTCTCTCCTTATTCTCATGTTAAACTTTCTCTCATTGGGATCAAAATACTAGAAGTTCCTCAAAACTAGAAGAAAAAAATCCTAAAGCTTTAACCTATGCTATGACATGAGAGATATAATATAGTCACATTATAAAATTTCCAATAAATTCGCAGTTCTTTTCACTTAGAGCTGTACAGAGTATGGCTAAATTCATTAAATCAGTGGGAGATGAACACTAAAATAACCCTGAATATCAAACCTACATCTACCTACAAATACTCATTTACATACCGTAGTACGTTGTCAGTTAGCAGCACACAAGACTTCACGTAAAGACTCCCACAAAAGTAAAGATATATTGACCTAAAAATACAGGTGAAGTACATATCTCCCTGTCTTTATATGGAGACTCATATTTCAATCACTGCAAATCGCAGCAGAAGCATTTGTCTAAAACTCTCTATAGCAAATCATTCTAACCTTTGCACAGACCAAAGTAAAGCCTAGAGCGGACTTGAGGTGGTGAGCGCTGTCACACAGCCTTCCGCAGAGCAGATGCTGCAGGACACTCCCTGAGCCGCGTGCCTGAGGCACCACCAGTGCCGCTCCTTTCCTGCTGCCTGTAATTCCACACCAGTGAGGACTGGTTTAAATGGTGTGGGATTAGCACAGCTGGGGCAAGGTTAAAAGCACAAGTCCCTAACCTGACATTTGCTCTGATGCTTTTATGTTTCCCAAGTACTGGAAACAGGATGGTAAACTAGATTTCAACATCTTTTTCCCCATAATTCTCTTACATAACAGAATTCTTAGATGCTTTAAACTGATGTTGTAGCTTCTCTGTTATTCATATCCTCATTCATATACTCAACACCATATAATGTGGAAATTCTCATGTCTGCAGGGCAGTCAGTAAGATAGAGCACAGGGAGACCCTCCACATTCTAAGAGTTACCCTGTTTTAGTGCTTGGGGTTTGGGCATTTGCACATGCTGCTTCGCTGCAGCTGGTAATATTGCCTCTGGTTATCTTAATTTCAGGTTCATATACTTATTTTGCCTGGAAATTAAGGAATGCTATTGTTACTGCAGGTCTAGTCTTGAATTTACTTCTTGCAGAACACACACAGCTTCTGTACGACTCAGATACTGTGGAAAGCACAGCGCAAAACCCAGCACAGAAGACACGGAGGACTCCAGCCATAAGCAAGCAAAGCCAGTGTCGGAGACATGTTAGTAAAGCAGGCACTGTGTACGTACATGTGTCATATTCTGGTTGTCCATTATATTTTTTATGTACAATTTATTTTCCTTTATACATGTGAGTGCACTGCAGGGCAGAGCTTCCTGGAGAAACTGGAGTCAGGAGCATCAACATTTTGGGCTATGAAGGGGCTTCTTGTTTCTTTGTAATATTTAACACCAACAGATTTCAGCAGCCCAAGCTCTACAGCTTCCCACTTCCCTTGGATAACTCTTGAGCCACTCAGTGTCAGAATCTTCTCCAGTTAGTAGGAATGTTGCTTTTCTTAACACATCCAGTTATGCCTCTTTATGCCATGCTTTATAACTCCTCTGTCTCCCAGAGAAACACAATTGGAACTGCAGGAGCTGTACAATCTGCTCCTCAGAGCACGTGGAAGTTTACCAACTCGCTTCTGCCACAGAAATCAGGTAACATGTTGTATGGCTTCTCAAATTCAGAGTTAGGAACTAGTTTGATCTTATGCTACAGTTCTTTTCAGTGCTTTGTTCTTTCCTTTAGTTTGGCCTTTCTCTAACAGCAAAAAACCTTGTTTATTTTAGAATGCTACAAATGTTGTAAGATTAACCAATTCTATAGTAAGCTCCTCACTGCTGAAAATGATAAATAAGGGGGAAAACTAAGTCTGGGAGAATATCTGCAAGCATAGGAATAGGCTACTATTTACAGTACAGCTTATCTTGTAAACAGCCCAAATATTGCATCCATTAGTATTAATCAAATTGCATTGGGAAGAGTATGCACAGCAATATGAGCAAAAGCTGGGAGAAGAGACTTTGTTAAGCTTAATCCTCAATTGGAAATGCAAAGTTTATGTACAGATTCTTAGTGTACCAGAAATTTTTAAGTATATAGATCAGGGTTACTCAACCAAAAACTCATGGTGAATATGCACAGCATGAAACTTTTAGGAATCATGTGTAAATCTCTGAAAAAATATTTTGCAAATTCCCACCAAAAATTTTGATTTATTTGTTCAGCATGTTCTTACATGTGAACCTAATCCTCAGTCATATGGTTTCTTTGCCAGAGGTAGCCTCATACATCTAAAAATCTGAGTAACCCCTAATGGATATTCTTAATAATCAGTACACAAACTATACATTAAAATGCCATTTTTGGACTCATGCATGGGTAATACATTTAAGCAAGCATATTTATGCCTTTCTGTGTATTTAAATGTATGCCCAAGATAAATGCAAAGTATCTTAGTATATAGCTAAATGCAAGATATCTTGCAAGTCCTATTGCAAGAAAATAGTTATCTACTATTTTAGCTCTGTGAATATAGTTTGGCAAAAAGAAATGAGAATTACATGCTCCTCCCTTAAAAGACTGATTATCTCTTTTGGAAATGCCAGAGCAAGGAGAAGGAAAAGCTCATGCGCAGTGAATTATTTTTCCCTTTTCTGACAACTGTAAGTTTAAAAAGGGTACAAAATGAATTATTAAATTGATGTAATGATAAAAAAATCAGCTTCTTCATGCACCCAACGGTAAAAAATAACCAATCAAAACTATGAGGAATTGTCAAATTAAAAAAATCCTCTGTTTTAAAAAAAGTTTAGCTTTGATCGCATAGAGAAAAGGCGAAGAACACTTCAAGTGCCTTTTCTTGGCAGGTGACACACAAGGAAAATCCTTTTAAACAAACTTCCTTTAAAAACCTGTTACCTTCAAAATGATCTCAAATGTAAACATACTAGTGAAGACATAATCTGCATACCCTAGGATCTGGAAGGTAAACAAAAAGTTACAAACATTATTGCTAAAGCTGCTTTTGAGCTAACAAGGATCAATTAACAGTGCATTACCTTTAACAGGATTTCAACAGTAAAGATGGCTGTGAAAGCATAGTCAAAGTAACCAAGTATCTGCAAGGTATAATATGTGCCATAGTAAGAAATCCATCTATTAATAAGTTTTTACAGTTTAGACCACATGCACAACAACATCTGAATTAATCTAAGTAGGCAGATGGGGAATTTAGACAAAGTAGTTTAAAATTCCAGCTATTGTGCAACCATTTCTATTTACTGAAAAATTTGTCAGAGGTCATTGCGCTTAGATATTAGATTTCACCCCTAAAGAGTTAACAGGACCCAATAAGCAACACTTTCTTTCACTTCAGACTTTTCTCTATCAGCTTTCACAGGTACTTTCTTCAGCCTTTAGCAGAAATATAGAATAAACACTTTTTACTAATAAGTCTTTTTTTTTCACCAAAGTATTACTTCAAAAAATAAGCTTGAATGGATGCTTCCAGATTGCACACCATTCTAAATTCTGTTACATTATATTGTTCCTGTACAGATTAGGCTAGAGTGTCACAAAGCAAATTAATGAATAACTAAATTACTTAAAATCAGTACTACAATTCTTTTTTCTTGGACTTGGAAGATACAGCAGTGATTTATTTGTAGGAAATATAAAATAACCCACAACAGTTGCATAGTGACATGCAAGATTGTGAATGTGATATTGACCTCACTGCTGTCAACAGGAACACTGCCATATATATCAGTACAATCAAGATTTCATCCTTTCAAGGTGGCCATACCACTAGCACCTAATTCAGTGATCAACGTGCATTGTAGCAGGTACTAGTTTAGTTCCAAGGATCCAGCAATCCAACTACCAAACAGTTGTTCAAACATCTTGCCTGTGGTTCACCAGATAATAAAATGGGAAGGAGAAATAAAATAAAGAGACAACAAACAAAGAAAGTATTCCTATTAGATCATAGAAAAGGAAAGAATTTTTTCCCCATGTTCAGTTGAAGATCACATCCTTCTGTCCCTTGCTGTGGGCTGAAAAAATAGGCAAATATTGAAACCATTCAACAAAGATTAATCAGTGAGGAATTCATTCTAGAATTAAAAGAAAATAGTTAAAGGCATTCCAGTTTATAAACTTTCTTTCCCTTGCATAGCTGGCTGGTTGAAGAAACATGATCATGTAAGGCAGTAACAAGAAAAATATGCAGGTCTGGTGTATTAGTGAACATTTACAACAAGCGGGCAATGCCTTCTTGAAATCATTCATATTTTACCTGTCTGTATCCCAAACAGAAATAATCCTTGCAGTTACGACTACTCTCCAGTTACATTTTTCTAGTATTCCTCTAGTTACAAAAAACAATTATCAGCCCTTCAAGCCATTCCTACAATAATGATTTCAGTGTACTGTGTCAGTGCTCTTCTCTTACCCGTTAGAGTGACTTATTCATAAAATGGCACTTGTCTAGTTTTATAGATATGAGAAGCACATTGCTCTACTGAATAGTACATGAAGAGTGTCTTTATGGTTTGACCTCTCTTTTTAACTTTCAAAAAAATTTTAGTTGCTTAGTTTTTACTAATGTTAGTGAAAAAAGATTCAGAGAATATCAACAGCCAAAAGAGGACTTTCAGAGGCTGCATCTACACTAGAAAGAACTACAGGAATACAACCTCTACTGACCTAGTAGGCCCATCTTTCCTGCAAGAGGTGGAAGAGTTTCTCTAACTCCATGGTAATCTCTACAGACCAATTTATATCTAAGACAGGAGAGGCCTGGAAGTTGTGTCAAAGCACCAAGAAGTCCCCACAGACTATTTCCAAGTTGCATCATCTCAGCTATTTCATACCTAATCCAAAGCATGCATAACTCACAATAACATGAGAGGCTTGCTTCACCTCTAATAAAAGTGCAACAAGTGCAAGACAAACATTAGTCATCACAAGAGCGGGTTTATTTTTGTTTCTGTCTAATAATTCTGCATTTGAGTAACAGGCAACTCTTCTACTATATTAAGAACTTAAAACAGGGGATTCAAGAATTTGTTTTAGGAGACCACAGACATACTCACCACATAAACTATACTTTTACTGAATGACAGAGACATTTCTGAAATTAATATTCTTACAAATATTTTGTTTCTACAAGTATATCTAAAAAAGGATGCAGAAACACTTTCAAACTTTCAGGTTTGTATATAGGCTGAAATGGCATTTGACTCTGAATCAAGGGAAGAGCTGGGCATGCCCTGATCCTTGTCTACATGTGAGTTTAGAAAAAAGTGAAACTTGTTTAATTTCTGATATGGCCAATCAAGAATCCAAGGATCTTTGGCCTGATGTGGTGGTACTTAAACCCATTAGTGTGGCCACACTAGCTTCTTTGAAAGAAGTGGTAATATCCTTACAAATCCATACACTCACTAACAGAGCGATACTCTGACTTCCTCAAGATCATACAATAGAGTTAGTGAAGCAGAAGAGATGACAGGTCAGGTCCATTCCCAACATGTTATATCACTGAGAGGCACTAAGAATGATTCAGGAAATGCATATAAGGTACACCAGCTGAAAATTATGAAAAAATAAGAAAATTATAAAGGTTATGCTCAGCTTGAGCATATTTTATTCTGAAATACTTATAGCCGAAGGAAAAACATTATGTACCTAATAAATGGTTCTAATATCTATGATGCTCCATCAATAGAGTTACTTATCTTTAAAGACTTGTGTTTTTTAAAGCAAAAAAAAAAAAACCTTGAAAAAGGAAAAGGAAAGTTTCTTAACCTGAAAATTAAAAACCTGTCACTAGTCACAAAGGATTGTTATCTTATCTGTTATCTTTATCTGTGTTATCTTCAGATATAAAAATGAAGGGCTTACATTATTTCGGAAAGAGTGGCTGCGAATTGGATCTTCTGCTGCTAGGGAAACACTGCTCAGCATGATGAAGACAAGGATGAGATTGGTAAAGATGTGGTGATTGATGAGTCTGTGACATCCCACTCGAATTCTGTAGAAGAGATACAAAAATATACCATGTCTGCAAATAGAATTCAGCAGATGGATAATATACAACGTTTTCTATTACCCTGCCTGCAGTGACAGATCAGATCAACCATCAGCAGCTAAAGGCAGTGCAAATGCTGAAGCTATTGTTCTGATTTCTAAAAATGTAAGTAAATTCAAAATCCAATCCACTTGTGAAGAAGCACTTATCAAAGCAATCAGAGAGGATTTCCGAGCTCCTATTGGTTTTCAATGGGTTAGGAATGCCACTACAAGATCCAGCGTTTGTACCCTTGTGTGTATACAGAGGCCAACGCCGAAAGGACCAACGCTAGATAATAAGTCATTTCAGATCCCCAGTTTGAATGCATTATTATTAAAGCTGTCAAAAATACTCATCTGGTGAGATGTGGCTTAGGCTGCAGATCTCATCGTGCTACTTAGAGACTCAACCGAAATCAGAATCTCCTGTGAAGATTTTCTTGTGGAATTACAGGACAAGTGAGTATTGAAGATTACAGAGTTGCTAAGTTTCAGCCACATAACATGAAGTGGAACTATACACACGCTTAGAGTCACTGAGCCCGGGGCCGTTACAAATGCTATTGAGCACTGTGGTAGAGCACCTGGGATTAACTCCGCAAAAAGGCAGGATCAGGGGCATAACTGACTAACACTGAAGTTGTCTAAATTCCACTGAAGAACCAGAAGGTTCTTGGGGAAAATTTATTCTCCTGTTATTCAGTAGATGGTTTAAGTATAGTGTATCTTAGTTAAGTAAGAGCGTCATTTTGGCCTGAGAATAGGTAGCATTAGTTGAGGCCAAATCAATTTGACATGTTCAACAAATCTAATGTTCTTGCATTCAGCATATGTGTTCTTAAAATTACTAGTTTAAATAGCTCTCTTTCCAGTTTGTTTGAAAATTCTGGAAAGCTTTAGACAGCTTATACAATGAACAAGATACAAGCCCAAAATATTGTATATTGATCATCACACCATCTTCTAAACTTAATTGTGATGACCTCTGCCACTGAGAAGACAACATTCTCCTACGCCAAATAACTCTTAAACTCTTTTTCTAAGACTGGTCATGAAGTTGCTATTTATAAATGTAACAGCTATGTTTAGTCTATAGAAACTGAATATAATTCACTTGTTCACTTCAACAATCAGTAATGACTTTTACTGACTACTGAGGCTTGCTTTCTTCATCAGTGTAGAACTTCAAATGCTCTGGAGTTAGTCTGAACAGTGAAAGATTCCAATTCCGCCCAAAATCCAACTATTATTGTTCTTGATTTTTGAAATAATTTGTCTTTATCTTCAGTCTTTGCTTGAATCTGGGAAAATGCTGTTATCCCAAGAGGAATATATGCATCGTTTCTCCTTTTCTCTCTCCTATTTTCTCTTCTCCTTCCTCACCTGTATTGCTCCACAAAGGTTCCTAGGGTTACTAGGAATTCTACTTCATGTAGAAGATGCTCAGATCTTACGTCACAGCTTTTATATTCAGTGACTAACATACTAAATAGCTAATACACATTAAAAGGTACTTTTCAGGCATGTGCAGACTTGATAGACTATACGTACAAAATGCTATCATCTTCAACAGTGGGAAGAAAATTAATATATTTATCAAATTATTTTCATTTACCAAGGAATTCAGAAAATTTTAGGAGAAAAGCCAATCTCTCTTTTGTTGAAGATACTGCAGTTCTATTCCTGACCTCACTGGAGGGACTCTTCCTTCACTGCTAAACCTTTATGGACTAAAACAGTATTTTTCAAAATTATATTTACGGATTGGTGCTGCTGAAAATGAAGAAGGCACTCCCTTCAGGGATTGGCGTTATCTTCTCCTTCATATTTAGTTCCGATATTCTACGGGGACGTGGGCCTGCTGGTACCTCTGGTTCATCCTCCTCATCTTCTTCATCTTCACCTACTTTAAATTAAACACTTTTTTACTATAAAATAAAAAACATTGAAGTTTTGTTCATAAGAAGATAAAAGCGTGGCTTGTATTAAAATACAATAGGAAATACATATTCATAGCATAGCTTTAAAAATCTATGACTCAATATACGAACACCCATATAGCTGTCATGAGCTTATAAACATGTTTATGTGCATATATGGGTGTGTGCATAACTGCTCTGAGTGCACTAATAGGCTTTAGTGGCCCTGACCAGCCTCACGTAGGGACTCCACTCACAGCTCCTGCACATGGGATCTGGAGCACCACTTAAGGTCAGACCCTGACCGCCAGTCCATGCCTGAGCTGTGTTGTAGAGGTGCTGAGCTCTGCGCGCTAGTTGAGCACTGAGTTATCAAAAGGCAGCGCAGATTTCTGTAACAGCCATCCAGACAATCAGACAGAACTGATTTTTAGAGAAGTATGTTTACTGGACTGGAAGAAGCTAAGACAAAATTGACTGAATGTCATTGGTCCTGGAATGTCTTTTTTTGCCAAACATTTCAGAAAAAATTTGCTCTCATGTTCAGATAGTGTTACCCCAGCAGTCTTCAGGCCCACAGCACTAACCCTCATGCTGTTTGCACTGTCTAGGAAGCTGCAGGAA
This sequence comes from Steatornis caripensis, assembly GCA_013398225.1. Taxonomy (NCBI): domain Eukaryota; kingdom Metazoa; phylum Chordata; class Aves; order Caprimulgiformes; family Steatornithidae; genus Steatornis; species Steatornis caripensis. The sequence goes on from VZSC01003594.1 coordinate 248,827, forward strand.
AAGATAATACTCAGCAGCTTCCAGGCCCATTTATCCACTGATAACAGAGCATAACTTCACTGACTTCAAAGGAATTGATTCTGTGTTCAGCAAGAGCAAGTTTAGAATATTTTAGCAAACAAATGTGTTTCTCTTCTGGTTGGTTTTCACATACCTGGTACATCACAGGGTGGATAGGGATCTTTATCCTCTTCCTCTCCTTCACCATATTCACCAATTGTCACCTACAGCAATGAAAGGGATGCACAGGAAGAAAAATAAATTTAAATATAGCTTGGAGTATAAAGTTCAAAAGAAAGCAATCCAAATAAGCCTCTGAAGTCAGGGAACTGATCTCCATGCTTAGTCTGAGTTTTCTGAAACAGAGTAACTCTGAGAACAGAGGAGGGCTGAGAGTTTAATACGTATTTTTAAAAGATAATTTTTCTATAGCATCCACATTCTTCTGTGTAGGTCACAACGAGAATATAACCAACAGGCTTTGGTAAAAACTACAAAGAATGCTTCAACATTCTACTAAGAGTTTATCGCTCACTAATCTCTTCCTTTGGATTTATCGTGCAAAATACTGACAGAGTTCTAAATAAGGTCTAATTTTTCTAGAATTAACTGTTTCATGCTCTAAGAGCTTCCGGTCCCAGGATATCCTGAAACCAAAAGGATTTTCTGGATTAAGAGATTCTGTGAGGATGCAAAGCATCAGAACTAAGTTTCCTTTGCCTGGAAAAAAATGTAGGGACAACGGGTTCATGAAAGTGTACAATGCACAGTAGTCTTGAAGAGTAGTCCCTAGCAAAATTAGTAAAACTGCTTCTTAGAAAAGACACAATTTTCAGAATAAACACCTTACTATCCTTGGGCTTCTTTTGTTCACCTTCTGACTTGTCACTTTTTTTGTTTTCCAGACTTTCTTTCCTACAAAACAATACAATAACAATTACAAAGCACGTCATGTAAAGACAAAAGATTTTAAAATACCCGTTCTATGAATAGTTGAGAAGACACCTAAAACCATATAGGAAAATATTTACAATGATTTGCACAGCTGCAGGTGTCAGAGCAAAAAAAATCTATTGCATTTGAATGTAATGATCCATTTAAAAGATTATCATTTTGAATATAATTCCAGAAGCTAATCCCTAAAAAATTCAATGCATGATCACGACTCCTTTCTAGAAGGATAAACTGTGCCCTTAGACTCATACGAACAACTTGCATTGACTTCAATAGGCCTACATTGATCTCAAAGGAAGGTTTTCTTCTTGTCCATATAAGGCTTAGAGAACTGATTCCACAGGGAGTTGCGCACTGGCAACAACAGATACATTCTTGCTCTAATTGCGCAATAAATCCTACCGTTGCAAAGTTTAAATATCAGTTGGCTTATCATTATGTCCTTAATTCACCCCATTTTCCCAATTACTACCCAACTTCTATCTAAAATCAGACTAATTATGTTAATGCTATGTTAACTCTTTCATTTTTTTTCCCCTAGTCCAATAAATTTTAAAGATGGTAAAGACATTTATATAAAGAAAATCCTTATGAAAGAATTCAGTACCCTCCTCCTTCCCTCTCCTGCTTATTCAACATGCCCATGTTATTTTACCTCGCATTCTTTTTCCTTTCCTTTTCTTCAGCTTCTTCTTTCTGAGCTGTATTTAGACTTTCAGCATCTGCCAAGTTATCCACAGCAATGGCCAAGAAGACATTTAGCAAGATATCTATTTCAAATCATTTTAAGGATATTATGCCTTGCTATATTTGTTTGGTTTATTATCAGCATAAACACTGACAATGTGAGAGATATAAAACACATGTTTCCAACCTACAGCATAGAGATTCGTGACGCTGGAGCATAGTGCAAATAACACTCATTTAATGGACTAGATTAATACTGGCTGTAAAGTGAGCAGAGATCCATTAGGGTCACAAATTCTAAAATAGCAGAATACTTGACGTATTTTTTAAATACACAAAATCCAACTTTGTGCTAGTCTGAGCAAGTTTCAAATATGAAACGCTGTCTATTAAAAGTGAAGGCTGTTTAGGCATTTTGAAATATTCATTTTTATAATGCACTATCTTCTGTGTCTACAACAATCTATATCAAATTATGTACTTTAGTCCGTATCGGTTAAGTACAAATACTGATACAAGTACCGTATAGTACAGAAAATAGGGTGTTTTTGCCCTTTTGTCACCTCCTGACCTTTTAAGAACTTCTGAGAATGACACTAGTTGCTGTTGCTACATGGGGCCAAGGAAGTATTTCCAGTACACTGAAGGCAGGGAAGGAGACTGCTTCAGCAGACTTAACCCTAACTGACTCAACCTTTCTGCATGCAGATTTCTCTCGTCTGGTCCCTGCACTATACAACTGATCACTGGCTCCACTGTCAGTGTGTGTCAGAATTAACAGGGTTATACCAAGTGTCAAAGGGATGAATGACAAATTACTGCCATAGAGACCAGACTACATCCATGCATTTTCAGAGGGAATGATGTCAAATACAGACAAGCAGATAGAATAAAGCTGTTTTCCTGCTGAAGGAAGCATGGAAAAATTCTCTGTTTTCTGCCACTGTGGTGGCTGGAGATGGATTTGGAGATCACTGGAGTCTCATTAAGGGAACAGGTGTACAAAGAGAAGTCTACTTAAAGGACTTCGCACATGCAGAAAGCCCTCACATGCCCATTGCAATTTACTTCCTCCTAGAGAAATTTTGCGTATGTGCAAGGCACACAGCCCCATTTGGAGATGTTTCCAGTGAGTGCAAAGGATACAGTTACCACAGATGAAGAGGATAATGAAGTATATACAGACTATCATGCCTGACGATGATGGGCCACCATATGCCATTATGCCATCATACATAACGGCATTCCAGTCTTCACCTGTTAGAATCTAAGAAGCAGATATTAACAACTCAACATCAAAAAGAACAATCGAGAAATATTTCCTCTGACCACAATACGCAATAAGGCTAACCTTCTGCCTACATAAAGCAATGACATAGTCTTTTCATGCATTGCTTTAAAATTTCCATTTTAATGAGCATCTCCTCAAAGCTTGGGTTGAACTCTATTAGCTTTTATTTCATGCTATGCATTTACATGACTAAACTTCAAAGGCGAAAACAATAAAAATAGAAGCCTATAATTTTATTGATTTTGGCATGCAAAAGTAAGAGCCCTGGTTTTCAGTAATGTCACGTACATAGTAATGCCTGCAAATGTTCATCACTCTAGAAAATAAAGTTAGTATATGTTTTAAGGTTCTCCGTTTTCTGAAAATCGTGGCCACAAATACTTTCTAGTGTATGCCATTTGTTAGTCCTGCAAGTTTGTCTGCTCAGTTTCAGTTTTAACGAGGACTGGCTGCCTTGTTGTAAGTTCTATAATACATGTACCACACTATACTGCTATAGCTTTTGAAATGGTAGTTATTTTAAATTGAATGGAGCTCAATGCTGTGGGAGAATTACATGAATTTCTTATCGGTTATTGTCTCACATAACGTCACCGAAGTCTAAAAGAATTTTACAGAAATCTGTGGATTAGTTAAAAGGATAGTTTACAATGACGCAACTTCACTTTTTCTGTACTACAACAAAAATTCTGAGTATTACAATGCATGTTATAGGGGTACTTTATATATTTCTAAGTAACTTCTTAAAAATCATCAGTTCTATCCTGAGAAAACATGTAATACTGACTCTCCTTCGAAAGAATTAAGTGGTTGTTGAAGAAAATTATACGCATGCCAATTTCAGAAATTAGTTTTTGGAGAACTAAATTATCAAGCTGATTTGTTGGTTGCTCCTGAGTATATTCTGAAAGCGAAGGAAGCCTCAGTCCTTTGAAAACGAGGCAGCCTAAAATCTGAATAAAATCCCACTCAGCTGAGCTTGAAAGCACAGCCTTAACTAAGGGACAACATCAGGTCAAATGTGGACACTTTTCCTCTTAAGGAAATCTTAATGAGAAATCTCCTTATGTTAAAAATAAACTGAAAGATATTGTGCTTGCTCTTGGCAGCCACCAGGTGAAACTTCTACCACCAAAGAGACAGGAAGCTGACACAAAGCTGAGTCTTGCAGGGTCAGCTTTAAGCACTCACCTGCAATGTCTGAAATCAAACATTGCGGTGATGCGCAAAGCCAAATGTGAAAACGGCTGGAAAGATGAAACCAATTAGCCTAACGCTAGTATCCAAATTGGGGAAAAAAAATTTTAAAAAGGATCATAAAATAACAAAAAGGAAACTGTAAGAATAGCCTTTATATTTTCACAAGTAACAGACAAGTTGCTTTAAAATTTTAATAAACCTGGCAGTGTCTCTTTAAAGAAAATCATACTTATTTTTAAATTACAGTAAGTGATATGCCCCATATGCAAATATGTACTCTTACAACACCTCTCATTTTTTCCTGCTTGGGAATAGCTGAACTTTTATATAGCTAATGAAGTTAAATTAAACAAATTGATTAAAACAAAAATAACATTCCACCTCTTTTTCTAGTAACGTATTTGATGGACATAGGAGATTTAATTTTGTGAAGTAATATGACAGCTATGTTGCATAGATAGATCAAATAAGATGTGAAACAAATGGAACAAATGGCGCAGTTACCAGAGTACTGAGTTTAATGAGCAGAACGCTACTGAAAGTAAACTGAATAAATAGTATTTGTGATTTTATTTTCAGGCAACATGATCACTTCAACAGTTTTGTTGGTCATCAAAGGTAAAATGTTTCGTACGGGATGAAAGAAAGTTACCTGGAATACAGTTAAAAGAGCTTGTGGAAAATTATCGAAGGTGCTCCGTTTTGTTTGAGTTTCATCAAAATTAAATTTGCCTCCAAACAGCTGCATTCCAAGCAACGAGAAGATTATGATGAAGAGGAAAAGCAGAAGCAACAGTGAAGCAATGGACTTCATTGAGTTTAACAAGGATGCTACCAAGTTGCTCAGGGATGCCCAGTGCCTATAAATTAAAATGCGTGTGTTAACACACACCAAAAAAACCCCAAACAAAACAGTAAAAGAGCAGGGCATGATGAAGTACTACAAAAGAATTGCTGATCACCCTCTTCAGCTATGCCTAAAGTTAGCAGTATTAGTCAATCTTACCTTGTTACTTTAAAAATACGCAGGAGACGAACACAGCGAAACACTGAAATTCCAAGGGGTGACATAATTTCCAACTCCACCAAAATGGTTTCAACAATGCCACCACAAACAACGAAGCAATCAAAGCGGTTAAAAAGAGAAACAAAATAAGCCTGTAGGCCCAAGCTGTACATCTTTACTAACATTTCACAGGTGAATAAAGCCAGAAGAACTTTATTTGCGATATCTGGAACAAAATATTTAAAAAAAAAAAAAAAAAAGAAAAGAAAAAGAAAGACATTGCTGAATTGTCTTGTAGATTCCATTTTTATTTTAACATATTAATACTATACTTTCTATACTAATTTGCATCCTTTTGCTCAAGAAGTACTGGGGGGTTTTATGTTGGACTGTATTTGATGCCTAAGTGGCAAAAGTTACACAAGGATGTAAAACTTCCTGCTACCTATATAAACTATTCAACTTTCCAATCCATTGTGCGGTTCATGGCTGCTCAACTCGCAGCTTGAGTCCACACTGTAACTTAAGCAACACAGCCACAGCAGGTTCTGCTGTGCTAGTTACCATTTCCTTCCTCATCTTTCAAGCATAGTTTAACAATAAAAGTACAGGTATTTCCAATTTAGTATTGTCAGTTTTTTTCTGGTATGCCACTAAGTTGTGCTACTGTTGTGGAAATCAAATACATTCAGGCATTTCTTGTATCTCCCTTTGGCTGGGCTGAATAGCCTTCAGGACAGCAAACAACAAAATGGCAAAGTACAAAAGTAGCCACTGATAGAATGCAAGTATCCATTGTCAAAAGCAGGACAAATAATTTCTGATTGTACCTTGGATCTGGGTCAGCCAGTCAGGTTGATTATAATGCTCCGATGAGATAGTTAATGTGTTCAGAAAGACCAAGACAATAACAAGCCAATAAAATGTGACAGATTTTACTGCAGCTCTACATTTTCTTCGATTAAATCTATTCCAGCGACGCCAGCGTCGACTGAAAGTTCAAATAAAACCAAATTTATTATTAAAAGGAAAACACATATGAAATCAACAAGAGATTATTCTGTGCAGAAAACAGTGCAAGTAGGTATGTGTGAGCAGGTGTATTTCAACAAAGATGTGCAAGATACTTCAGACAGTTGTGTAAATTACTACCAGTTGCAGATTAGGGAGTGCTAATTTGTTACTCCTTTTGTTTAGATTTCATTATAGATTTTTTAAAATGTAAACACAAATTTGGAGACTCTAATTGCCTGTGACATAATTAGATTAAGCTGCATTTAACATTTCATTGAGTAACAAGATGTATCTGTCTTCCCAGGTCCCATACGCTTAATAGCAGTAAAGAAAAGCCAGTGAAGCAACTCGGAATTCAAATTACATTTAGTCTGAAAACGTAGACTTTGAGTTAAACCATAGGCACAATGCTGGCAGGATTAAACAAGGCAGGAATGCTGAGGTCAACTTTTATAAATCTACCCTATAACTTTAGAAATCTCAGTCAGTGACTCCTAGAGATTTCTACTGATGTGCCCTGAAAATGTGTCAGTGGGGAAATGTTTGTGAAAGGAATAAGTGACAATCAAGGATGAGTAAACAGGCCCTAGCTAGATAAGAGATGGATTCACAAGTGAGGGTATTAGCTTAGCTTTGGACTCCTAAAACTAGATTTAATTTCTCTTCTTCACTTCTGGGAAATTTAGTAAACCAATTACTCTCCCTGGGTTGCATTTCCATTTGTGAAATTGAGAAAAAATATATTGCTGGGTCATAGGAGGAGAAGGATTAGGAAGCACTCAATATTACCTAAAAGGGAGGCATAAAAATTGCACACACCCAGAACTACAGCCGTGGGCTTACATAATAAATTTCATGAACTGACAACTGCTTCATCCAAAATCCAAGGAACAGAGCAGGCACAGCCTCCAATAGAAGCTTGACCTAGCCTTAAAATAGCAAAGAACTGAAAAGAGTGTGAGTGTATAAACTTCTTTCTCTGTAGTTTCACTATCAAGCCAGTCTAGCACAAATTTCTTGCAAAGGAAGGGGTGGTCTGTGCTCCTTGTTCTGCCCTCTCCTTCTCCTTTTGCCAGAACTAGCACTAATGAAGCGAGTCAGACCTGAGAATCAGCTGGTGGAAACCAATTTCTTTTCTCTGGGTTGATTTTAGGTGATCAGTTGTCTGATCCAATTCATTACATTGCCACACCACAGAAAGAGCAGGAAGAATGACCGGCCGAGACGCCCCTTCACGAGGGGAACAGCACTGCAGCCCTTTTGGCGGTACCAAAACATGGAGCTAGGAACTTTGAAAACTGTTATAAATAACTAGGTGAATTTCTTAATACTTGTAGTGTCTGAACTAGTAGGTATTGTATTTAGTATGTATAAAATCAAAAATGCTTTAAAATCTGCCTCAGAAAATAGAACCAATATGCAACAACACCACCATAAATATAACTGAGCTTGGCAGCGCATTCAAGCATTAACTGAGTTTTCCTTATGCAACTTAAAATTGTACTTGCAGTAATGGAAATTAATACTGGTTTCAGATATCAGCACAAAGACGTTTCAAGCCTTTGCAGTATCCTAACCATATAAAGGAAAAATATCCTGTCCTGACCTAAATCAACAGAGTATTCAAGAACACTCTTATCTTGCCAGTCCCCTACTAAACAACGCTATGTCCATGGCCATCATCAGGATGGCTCACTCCCTGGGTAGGTAAATCAGTCTTTTTTTATGCTTACAGAACATCCTATCATTGCAGTCAATGAGACAAGAATAATATTGTTTGGACACCTCTACTCACAGGAGCCAAAAGCAGTCTCAAAGTGTGTAACTCATAGCTCTCTGAAGCCAATGCAGCTTACTTTTTTTTTCTCTAAGAAGTCTGTAGAATCAGTGACAAAACAGTATAGCTAACTGATGCAGATATGAGAATGCTGCCAAAGGGTGTGCAACGGCACTCACGTGTAGAAGTGTATGAGTATGTATATGTAAAAACCTACAGAAGTAAAGCAAAAATTCAAAAAGGAGAATAGGCGTAATTGTCTACCTTAGATTGGTAGAAGTAAAGAAATAAACAGTTAAGTGGCAGACTGAAGTAGATGGCTTGTTGTGCCGGGAAAGCCTGTGGCTATATAAAATAAGAAAATAAATTACACTATTTTCACTCAGTTTTCTATTTTTTTAGTAACCATCCCTCCTAGTTTTAACCAAACAGCGTAATTTTTTTCTGGAAGAATGAAATGTACCCTTGTATTTTGAAGAGAAATTCCCTTTTCATAAATTTTCAATGATATAATATTGCTTTCATGAAATTATCAAGCACTTTTCACAAAATATAGCAGTTGAATAAGTATTAAAATCCCCAAGGACACTTACAGTTGACATAGTTTGTTACAACAAACCAAATTATTCAGTGCTTTTATTCCCATTAAATAATTTATCATTTTTTCTTCATAACTATTTATGAGCAAATCATTATTCCTACAAACGTGTTCCCAATTTCACTTTCATTCACTCAGGTATTCATGTTTAGGTGGTCCCATAGACACCAGCCTTAAATTTGAATTTAAACATGGGAAATACAGCCTTGCATTGAGTCTGACCGAACTGGTTCAGTCCGTCACACAGAATCCATGAAGTTTAGTTTGTTTACTAGCTATTCATGTGTGTTTGTGTATTGCTACCAGACCTATGCAAAGGTAGGAACATTCATTTTCAGATTACTTTGTATCAGCAGCCTTTCATTATAACACCATATTTTTCTAAACTGGACTTTCTATTTAGAACCACACGCATAATTCCTGTATCTGTGAAAGTGGCGGCCTCATATTTTCACCAGTAAGATCACAGAGAAGTAAATATAATGCCAAAAATGAATTCTTCTGTAATTGTGGGTGCTAACACTTGTGCAGAGACCCTAGACTTCACTACTCTTATTTATGAAATATGGGACAGAAGAAATGCACCAAGGCGTTCGCTCATTATGAAAAAAATGGAAACTTTTGAGGTTATTTCTCCATTCCTCATTTTTCTAGTTACAGGATTCAGGGCATAGTACCAGATTTTTAGCATGACTTGAAGATTAATGTGATCATGTGATTATACTGACAAATGAGGAAGCGAATTCTTAAAAAGAGGGATTGGTAGAGGACGATGTGCACAAATCTCTTCAACTAGCAGACCCCCATCTTCCTCTAATCACAGCTCTGTTGCTTCCACGTGAGTAGAAAAAACAGTTGTTCTAGTATCAAAACATTTCAAATTCCACCTGGAAGATTACAAATATGCAGCACAGATCATATTGACCCATATATATCCTAGTATGATGTGTGGTTGATAGACACCTTCACTTAATAAACTAGCAGATAATTGCTACATCTTACTAGGATGTAATTCTTTTGGCCAAGTATCCATCCGACTGTAGAAAAACATATTTCCAAGGATTAACTTCTATTTTCACTTCTGGTACAACAGGTAGGTTATTTTGCAATAAAAAGCATTTTCTATTTTGATCCAAAGGCAAAGACCTTTGTCATCAAACTAATATCCTTGATAAGCTATGTCCTGATTTAGTTTGCCCTGAAACAAAGTGCACTGCCATTGCAGAATAACATTCCCAAACAGATCGAGGATCAGGCCAGAAGAGTTGAGAATTAGAGATTTGGTTTAGAACATGCTGGGACATCCCTGACGGCTGAACACATAATCTAGAGCTTTGCTGAAGAACCGAGAGTTTCTGTATTTTAGGTAAACAGAGCTTTTTAGAAACTAGTGATTCCAACGAAAAACACCAAAATTAAATTCTTCTGACATATCAGAAAAATGGTTTTTGCAAATATAAGATGTTAGGTATCCAGAAGCAATGGGATGAGAACGTGAGTCTGCAGATCTTTATAGAGATAGAAAAGCAGATGCACTTTGTTCTTAGTGGCTTTGCAAAGCCAGCAGCTCTTCAAAGTGTTTTTTCTCTCTGATAACGGTTGTTGTCAGCTGTTTTTAGGGATCTGGGACATGATGCAAGGCACACCTGTTTGGAACACAATGGCACGATTATAATTTTGAGCTCTGTTGCCTCAAAACTACTCACATGATTTCATTAAGTTTAAAGGAATAAATCTTTCTCCAATGCTACAAGTAAAGGTGTGAAAGTTGAAGGGGTAATTCCTGTTACCAAATTCAGCTTAAAAAATTTCAGTACAAGTGAAGACCTCAAGCAGCTGCAGACACCTGCAACACTTCCAGATGAGACACCAACATCCTGTTGTTGATTGCCACAACTTCTGTGAGTAGATGTATCTACTACTGATTGCTACTGATGTATCAGTAGCAATACATGTATGAATGAACTTCTATGTGACTTGTGTGTTTTAATGCCACAAGAACAGATTCTGATCAAAGAGCTCATGAAAAAGACATTTAGGACTGTGGCAGAATCTAGACAGGTGGAGATACTTCAGTGACTTTCTGGCTTGCAAGTAATTTTTCTTTCAAATTGACGTGTTGATTATGAACAACCACTGTAGGATGGACAGCATGGACTCATTCTTACTGCTTAGACTATTAAAAACATCAGGTTTGAGTAGAAATTGTCCTTTCTCAAAGATGACAGAGCATCTTTCACTTAACATAGCTTCTGGAGCTCTCTTTTTCCTTAAAATATGAATAACGGGCATGGTTCAGAACATAGGCAATACTTTGCTTTCTCTGCAATGCTTCTGTGAGTCCCCACTGTGCAAACAGACCAAACTTAGAAAACGTAGTCCGATGGCAGTCTATTGCACTGCCTGGTATTTGAATTTTCATGTGACCACTTCATAGTCAAGTTTCTCCTGTAAAACCAGCAAGAGTAGGCTTCACAGCAATACATAGCATGCTATAAGGTTGATTGGAGTCAATCTCATGATTCAAAATAATCATGCTTGTTTGCGATTCTCAGCTAATGACTAAATAAATTGTTCCATTTATTCTACTGTTATTTTAACTGGAAGCAATGACAAGAGAAATTACAGACCATTAATACACTGAATTGCTTGGTTTTATTAAGCTAAAAGCAGTCTCCTCTCTCATAATTCTCATGAAGTGTTAAGCTCAAAGGTCCACATGGATATAACTGGTCCATTAAGTGGTGTATCTAAGGCTAGTTTCTGCAGTAGAAAGCATACAAGAAACTATACAGCTTTTATAAATAACGATGAAACTTCTAAAAAAGTTAGTTGTGTATTCACTACCACCCTAAACGGACAGATCTCCGCTGATTTCAGCAGTGAGGCACACTTATATGCTGCCAGCAGCTTGCTTGCTGTAAGTGATGACAAAATAAAGCTTGATCATAGCATCACGTGAAAAAACTCTCAGTGCAGAAAAGCGTAAGTTAACCATTGTCTGGGAGTAATTCTTCAAAAAAGAAAGACTATTCAGAGGAACACAAGTCCACTCCAACTGCTCACAACTGGTCAGTGCTGGTAGGTCATTAGAGCTAGTAAGGCTAGTAGAATAAACCTTCGTGATCAAGTCTACCACTTGATTACTTACCTTAAATCACATGCTTTTTTTTTTTTTCTTGTTCCGTCATGGAGTAACCTAACCTTTTTAAAGACAAAGAGGTATCTCTTCTATGTTTGTAATTATCCTTTCTAATTACTAAATATATGTCCTATAAGACTGGAAAATAAAATCATAATAAATCTATTGGTTTTGTACTGGCACATCCAGTGTCTACAATATCAGAACTATTAATTCTTAATTTTGCTTCTGCAGTCATCCTTGAATCACTTCCCTTCTGCAATCATACTTGAAAATAGAAGCTCATATTCCCAAATGCTCCNAACAAATAAATACTGAACACCATAGGATATAGAAACACTCCCATACATTCAGTTATTCCCTAAAAGATACATATTCTCCAGATCATGCACAATTTAACAGAAAACGTTTCTTTTTACATGTCATAGGGGACTTCCATTCTTTTCTTATTATTTTAATGAAAATCTAAACAAATAAATACTGAACACCATAGGATATAGAAACACTCCCATACATTCAGTTATTCCCTAAAAGATACATATTCTCCAGATCATGCACAATTTAACAGAAAACGTTTCTTTTTACATGTCATAGGGGACTTCCATTCTTTTCTTATTATTTTGGACAACAATTATATTTTATAAAAGCTTTCAGGAAAACATGACTCCTCTGAAAGTTTAGTTGAATTATTTTGTATCTTCTTATATATTTAGAGATATATTTATATCTTCTTTATATTCTTCTTGAGAATTTCAGGAGTGCTTTAATGCTGTAGTAATTGGTCTAATATTAAACTACTGAAAGACAAAAAAATTCCCAAGTGTCATACAAAGCTGGACTATTTTAATGCAGTTTTGGCTAAATAACAGGGAAAGAATGATTCTTTTAAATTCTGAGATTATGAGGGTGGGTACTTGAAAATAGTCTGTGTACTCACCATAAACTCCCACAGCATGCTGGGTTCTCTCCTTCTCCACTCACATTCTCTGTGTTCACTGATTCAGTTTCACTGGTGGGCATGCTTGCTGTTAGGGGACATAAATTGCTTTAGATTGATACCCAAGCAAGGCATTACACAGAATGCGATCTCTGTTCTATTGCAAGAATGCCTCCACCTTTTGCAGGACTAATGAGAGCTTGAAAGATCCAAGGAATAGCAGATGAAGTCACCCCCTTCATCATTCCTCCTCTTTTAACAAAAGAAGGCACACTGATTCCAGAGTGCATTGTAGGCTTTTTGTTTCTTTTCAATGATTCAACGCAACGGTTGAAATGCACTACAGAATGCAATGTAGAGGAATTTTGTAACAAAGAGCATGCTACCTCTAGAAAAGAAATAAACCCAAGCCAGATTTTGTGACATCTCATTTTAAGTGTTCTGTTAACACTTTGGAGGTGCTTATCATCTAAGTGTTGTTAATGTGCTCACTAATTCCAAGAAATGTCATCAAAGTTCTTCTGAAAATAGGAACTATCACACTCCGATCATGTTGACCACTCTATGCTTTTACTTTCGTTATGAATGATCAAGGCAAGATGCTAGAAAGTAATTGTGCCTGCAAATACTATATGAACAGGCAGGAAGGAGCACTAGGAACAGCAGAATAGGTACTACAAAAGATGATGCAGATTTCTACTAATAAAAAGGGGATTATTACATGTTACACAGTGAATTACTGCCCGTATAGTGGATGATTACAGAATAGCTAGCAATTGTAGCTAATAGTTTTTTAGATAAAAATCATTTGCAGATTGGTCATCACCATCTGTCTTCAAATCAGCTGAAATATAGAGGGAGGACAACATATGTCAAAAGGTGTCAGGAAATGAACAGCCAAAGTTCTCAGTACTTCCCAGGGGAGAACACTACTTTCATCTCTGCAAAGCAAGCATGAAAGGAAAATCTCAGGAACAAGAAAAATGTAAAATCAATGTTGCTGGTTTATACAGTAGAAATACCACATAGAGTAGGAAAAAAATAAGTGAGGTGGAAGACACACTGAAATTATTGTAGAACAACAAGAACAAAAGAAAAACAGAGAATCTCAAAGGTATTCTGGGGTGCAGCTTCTGCTGTTTCGATGGTTTGCTTGTTTGGGTTTTTTGTGTGGGTTTTTTTGTTGGGGAGAGTTTAAGCCAATATATGTGGACTGAGAGTACTGAAGGCAGAACGGTTACGATGCCTATTTCTTTCAGGGATGTCTCACTATTTTGGTAGCCTAAACAAGGCTTAAAGCAGACTTAATTACACACATCTTAATATAAGTGAGACTGAAGAATCAGGCCCTGAATTTTCTGTTTGTCTACAGATCAGGTACAAAATGAGAACGGTTAGTAACAGTTTCTCTGCACAGCCTCTATATTGCCTCAACATTGGCAGAGATAGATGAAAGTGGTAAATGGTAGCTTGACCAAACGGTCGTTTGGTTTCCGTGACCAACAATTCCATCCAAGTTGAGAGACTGACAGGTCTATGCAGGCTAGATGCCCAGCAACAGCTGAGAATCTGCCCCCATAAATGTAAGTCACCATTACATGAAAAGTTAAACACAGAGCTGGCATAACAAAGAAAGATCCAAAGTGTCCATCCAGGTGTTTGAATAAAGAAGGCACTTTAGACAGTAAGCACAGCAAAACCTTGTTTCACAAGGTTCCTCTGTTTTGATGATTCTTTTTAAATCATACTGTAAGTGCTTTATATATCAAAAATTCCTGGTCTGCACCTGCAAATGCCTCAAGTCTAATATCCTGTTTCTCTTCATAAATCAGTAGTAAAAAAGGAATACTGCTAGCCTTGTGTGAACTTCACAGCTTACAGTCACAGAGTTCAAAAGGAATTTCATTCAAAAGTAAAGCAAAAAATCTTTTATGATATCCAAATTTAAGTATCAAAATTTCAAATGCTTTAAGGAAAAAAAAATTACAAAACTATTTCAGATATAGTCTCAGATCTTCAGAACTAATAGTTTTTATTTAAAAAGGCCAGGGTCTTCTCCAATAAATGCAAGGAGTTTCCTTGTCTGGTTAAAGAACTGAAATGCTTGTCTTGTGCTGGGTGCTTGCGTGCTGTTAGGAAACACAACACTATAGCCACCTAATGATGAACATTATAGCACTTGTGATGGGCAAGGGCAAAATAGGAGTGGGGAAGCCTTGTTTCATACACTATCATTAAGAACTCCTCTGAAAACAGAGATAGGCCCACTTTCGCAAGCTTTACATGTACAATGTGGGTCTCACGCTTGCGTTTCAAATTTATCAACCCTTCCCTCATCTAAAAGCAGTACCTAGAATTCAGTTCCTCATAAAGTGTCACTCAGCATCACACAAATGCTATTTGTTTTAATACACGCCAAATACTTTTCTAAAGAACGTAATGTAATTTTAATTCAAGTTTACCCAGGCTTGATGCGTTAACCCACAGTAAGAAATACCAACCCTTTTGAACCCAACTGCATGAAGAAAGACAAAGTACCAAAGAATAAAGAAAATCTTTGTCCCTATTGAAGCCAATGTCAGTTCTGCTCATTATTAAATACAGCCAGAATGTTACTCTCTATTTCAGACAGGACTATTGCTCTAGCTCTATTAGTGACTTGCGGGTGCTGTGGTACAAAAACGGAAGAGGAAAAAAAAAAAGAACTATAGACAGTTCAGTTTACATTAGAAAATCCGCTATCATTATACTGTAATTTATATGCCAAAAGAAAAACTTGACAGAAGTACTGAGAAAGGCACCATGTGGAAGTCTAGCTCCAGCAATGCTGGCAAGTCATTAAATCTTTAGTCAGAAGAAAACAGCAACAGCACTGCATGACCACATCCACTCTCGCTAATGCAAGCAACCTGGCAAGTCTTGAAAAGACTCAACTTTATGACCACAGCTTTTTAAGGGCAGTGTTCACCAGCCAAAACATAGCACACAGAACGAACTTTTGAAAGACCGTCTGATCTCAGTAAGGCCAGCTTTGATATCTTTGAAATGGTACTCCTGTATTCAAAGGAAGAGACCAAATTTCCTGTATTCTTTATTCATCTTTTGCCCTTAGTTTACTGGCATTCTTCTAGAAATGTTATCTAGATTTCTAGATAGTATCAGCTCTCTTCAATTATGGTAACTGGTTTCAAACAAAAGAATGCTTGCATTAGGCAATATGAACAACCCATATAGCATGCAGCTTAATACTTTCCTAAGTATATAGAAAATAGGTCAAATATATCAACTGCTAGATTTTATTTCTGCAAATAAGAAAATAGATTGTTTTGCTCAAGTTATAATGTTCACTATTTACTCTAAACGGCTTTTAGATTTTGGAGCGGGGATTTCAAACTCCACTCCAGGACATAATGTAACTAATGCATAGCTAAGAGCAAGCCAGTGTCCATCAGCACTGGTATGTCCTAGCCAGCTGCAGCTGGAAGAAACAAATTCCATTATCCTGCGATACGACAGTTTAGTGTTACTGCAGAATCCAGGAGCAGGCTAAATTACACCCTGAATTGTTGAACGGTGGTGGCAAGTATTATTGTTGGAAATGTTTTCCTCTAGAAAGTATATTTTAATCTGGTTCAACCCCGTCTGTGCTTTTTTGATCCATAGGCTGATCCCATTTCCACACTGATGCACCTTGGGTAGCATTCTGGTTACACGTGGTGAAGGAAAAGAGCTGCAGAACTTGAGCAATCTACACAGCTAGTCAGATAATCAGTAATAGCCACTGGAGAGAATCTTACAATTATTTAAAAAGGTACTATACTGGCAAAATTTTAGATCAACCTTGCAAAACGGTCGTCATCTCTCTGCTAGTAACATCTAGCCGATTCCATGAGCTCCAGAATTCTCCTAATTCTTCCTCAAATCAGTAAATAGATTTTCTGAATCCTTTCACCAAGTCTTTGAGGTAGACAGACAGGAAAACAGGATTCAAAAAAAATCCCCAAAGAGGCAACATTATCCTTGCAAATTCATCTCAAAATTTCCTAAGTCTGCTGTATGCCCAGAATATACATCAGAAAGAAGTGGTACTACTTGTTCTTACTGTGAAGCTCCTCAGGGTAAATTCAGTTTAAGGAGAGGCTGCCTGGAAGATGCTCCACGTGATACTGTAGCAAGGTATCTGTTTTAGTGCACATCTAAAGTTGATACTATCAACAATCATTCTTACAGACGCTCTCTTTATATAGGTAGCCCATGGAAGCTCAATATAAGGGCGAAAGGCTGCACAGCAGTGGAAGGAGAGCAAAATAATCAGTCTTCATCACTGAACCAACCACTTGTAGTCTGAACGATGACACTATGAATCTTGGGAATGTTGTATACTTTACAGATGTGGTGTTTTTAATAGAAACGTAGGTAGAGTAATACAAAGAAAAATATTTAGGGTGGGATTTCTAATTCAGTAGTAGTCTAAGTTTGAGCTACTCAGATCAGCATAACAGCCTCACAAATACAGAAAGAAACAGTCTTAGGCCACCAATTTGTACTTCAGAAAAATCCTCCTTATAAAAGATATACCTGATATTCCAGACATAAAGGAAACTAAGTCAGTGCGCATATGCTTGAGAATGCTTTTGAATAGCAAGGTCAGGTACTAGTAGTGAGACAGCATTTGCGGCTGGTAGATGCCAGCAAGTTTTCAGCTGGTTTGTGACTGGTATCAGAATCTGAATCTGCTAGTTTAAAGGCTATGTTGAAACATATATCCAAATTAAGAGTGCAACCACTGTCTTTCAGCAATTTTTATGGAAAAATTATTCCAGCCTGTAAGCCTGTATGAGCTGTTAGACGATATAGGTAACAGTTACACAAATAATTTCAAGCAGACTCAGTCTTTCGAGAAAATAAGTCCATCGAGTCCTAGCAATTTCTGACTTAATATTCTGCATTCTCTAAAGTAACTGGATCAGATTTGTCTGAGTCACAACAGTGATTCTTAGTACAGCAAGGAAGTCAGTTGACACCAAGGAACTCATTTGCTCCAATAACTTTTTTGTAGGTGGGATTAAAACCTGATCTCCTAATTACTACAACTGTGATTATGTCAAATCAATACATTTGCCACTATTAAAAGAGTGCAGATTTGCAAATAACTAAAACCACTCCAATAACTAAAAACATCTCCATTGTGGGTGGGAAAGAAACTGATTAAAACACAAATTGCAGAAACAAAACCATCAATCACAAGAGGAGACACAGTAAAAGCTTGCTATGTTTTGTTAGATTCTACATTAAAGTATTATAAATAAATAGTAAATATTATCACCATACTGTTCTAAGCTTACACTATGATCCATGATAAAGCTGGTAAAACACTTTGAGGAATTTCTCCACACCTGAATTTAAAATACATTTTTTAATCTGGTTTACCTGACTTTTGAAAAAGAAAACCCATGCTTCAACAAGAACAGTCATAGACAGGCACTTCAGTGGAAATCTAAATGGATTAAAGACTGTGCTTTAGGAAGGTAGAGCACTGCAGCACCAGCCTATTTCAGACATGCACCTAAAACAGCAGAACCGCATGCATGAGAGTCTACACGCTAAGGATGTCTATGCCTTTGTTATAGAAAATGCATACAATATATGCTTCCAAGAGCTAACACATCAAATGCAGTACTGGCACAAAAGAAAGTTCAACTGCAAATCAGAACGTGTTTTACCATGCTTGTTGGAAGAACGGCCAAAGCACCTAAGTCTGCTTTTCTTCTTTTCTTCCATTAAGTCAGCCAATGTAACTCCTTCGTGTTAAGTACATGTAATCCCAGCATTTACACAGTAGATGGCAGCAGGTGCAACGCAAAAAATAAAAATGTGTCCATGTACACAACACAAGCAATGTTAGGCAAAACAAACTGAACTCATCGGCAGCATAACTAAATCCCTCGCCTCTCACTGATTTTGCATTTTGAGCTAAATTCGCAAAGCTTTGAAGGCTTTTTCATTGACTTCAGGGTAACTAGCTATTGGTTCATAATAAAGACTTAAGACTTTTACTCAAGGTATATTTACAATTCTAGTAGTTAAAAAGGTATTCTGTTATTCAACAGCACTGAAAACCTGCTCACAATCAGCAACAGAGATGTACGAATACAGAGGGTTCATATCAAATGATTTGAGTTAATGACTTCTCTGGTTGGACGTCTTAAAATGCTGCGGTTGCAGGAGCCTAAACTACGTTTTTAAGGGATTATGTAAGAAGCTATTAATCACCAATTTAACTGCCTTTGAAATCTGTACCTTTTCCTGCCATAGAGAGAAGAGATCTTCTGTATCCTAAACCCAGAGCTCTTCCACATTATTGAAGAGCATTATGGTGATCTTCTATCACCATAAAAAAGCAATAATCTTGATCGTCCAGAGTTTCAGGTATTCAACGTAGGGACATAGCTGTGTAGAAGCCTGCAAATTATTATTCTGCCTATGTTGGGACCCAGCCCTACCTTATCCTTCAAAGACATTTCTAGAAACACATCACCAGTATATTTGGACTAAATTTATTTCCTAAGCTTACTACTCAAGATTATAAACCTGGTGATTACTAGGTAAATTTCACCTGACTCCCAAACAGGTAGCTCATTCTCATAACTATGCTCCTAACCCAAAAGCTTTGCATGGAATAACTGGATAAATAGCTTGTGCTGTCCCACATAATACCTCTCCGTGCAACGTGATATGCAGCAGAGCATGTCTTGAATGCAAGGAAGTGGAGCAATTCAGTACCCCTTTCTCCTTTACACTCTGTTGCAGCTGATATTAAAAATTGAATTCCACACATTTAAGCACACGTGCACAAACACATAGGATTGCTAGAAGTTTGCCTATTCACTTGAAATTTTCACTCAAAATACATATGCGTGTCTGAAACTAAATTCTTGGGATTCATTTTAAAGTTCTTTTAACTACTTTCCTTCTCCAGTTTTTACTCTGCAAGTCTCCTCCAACTCTTAACTTAGCCTAAAATTATGTCCAAGTTCACAGTTTAGAGCCAAAAGCTCTCTCAAACTCAACAACTACTCAAACAAGTACTTTTGATTTATAAAAAACCTATATGACCTAGAAGCTGTTTAAGAAATGCTGGAGCAAATGGTTCTTTTGCAGCATATTAACAAACATCCAATTTGAACAAGATGCAAAAAGTTCCTGGGATTTCACCTGCAGACTTGCAAACCAAGTCCATCAGCACCATAGCTGACAGCATGGTTGTCCAATGCTCCTTGCAAATTTGGCATGATCTACAATTCTGCATGTCAGTCTTGTACAAAGTGTATTTACTCCATAAAACATGCAATCTTTTATTTCTCAGTCTTAGGATTTTGTACTGATACTCAAATTCACAGTTTATGTATTCCTTCCACACAACATTAATAGCAATAACCAAATATAGCGAACTCTGGCTTTTTCGCTCTGTTCTAGATAAAAACTCTATGCTACAGATTTTCATATAGACATTAATTATTCCTTTCTAGGTGATGCTGGCATCAACATCAACCCACAAGTTGCTTTCCAGCTTCTCATAAAATCAACTTGTTGCTTTTCAGTCAGTAATACATTTATACCCTGCTTTTATTATAAACTATAGGACTGATATAGTTCTGAAACTCAAAAATATAAAGAGCTAAAAAACTTAACTGTGTGCAATGCAGCAGTAAGTTTAAAAACAGATCCTCAATATCAAGCCACGTAATTTTCACTGTTCTACTACTTCTGAAAAGTACTATGGTTTAAAAGAACAGTTCACAATAAAGTAGCAGTACTAGAAGAACAGTAATAAAGTATTTTTCAACACAGAAAATAATATTCTGAGTTGCATTGGACAAACCACTTGTAGGTCCATGTTTTTACATATACCTGATGGTATTGAAATGAATAAATATCATGACTGTCCAGAGTACCACATGAATAATAAGGTGCTATTTAGCATTAGTATCTATACTGAAATTTGGACTTTAATATTACACTTAGTATTTACGCATAAACTACATCCTGAACCCATATTCTCATTTATGTACAACACTAAAAGTTCTCACGAAAATTTTAACTGCTACTATGTAAACATGGCTAATAGGCTGAAATAACCTCTACTGAATTATGATGTAAAAATACTGCTTTTACTCTAAACTCCTGACATAGAAAAATCAATTATAACTTTTACATTTGTTGCAATATTATGAAACTAACTTGTTCCTTTATGTTAGAACTCAGGTCAGAAGCACTAAAAGGCCACTACAGCATAAATTACCTTTCCCATAATAAACTATACCCTACACACTACCACTGAATAATACATTGTAAGTCAGCAGTAATTGTATTTCTTATATAAAGTCAAACAAAAATCCCACAAGATTTCATTTATTTCTCACGCAGTTAATGCATCCAGTAAAAAAGATTTTCTATAGTTTTCTTGAATACCAGAAAGATCCAGAATGCCATTTCCCTACTTCAAAACTCAAAAAAATCCTCACTATTAACACAAAGTTATTTCTTGACTGTAGTTTTAGCCATATTTTTTAAGCTTTTTATATTATTATTATTTCTATTGCATGCACCTACTGGCAAACAAAGTCTGTTTGACCAAGGATTTATGATGAAGCTTAGGGACAAGTAGATTGTATTCACTAACTTTTTACAGAACACAAAGAAAGCAAAGGGTTTAAGTCTCAGTAGTGATTGAGTGCAGACAATGATTTGTGCATGGGCAGCTCAGAGCAGAATTTTGTTGTAATATTCTGAATTATCTTCCATGACTAAGTATCAAGATATTAACAGACATGATTGCTCTGTTAAAGAACAGTTTTGAGAATTGGAAATCAGAAAGCGACATCAGAGGCTGCATTCACCCCAGTATAACACCCTTAAAAGCAATCAAACTGCCCCCCACAGTAACAGTACAGAGTAAAGAACACGTACTGTTCCGCTTGCCTTCTTCATCAACCTCTTCATCATTCTCAGGGTCAATATCTTCTGCCTGTGTAATCCAGTCTAAATATCCTTTCAGATCTTCTTCAAGCTGCTGTTTTTCACGTAGTTTCTGAAAGTCCCCTCGGGCCTTGGCTTTTTCTCTTTCCTTGGAAAATTCTCTATCAAATTCAGATAAAGCAGAAAAAAGTACTGATCGTGAATCCCAGGCATTTCGACTTAGGTCTTGACATTGCAGAACGACATAGTGACATAGAAAACAAACTGAATAAACTACACTAAAGACTTGAGAGCTTCTTTGAAAACAAGACAGTGGTGCAAAGAAGTAATGGCAAATCCCTGTCACATTACATCAAAACTTTCAGAGCTTTTAGGATTTAATTGAAAATTAAGCAGTATTCTTGACTATTCGCATATCGGAAGAGTATCGTTTCCCCCCACACATACCACTCCCGTTTAGTTATGTGCCGTTCTATACAGAATTTAAAATCAGTTTTATCTAATGACTACAAAGAGAAATTGACTTGCAGTAATTAAGCCATTTCAGAGAGGTGACTATTAATTTCAGTGAAAAGGAAATTCTGGCAGCCAATTCTAAAATCCCTCCTATTCCAGCCACCGTTTATTGGCCATGTTCAAACATACTTATTTCAATGCATGGTTCACAGAATTCCACTAATAAGCTCTCTCTCAATTACATCATGCACAGACACCTATGCTGTTTGAGATCTGGATGTTTTGCCCTTTTGCTCTAACAGAACCTAGAAATCTTCTTCTCACAGGTCAGAAATGCATCAGTTTACATAATTTGAATCCTCTGTCTCACTGCCCCAGTCTCAAAACAATGTATTAGACTGCCTAGCTTAGCTTCGTGATTTGGGTCTATCTCTAAGTTATCATGGAACGGTAATTAAAATAATTCAGCCATGCTCTTTGAAAAGGAGGTTGGATAAAATGGCCTACTGAGGTCTCTTCCAACCTGAACTACCCCATGAATCTATGATTTTCTTAATGACTCAAGACAATTTATATAGTAAATTCTTGCTCCGCGACATTATTACGACATTTGGTGTGATATACGGCTCCAAACACGTGACTCCCCTTGCTAGAAGAATCAAACATTTTCCAATTTATCTGAGTATCAATATGTACAATTAGGGGTAGGCAAGCATCTTTTGAACTGTAACTATGCACCGATTCAGTGTTTAAAATTAGGCTTGCACTGATCAACCTGTTAATCTTAACTATAGGACTGAAACTAAACCTAAAAAAAGACTATAGTAATTTCATCTACTATGAATTTGCAATGCCTTTATTTATTGTGAATTTTCACTTTATTAAATTATTAATAAACTATTAATATTATCAAATTTATTCAAGCCGTCCATGAGATCCTTTTTCAAGTGGAAAAATATTCGGAAATTAATGTAAGAGTTGCAAAATATTTTAACAAAGTGAACACAATTATCAACATGTTGTTTCCCTGCTACAAAAATATAGCAGAATAATAGAAACTCTCATAATTTTTCAACTTAATATTTCAGTTCAGCGGCAGACATTACTTATTTGGAATTGCAAAGACATAATCTCTACAGGGGTTTTTTATTGTTTTATTTGCAGTCTCAAAATACATCTTCTAAACGCTAAATGTCTGCTTTGATGTTAGTAAATTTTAGAGTTTAGCTCTTTACATGCAACCATACATATTTTGTATATTTTTTTAATGTTACGTTGCATAAGCTAAAAAGCTTTCTGTTGCAAAAGTTAAGAGGCAGGCACTACGCTTTTACAGTTGAGGACATAATTCAAGAAAAATTCGGGTTGGCACGTGGAGATCATCCTGTTCCATCTGATGGCACTGAAATGAAGCTGAAGAATGATAGTGCTTGCTTTGCAATTGCTACCCTTCACCTAGCATCCAAGGACAAGGTCCTTCAAAAGGCCATCTCTTCACAAAATGCTCATGAGAGAGAGTGAGCTTAACAGATCTCTCTGAGGGATAATTGCTTTTTTAAAAAACAAAACAAAAAAGATTTCCTGGTTTTGGCAGCAGATGTCACAAGCCTATAAGAAGTTGTTTAGTTTATGGAACGCTGGGTTTAATCTTCTCTCAGAGAGAGTATCAAAGAGACTGTCCCTTACATCTGGTTGAGGTAACGTATTCATGACTCTTATTCCATACATAGTAACTTTGAAAAAAGAGCTATCATGGCATAGTATGAAATCGGAGGTAACAAGCCTTGCTAGCTTTTACTAAGTATTCGTGTTTTGTTCTATGAAGTCCTTTGGGTGTTTTTTGTTAGGGTGAAGGATACGTGATCAGTGTGGGTAAAGTAAAATGAAAGCTGCTGTTATTAAATGAAGTGAAAAAAATAATTTTAAAATGAAACAGTTGGCAAAGCTGATACTTTCAACAGCACTTCGCCCATGACTGAGCCACTTTTTAACTTTACATTAAAACGGCTGCATACAGAGAATTAAACACCATTTAATTCTAACACAGCTAACTATGACCTTTCCCTTTAATACAGCACACAAGTCAGACATAGTCTTCTTAAATGCTGCTGCAATTTGTCAGTAGGGTGAGATGCAACGGTGCCTAATTTCCATGATATTTAAAAGTTTTATTTTTAAAGCCTGACTGTTTGTAATGAAGTATAACACCTAAGAAGACTGCATTGTCTTTAGGGGAGGGAGGAATCTCGCTCTATGGTATTTTTTCCATCACAGTCACAGTGAAGTGACATCCCTCAGACGCACATATGTACATATTCCTTTTATTGAAATACCATTATTAAGAAAGTGGAACTAAATAGAATTGGAATGTAATGAGTTTTCTGTTAGCGGAACAAAAGCTTTTTTTTTTCCCAAGAAATAAGAAGTTATTTGATAAAGACGATGGGGGTGAGATGAGGGAGAGACGTTGGCTATTTAAAGCTTTTGACAAAGACATTTAGACAAGAAGATATTTGAACATTTAGACAAAGATATGTAGACATTGGCTGATCTCCTGGAAGGAGAAATAAGACAGCTGCTTGTGCAGCATTTCACAGCTATGGAGAGCACAGGCTGGGTCTGGGGCAGAAAGAAAAAGCTTTTGGCTATGCAGGCAGCACAGGTACTGACACTGTTAGACTAATGGCCTGAACTGGCCTCACTGACTGTCATCAACCCAACATTCAGTCCAGAAGCCTATGAAGTTGACAGGCTTAGGAAGTGGCATGTTAATTGTGGTAAGCAGACTTAAGCTCTGTAAGTATTTGGTTTCACAAATGCCTGTGCTAACAGCTAACTTCAAAACGTGTATTTCATTCTGGTTAGATAAAATCACCTGGATCTGGCATTTGAAACTGTTTATTTGGGGGGGGTGAGGGGGTGTCTCCTTTGACTAAACTGACAAAAACTGCATTCAAAGGGCTGTTGTGACTATGCTAGCATTCGTAAGGGTCTGTCCACTAAAACATGATTTAAATCAGTCTTCACCCAAGTTGCAAACTGAAGAATCCTGAGGAGCTACCCTGATTTGACATCAGTACATGCAAAATTAAAATCAGGCCTATTGCCTGTAAAATTGCAGTTTGAAAAATAACCAATTTAAGTAGTTTTCATAAAGCATAGGACTCAATGAACATGTTTTTGTCCTAATTTCAACAACTAGAAAAAAGTCATGCTTACCACCACCTAATTTTAAAGGATAACATGCTTCAAAATTAAGACTTCAGGCTATCAGGGCTACAAAGAGTTTTTTGCAAATCTCTACTTCTGAATAATCTTACAAAGCAGATCTGCATAACTTGTATAACAACACCTTGTATAACCTCCTGTTTGTCTTCAAAAATATCTTTTCTTCAAAACAGTCTATTGCTACCTAGATAGAGGCAATTCAGCTTTTGATTTCACTGCAAATGCAAATAAATCAGACCACCCAGCCCTAGCCAGCCTCATTTTGATCTAGTTAAATATAACTAAAAATTGCAGCATATGACAACATCCTGTAAACAGAATAAAGTGTCAAATTGCAGCCATAGTGTAAATAACCCAGTCAATTGCACCTGCAGCAGGAAGGAGACATCACTTGCAAAATAAAGCATTATATGGAGACTCACCTACATAATCTAACTTATTTTTAGTGATAACTAAGTTATTACAAAAATGCAGGTTTTATTTCTATTGCCAAAAAATTCCTTGTCTCCTTGCAGAAAGATGCTCTCAGTTCTCTGCTAAGGCACACCATCCACCATTATCACCAATCGTTGTTGAGGCAGAAGCATACAAACTGCAGGTTTTGAGTCCCTGCTTCAATAGACTGGGGCAATCATTTTCATACCAAATTTTTCTTTCTTCAACAGAGTGAAATAACCCCTGCTGGTATGTATCAGCTGGGAACAGCTAGATGCAACAGCGTGGAGGAGGCAGCAGAGAGCACCTGCTGGGACTCAGCACTTTCTGGTTCTCACACCTTAATACGAGGCAGGGTTGTATTACCCGAAAATACCAAGGGAACAATTGTGCTTAAATGTGAGTACCTGGTATATTCTCCCTTCTCCCCATAATTCACAGACATAACAACTAAAGAGGCACCTATACTGGTCTCCTATCAGCTAAAAGTTTTCAGGCTAAAGGCTAGACACTTCTCCTAAGGGGGCTTGTGCAGCAACATGAGCGTTGCTGTATCTCCTGTGCGTTACTAGGCATCGATGATCGGAAAGAAACAGTTGCTTTCTTCAATATTCTTCAATATTACTGCCCTTCTGTGTCACTGCAAACACAGTGAGAGAGAGCGAATTCATCTACTGCAGTATGCAACTTAGTGCACACAGAGTCTGGTACGTGGAAAGTGTTATGCTAATGCTATATGTAGAACTGTCACCCAGACATCCTAGACTCTCATTTGTTCACAGAGAACAGCCACATAATAACAAAAATGTACTCACAGGAGTACAGTGTTGGCCACCAGACTCACAGAAGAGGTTTCACACAGTGGTAACCATACCAACCAGCAAACCAGCAGAATCAAATCAGAGAACTCGAAGTGCTTAAACTGTACAGATAAGTATGGACAACAGCTCACAGCTGGGTGCAATGTGTAACAGATGTAGAGAGACATAAAAAAGGTTAAATAACATCACATCTTTAATTACTGGAGATTTGTATACATCATTGTTACCCCTTCTTTTAGAAATAATAAAAACTCGTGGGCTCAATGCTGTAGAATTGATTCTGCAGCACAAAAAAATTCTAGTAGGAATTTTCCTTGAGAAAGGAGCATTGGGTTCTTGATGGGGAAATGCAAACTGGTCTTACCTAGCCGTAGTTATTTCTATGTAGCTTGTTAGCAATTGAAAAAATGTATATTGAACAGTTCTAGCACAACCTCTGTGTAGCAGAGGACCTGTATAGTATTATTGTGCCAGAGTGCACATGAATGCAATGGGATCATGTGTGGGGACAACAAGATAGGGAACAATTTGATAGAGCAACCAAACTGAGATCTGATGTTTCTGACTGTTATTGTAACTGCGTATTAAGATGTGCTCGTTCTGTCCTGAGTGGAGACCTGTTTGGCTTAGGACACACTGGATTTCTTAAAGGAAGAACTGGTAGGACTGAGGGTAGGATCATACCCCAGGGAGTATTCACCTCACCATCACAATGTGCAGTGTCAACACGGTTTTTGAAACTGATGGGGTTTGTTACGTACCAGGAGCTCATCAGCAAGCATCTCACAGGACTAATCCCTAAGAAGCCTTCATGTGATAAGTTCAAACAGGACTGAAATAAAATCAATTTCCTTCAAGCTCTTATTCAAGAGTACTGAACTATTGCCATTAACTTTAGTGGTCTCTGTCTAAAGCAGCTGGTTAGAGTTACTGCTGTACACAGCTGGAAGTATTCGCTGACTATTTATTGTTAGTATATTCAATTGATCAATCAAGGATAATATTTCCTTGTTTTACATTTCCTTGTTTTGTATCTATTTGTGTTTGAGTTTTATTCTTACCAGCCACAAAGCAATCAAGAGAACCTGCTTTAGCTCATAACCTGACAAGATCTAGAGCTGAAGTCCTTCTCCTCTTTTTGAATGTATATTCTGTTTATCTATGTGAGGGAGTTAAATTTTCATCCATAATTTTTTTTCTTACTAAGCCTTCCCTCAGCTGTGAAAAGGAACACTGTCAAAACCAGTTCGTTTCCCTTTTGCTGAAAGACTATGAATGACAGTTCACTGCCATTTTCTATTTGGTGCATCGTTATTCAAGCGTCTTTTTCTACAAGTTTTTCATATATACTGTAGACAACAGTGCTTAGGTGTATAAGCTTATCTGTGCCAACATATTTTATACGGCCTTAATTGACAGATATTGCTGTGAGATTAGCATGGATGAGTATGCACCCGTAGCTTTTAGAATCAATATGTACATATATTGCAAATAATACTGCGTGAAAGAAATGGAAAACATTAACATTCTCTTAGTAACCTGCAAGACTTGCACGTAGGAGGATGTATGTGAGGACATGTCACAGCTTATGCTTTGGTGTCCTTTAGCAAGGCAATAAACACAACTTACAGAGATTTATTAAAGTGTGTTTGAAAGGTCTTATTTGTTCCCATGGCTACCCAAAGAAATATTCATGTCTTGAGTAGAAAATGCCGTCAGTGGAAACCATCTCCTAATGATAAGGACTATTGAGGAACAGATTATCATGCATCATTAAAAGCCGTGCCTCTTGATAAATAAGTCACGAAGTTTTATAATTTATTTTCTCTGTTCATAGTAAAACAGTTTAATGCATGCTGAATTTCTGGCGTACTTATTTTAACTTTCAACACACTTTTAAAGGTACTTTCAGGGTGGATAAGTATCACAATTCCCTTTTTTAAGGTTTAGTTTTATTTGTTAACTTTCTAATAACCTTAACTTTTTAATTTCTAACTTAACTTCCTAATTTCAGCTCACTGCCTCTTGCACCAATAGTCATGATATGCTCTGGTCTTTTATTCTGGACTATTCGGAGGTGGCCTGTCCTCAGTGCCCGGTTTCTGTGCCTAGTATTTCATGACTTTGGAGAACACAGGTCCAGTTTACGCCAGTTACTCACACTGTGTGTAACCAAAGCTATGTGTAAAAGCAGGCTCGTGAAGCAGTCTACCACCCTTCACAGAGTTAGAATTGCTGGGCAGCATCTCAGCGGCAATTTCTGTGCCATTCCGTCAAGCGTAAAGTTACTCCAAAGATGCGCTGCTTAATCCTTGCATCATAACCAGAGGAATTTTTACAAAGGAAAAAAAGGTGCTCTAGTATTCTCTTACAGACTGAACCACTCCCTGCGGCTGGCTCAAAAGACATAGCAATCAAAACAGAGTGTGACCATGTTATGGTCACCTTGTTATTTACAGAAGCTAAAACAATTATTTGGAACTACATACAGCTTTAAATTTGTAATGTGAATGAGCAAAATGCAGACCAGCCCAAGAAAGTGAAAATGAAAAGATATCTGGATACGTCTATGACAGCTTTCCAGAGTGGCAAGCATTTTGCTCTGTATTTCCAAATATTGAAAGAATTAAAAAATGCAGTCTTATTGTGAAAGATCAGCTGACAGTTCCAGGTGTCCAGCTAGATTCCTAAGAAATTCACTGTGCTGAAAGAAATTACCAACATGCACATGTTTTGAACCACACTTCCAAACACAATTCCAGACACGTTTCTGGAGCTGGATCTAGAGTCAATTTTTTCCTATGTTTAGGGAGGAGTTGTTTGTCAAGTCTGTTCTCAGGGCAGAGGTACAGACATCTTTCAGAGTGCTCTGTTGAAGTTGGACCAAGAGACATCACTAGACCCCTTTCCTAGAGCCACATCTATACTTGGCTCTAGAGCCATTTCTAGAGCACTTTTCAGAAACATATTTTAGGTCAATTTTAGAGACCTTTCCCAGAGTAGGACTAGAGTAATTTCTTGAGGTCTTTTCTAGAGCTAGATCTAGGTCCAGCCATTTATTGGAGATGGATTTAGAGCAAATTCTGGAGCCCTTTCGCATAAGCCATCTCTGCAGCTCTTTGTAGAGGCCTTTACTAGAGCTGCTCTGGAGATGTTTGGGTGTATGATCCTTTCTAGAGCCGACTCTAGAGCCCATTTCTGAGACCATCTCTAGAGCTGGTTCTGGAACAATTTGTACAGGTCATTACTGGAGCTGGAACAATTTCTGGTGTCTTTTTAAAGTTGGCCCCATAATTTCTGAGATGGAACTATAGCCTGAGCTGGATCTGGAACCATTTCTAAAACCTGGACCATTTCTAGAATGCCTTCTCCTGTAGAGTCCTGCAAACTGAAATATCTTTTCAACTTAGAATTCACTTTGAGAATAATGTGAATAATACGAGTGCCTAATACAGAGTAAAAAATAGGAGTATTTTGAAAAAGCTGAATTACCTCAAGCCTATGAATTCTCTCCACCCTTGTTACTCACAGGAATATTTAGGAAAAAATCTCCACAGTCAGCTTCCATGCAGAAATTAAAATATTTACCACATGCAAATTCCACACACACATTATTTCTATTAATTTACACATCTGCTATAAAAATATGAACTTTATTTTTAAGAATGTCACCTTTAGCAGGCGAAACTGACATAGATCACCAGGTAACACTCACCTTCAGAAACAGCTAGATGTAAAACAAAAGATCTCCCAAATCATCATTCTCATCCATTTGTACAGTATCTAAATACATCAAACATGCAGCACACAAGAGGCATTACAGAAATACAAAGGGGCAGATGGTCACAGAGTAACAAAGGAGTGCAAAGAGAATGAATGAATATTTTAAAACCCCAAACAGATCAAAACAGCAGATTTAAATGTACACAGCATAACTTGATATTACAGGAAGTAACACTTTCATAAAGAAAAGGTGTATTAGGCATTCAGATTCCACTTCCAAAATCTGTATGCAAAGCCATGCTTTTCAAACAAGTTGGCATAATTTTCGCATTCTTGAAGTTTCATTGTTTTAGTAAAACTTAACTTTCTTCGTAGATTTATCATAAACCAAGCTTCATGCTACGGTTTGAAGAGCATAAATTGTAAAAGCTGGTAACTCTTAGATAAAAAACAAAGAATGCATGTGTTATATATTCAATGCCTGGCTCAGAACGAAAAATATTAGCTTTCTACTAAGGAATACAAACACATCCATAGGATTTTATGAGTACATCATTTTTACCCATAAAATTTAGACAGGTAGGTCTAAGTAGAAAATATGTGAAAAATATTTATTGTTTATATACAAATGGCATTTAGTAATCAAAATAAATCAGTGTAACAGTATTCTACACTGGCCCTTGTCAGACTTTCAAACAAGTATGCCAGGACATTTTCTTCACTTATGTACCCAAACATTAGTTTGGTATGATAGGTATCTTTTAGGAGTACTCTTTCCCTTTCTCCTTCTGCTCTCAAAGTCAATCATTGGTGATATTTATATACATCACATGTCTCAGTTCACTAGTATCATTTTCTTCAGCATAGAAAACAAAAAACTGGAGTGTTAGGAAGGGTCTTTCACATATTTAGAGCAAACATGGATTCAAACAATTCATCAAGCACTCTGAGCACTCAAGTGACACTGCAGTTAGGTGACACTATGGCAGAAAATAAATTTAGGAATGAATGAATTTATGAATTTAAGGAGAGTTCACATCACACTTGACACTGCCATTTCTGTTCACTGGAAATCAAAGGCAAGCCAGCAAGGGTTCTGAAGATCATTAGAGCTCTATGGACCAAGCAAAACCTAGAAATCAGTGGTGACTTCTTGTCTTTGGAATGGAACCCAAGGACAAGGTGACACCTCTTCCCCTGTATTGTAACAGCAGCTAAAGAACAACTTCACATCCCAACAAATATCATATGTATCACAATGTTGCAAACCTTATAAGTATTTTAAATAATAAATCAAATTTCAAGCTTAGCTGTGAGGATATCTCTAAATTTCCAAAGCTTCAGTACAAGAAATTAACACGTGCAACGAAGTACCAAATCTGGCATTACTATCCCTGCAACTTATTTTTAAAAACATAAAAATCTGAAACCAATAACTCAAATCATGCAAGAGAAAAGGGGAAGATTTAGTTAACTATTACCACAGGACACCTTCACAGAACAGGAAGAAAACTAATTGCTGCTTATGACCTTCTTAAGGGCCAGGGAAAGGAACTGTGAAAACCTAATCCTCTAACGACTTCAGTGGGAGGTCTAGTCACACAGCATTAGGTAACCATTTCAAAAGGAGAAATAAATTACACCGCAACTACCCTCATTTATGTGTCCTCCTCCTTATTTCGTTTGTCCAGAGTGGCTGTGCCATGAAGGCTAGGCCCTTAGTTTTGCCACAATTTACACATTGTCCCTGAATAAAACAAAGCCAATACAACTGTATAAATCAGACTTTACAGGGTAAGTCTTGGAAGAAAGAGATTAAATACAAAAATCAGCACTGTGTTTTTAGCACTATATCTTTGCTTTTAAACATCTGCTTTGCAAAGTTGTTCTGACAGTAAGGTAAAAATATGCTTTCCCCAGTTTCCTGTGTGCAACAGTAATTTATCACAGACAAATGACACGATTTTAAAAAACACATTGTAAAACCACTCATCAGAGAAAAACACACTTGTAACATAGTTATCACATCAGCAACAGGAAATTTTGTTTGATTGCCTGATTTCCAGGAATATAACAATGCATTATAATTCCTTTCAAATCTAATGTACAACATGGCAAAGCCATGAATTGGGCAGCGCACAGAATCAGCAGTCTGATAACACCATCAACTACGGCGTCAGGCTGCTTTCTATGCAAGAGAAATTTTTCTGTTGGCTAACAAAGATGGCACAGCTTGCCTAAGATTGCCAGAACAATATAGTTTGTTGCACAACTAAAAGCTAATACATACAATTATAATAATTTTCTATTAGTATTCAAATGCTAGCAGGATAATTTGTTTATCAGAAAATATCTTTACCATAAACCGGAGTCTCCCAAACTCAACTGTGTTAGAAACCAGGAAATGGCAAAGGAAGTGGAGCTGTAACCTTCGTAAGGGAGGTTTGTGAGAAGAAAGCTTTGCAAACTGTTGCCATAAACTACAGTTTTAAACCACATTATACATCTACAACTGACACCACTTTAGTTCTTGGCTGAAGTCTGGAGTACACAAACCAACAGAAAGCCGTGACAACCTCCCCCTTACAAGTATATTAAATTGATGCTTGATTATTGATAACTACATCAGCTTGCTGGTGCAGGTTGTTACAGCAGTACGCAGCTCTACAATACAGCACTGAACACTTCGTGTCAAGGTAATCTAGTCATACTCTTTCTGTAAGACAGATCTTGAAACATCCGTGAAAAATATTTGGCAATGTGACTGGTAAACACAAATAACACTTCAATTACTTTATGGATACTTGAATAAAAGCAAAAGTTGGGCTTTTGGAAAAGGACATGTCTATAACTATAGAGGAGAATATTTGTACAGGTGCATTACCCATCTCTGAGCACAAAGTAATGTTTTTCCCTGCTGGAATATTATAGAATAAGAAGATTAGTGCCTCATTTAACGAATATTTTTGGCAAGCATGGTGAATGTGATGTCAGACAGATACAGGCACTAGAATCACACAGTTCAGTCGAAAGAGCAAACACTGGTAGGATGACATAAGAATTTCAAGTGCATGCAAAAAAGCAATTGCTGAGAAGCTTGAGTAAATGCAGAGGCCATCTTACAAGTAACAGTAGCATACACAATGTTAACTCAACTGCTTACCCACTAAGTACACCAAGAACCAGGTTAAGTACGAAAAATGAGCCAAGGATGATAAGACTAACAAAATAGATCCATGGCCATTCACATCCTATTGCATCATTTACCTGTAAAATGTAAGGAAATAAGTTATGATTCAATCATTCATTAAACAGCAGAGTCCTTTTTGCAGCTGCCAGATCACTTAGGTTTCAACACTGAAAGATTATGGCTTAGTTTTTTTTAAAAAAAAACAATGAACATTTAATTTCTTTACTTACCCAAATTATGTTGTGGATCACATACCTTAGAAGATGAATTAAAATAACATTTAAATAAGTGCAAGAGAAATATTAGTCCTTTTTATAATTTTGCCACAAGTATGGACAGAAAGAATATATACCGGAACATCTGAACTCTGATTTTTGTATTTGTGTGCTATTATACAATAGCTACAGAAAACAGTTCTGTTGTAATTAAAGGAGGAAGAATTAGAGGTTTATAACAATATGTCATCACAATGAGTCTCACCTGTGTAAGATAACCTGTGTGTTCATGGCAACTGAATTCAGGACTCTGCCTTCATGATGAAAAAGGTGTATGCTTACCCGCTCAATACACCAAGAACAAGATTTAGTACGAAAAATGACCCAAAGATGACGAGACTGACAAAATACACCCATGGCAATTCAAATCCCATAGCATCATTCATCTGCAAGAAATAAGATGATCTTATAGAGTAGATCACTATAGTAACAGCAATGAAGAGTCAGAGAAAAAGAGAATTTAATCATTCAGGTGAGAGAGCATTCTATGCATTCCTTCAGTATTCAAAGAACAACAACACAAGAAAGAAGGCACTGGCCACGTTCGCTTTGCATTTCTAATATGTACTCTAAAACAAATACTGAATGAACCTAACATTCAGATCAAAAAATATTATTGAACATAAACGGTGCACTGCAACAGTTTTGTTCTAACACCTAGAACATGAACTAAATTTCAGATCTCACTAATTAAAATGGTGCGTACAAAGTATATTGAAACATTAGGATTTTTAGTTCACATATATCCTAGCTATGTGAATGATCCTTTGAGAAAAGAAACAGTAATATGCATCTCAACAGTACAAGCAACAGTATTTTTTCTGTAACATGGAATGTCAAAATTTTTTTTCTGAAATACTACAACTGGATGCAGTCAGACATTTTAAATTTATTCAAAAATAAATAAATGAGAATGATTTTGTGTAACAACATGAAAACAATTTTAGAAAAATGACAAACTGAAATCAAATTTCAGAAACAGTGGAAACATGGAAATATTCCAGAAACACTTCTGAACAAAAATTTTATCAAGGTCAAATGAAGTTTAAAAAGTTGTTACTGATTTTTCTTTGTAAAGTTGAAGTAACTGAGCTTTAAGTAGACTCCTTATAGATTCACACAAGCTTTCCTATGAAGACCTTCTCCACTGTCTATTCTTAGCAAGCTCATTATACCTGACAGAAGATGGACTTAAACATAACCATGGAAATCTAAAAAGGCGTATTCAGAAAAACAGGTATTTTAAAACACGGGGAAATTAGTTTTATGTGTAGCATTCAGGTGCAAAAAGACATTTTGATAAGTCACAAAACCAATTCTGGCTTGGAACTTCTTGGAAACAACTCTTGTGGGAAGGGAAGTATTCTGGCTTTTTTGTTTATACTGACAAGTTTGCATTAGATTCTTCTTAAGATGCTTTTTAGCCAAGAAAATTCAGCAGGCAATAAAAACTGCATGAGTATTTGAGACTGGATATGGTACTGTAGAACAATCTTCGGGTAAACCTTTTTCCTCTTCTGTGAATGCTGTTGTTGTTTGTTGTATCTGAAATTTGTGAGCAGGCTTTGAGCTCTAACAATAGTCAAGCTTGACTCCTGTCCTTAACATCTCTGTTGGAACAGACATATTAAACATGGGCGCAAACATTTTTCAAACGGTGCTTATTTTTTCCTCTATCTTTTAAAAATGTATCATAATCTCAGTTACTGCAAGGTGGCCCTGTTGACAGATATAAGCATACGCATTAAGTCTTTGCAGGTTAAAGCCCATAGGCACTTTCCTTCAACAATGATCTGCAATAATGCCACTTTTTACTAACTGAAGTAAACAAACTTCCTAAGTAACCAAAGAAGATTATTTTACGCAACGTCATGCTCTCTTTAAAATAATCTCTCTATGTATCATCTTTTGAAATGCTTTAGTAATTGAACCGGGGCACTGAAAAGCAGCTTAAAATTACTTAGACTGCCAGGAAAACTGCAAAATACATACT
Organism: Steatornis caripensis; assembly: GCA_013398225.1. Taxonomy (NCBI): domain Eukaryota; kingdom Metazoa; phylum Chordata; class Aves; order Caprimulgiformes; family Steatornithidae; genus Steatornis; species Steatornis caripensis. The sequence continues at coordinate 284,533 of VZSC01003594.1, forward strand.
TGATTTGGATTTTTTCCTTTTAATTTCAATAAAACTATGTTTTGGAGAAATTAAAATTGAGAAGGGTTATAGCCGTTTAGAAAGGCTGGGATCATTACCTTCAATTTTAAAAGATCCCAAGTTTCCATAGTCCAATTCTGCAATAGCATATTCATATGGAAAACAGTCTTTCATAACGCTGCCATTATACTGACCTACTTAGTCTCCTGTGCAATACTTTTAGCAATACTTAGCATGTAAGGTGCCTATGCTAAGGAGATAAATTGTGGTTTGTTTGGCTTTTTTAAATCATCCATGTCCTCAGAGAAGCCGCTATATTTGAGAAGTCTTACTAGTGAAAACGCTCAGGTAGTTAGTAAAATACCTTATTGCCCAGACTGAATTCCTGTGTATGCTGCCCTTTGCATCTTCTTTCAATTGTAGGCATCTGGCCTTAAAGTTTAGGCATAAAATTTACCCAAGGGTTTTTTAAAATGTAAATCCATAATTATTTTATTACTCTAGTAGTGAGTTTGCTTCACAGAAATGATCATATGATTCAGGCAAAGTGTTTTTCTAACAATAGCTGATAAAAGCCAATGTTTTTATTACATTTCAATTACATATGAATGCATTTTGCATCTAACTGAACTATACCATTAGCAAGCAGCTGCTTGCGAGTCACCAGAGTTCAGAGTGAAGGCATAAATTCACATAGTGTTGATGCCAACATTTTCCTGCTATAAAGCTTTTTGAAAAGCCTGAAAGATTAGTATTTGCAATTTTATTCTGAGGAAAAAAAGCTCTGGGATCACTGCAATCCAACTTGATACACTCTTTTTGCTCACAAATAGAACATATTAAAGAAGCCAGGCATTCTGCTAAGTTAGTAACTCAGGAGCAAAGCTGAAATTTTCCACGCTCTGTCATAAAGGCTGTATCAGCATAGGCAACTGTGACTTGCGTTTCCTTCATTTGCTTTGTAGTGCATAACACATGAAAAAAATCCATATCATTTATGCAGTTTGATTTTCAACCCAATGTTTTAGTCTAAACTATCTAGGACTAATGCCCTGTAATAGAAAACTTGGGAACTGCAGCTAACCAGTGCTATAAGAAATGCTTTGGTTTGGGCAGATGCTGAGCTAATTCAAAAGTATTCCTAATTCAGGAACTCTTAATCTGGTAGAACATCTTGGCACTAATTAAAGATTGAATTCCTAAAAGCAGCAGCCTGAAACTGCATCTACTCAAGAATTTTACCATTTAATTCTAGAGACAATTAAAATCTATTCAAGTAATGCATCATAATTTCTATTCATGAAGTAATATTTCTGATTGCATTAATACCAGGGATGAAAGTGTAAAAAAGAAGTCCTTTCCTTGTGGAAAACTTCGCTGCTAGTTTCATGCATGTCAAGTGGCATTTTCCATAACTTTCAATTAAAGAAAGATTAAAGGAGTCAATTTGCCTTCTGATTAAAAATTGAGGCAGAGCTTGCTTAATATATGAGCACAGGAAAATCTCCATCCTCACAAACGAGGTATTTTCAGTTGAAAGGATTAATGCTGACTTCTCACCCAAAATGCAGAATAAGGAGTTACAAAGACACAAGTTCCAGATGCAGTGGAAATTGTAACTGAGAAATGTAAACAATAAAACCCCCTGAGTTATACTAAAGCAACACCAGGAAATCTAGGAGATAGCACATCTCAAATCCTCAGCTAAAATTCTTGCAAGACTCTCACGCTCTGCAGCTCAGGCATGTACTATACCAAAGGAGGTCTCACATTGAATGGCTCTCAATGGACTTGTCCCATGTCTTTTTGAGTCCGTTAAGCTTTGAGCAACCATAACGCCTATTGCAAAGACACTCTCAAGTATCATACTTCTTGACATTCTTTGTGCCTTTTCCCAGATCTAGTCTTACTGTTCAGATTTCAATTCTAATTAGTTTGCCCATCATGTCAACCAGAGGACAGATGAAATGGATAATAAGGACAAAGTATTTTTCATATCACTTAATTCTGTTTCACCATAATGATAGATGTGTGCTACTCAGATAAGTGTTTAAAAATGCTTATTCTCCAGAGATGCTACTTTTGGCTACACTAGCATTTTCACTCCTTTCTTACAGATGTTAAATGCTATTTGTATGTTTAAACAGCTTTGAAAACAATTTCGAACTGAACTCTGAAGCTCTTCGTATCCCTTTCACGACTGATATCGTAACTAACAGCTCAAAAGTCCTTGTAAAAGGGTCCATTTGTTGATGCTGCCAGATCTGGAGACAAGTTACTCTATGCGAGTTAAATTGGTGAACAATAATTCATTTTCATTGTGTATTTGGCTCTTTACATTTACGTGTATGTCCATACTTATGTGTGCATGTATATATACATACATATGTGAGTATATGTTTGCAAAGTCTTGAAGAATTATCTTGAGCTGATAGGACAAGCTTGGTATAGTCTGAAACTGCCTCATCTGGCATTTGGAGTGAATTATCTTGTTAGTTGTGCTGTGGTTGGAGTCAATTATCATTGCAATGCAGTGCAGATGATCAGATATCAAGGCTCTGAAGTGAAACAGGGAGAAAGCCAAATTTACAGCAGACATAACCATTAGCATTACACAGCAGCAGATGGCACGCTCCAATCTAAAACATCAATTAGAAATCATTAAAATGTCTCATTTATCCCTATCTGTGGTAATTGTGAGTAAAATCTCCATATACAACTGCATGGAGATCAAGGTCTTACTTTTATGTATGCTTGGTACTGTTTTACTGAAAAGCGTCCTTTGGACCAGCTCTTACAGCTCTTCATATGTATCAATCTAAGCCCTAACTGGGGATAATAATAAAGCAATGCAGTAATGCACCTCTATTCTGCATTTGTACTATTGCAGATACAATGTGCTGATGCATGAACCTATTTTGAAATATTTTCCACAATGTTTCAAACTCACTTCATTTTTTAAGTTTCTTAGTTTCCTTATGTTTCAATTCTATCTTCCTCCATTTATAACATCCCAATAGACACATAACTGGTGGGTTTAGTTATTGTTACATGTAATCTAACTAATCATTCTAAAAATTATTGAGACCGACATACTCGGTCTCTTGACAGGTGTAAAAATCCTTTAGAAATCAGTATTTTGTGAAATGGGACTAAACCTGCATTCTTCGAAGCACACAACGTAGGTTCACAAAACCTCAGATCACAGGCTGTTTGTTCTACTCATTTTAGAGCATACCAGACAGCTGTTCAAAGCCTTCTAGCTTCAAAGGTGGTGTCCTGGGATATTCTCGGCTGAAGCAAAGTTAACTTCAAGCTGACTTAAAACCGGCTGTGCTTGAAACATAGCAGCCTCCAGGCTGGTTTGTAAAATCATGTAATTTTATATTCAATCTTATCTGAGAGTTAACGCACAGATTTCCCTGACGTTCTCCTGGCTGGCCAGACTCCACTTTGTTGTACTGCCAACACAGAAACCAGCAGAGAGATACACTAGTGGGATGTGAACTCAGAGACCACTGCTTTGTTAAGCATTTCAGCTCAGCAATGGCTGGAAAACCAGAATTCCATAGCTGGGGAATTAAGGTAGGCCTAAAGAGAAATATACCCCTTGGAGAAGTGAAAAATTGTTACAGTGCCTAGAGAGCCTCATAACTACTTAATCACCTCTAAATTTGGCCCTCGTCTTCTCTACGTAAATCATGCTATAAAGTTGCATATAGGACGCATATCAGTGACCCTCTCAAGTTGAATCTCAATTTGTAAGACACTGCATCAATTTTATTCATTTGTCTTGACGTATCTGAACAGACCTCAATTTCTACTTTCTGTTATTTTTATCTATTGTTGGCTAATGAAGTATATAAATTAGGTACATAAAGCATTTACTCTTCAAAAGCTGATTGTTCTGGGGTTTTTTTCTAATATCGATTAGAAATATGTTCAGATGCAGGTCAATTATTTTTTTTCATTCAGATACTTTATTTTGCATCTAATGCTATTTTAGCTAACTGCTGTTGGTGGCATTTCATTAATCGGCTTTCTGTCTTTAATGGCAGGGGTGGGGGAAGGGAAATCAAATAATTGTTCCTAGGAAAGTCTAGCTGTCAAACAGGACTGCTAAGCAATTATTTTCTCTTTTCCAAGTAGCTATCTGTAGTTAAATCTGCAGAGCAGATGGACACTACCAGAACAAAATAAAGAGTACTGCCTCTACAAAACTGTAACCCAGAGGTTTTCTATTGGATTGTGGGAGGACTCTACCAAGTTTAACAACATCTATATTCCCGGTATAACAAAATGGAAGTGTTCGATTCCTTCATTAGTTGCAACTTGTTAATTTAGAATTAAAAATTTGTTAGTGCTTCTACCTATTTGTCTATATTGCCCAAACTAATTTCACATAAGAAATTTATAAAACCTATGTACTGATTTGATTTGTTAAATCTAAGGGATCAAAAAACTAATGAAATTAATTAACAAATGCAATGAACAGTGTGTTTATTTTACATATTTATTTACAATGTATTAAAGCAGAGTAATAGTATCCCCTTTGGTGATATGTACTAAACACCTTTTTTCTTTTTCTATCTGCTATGCCACCTATATTTGTACCATACATTATATAATAATTGGATGTATTTAGTATTTCCCATACACTGGATACAAAAAAAATGCAAGTACAATAGCATGTACTATTCGGATTGATGATGTAAAATTGTTGCCTTAATTTATGTAGGAACAATGAACAAAACCCCAATACTCATCTGAATTTACCTACTAAGCTGTTATCCTGGGACAGTCTGGGAACTAGGATGGTTTGAAAAGGATCATTTGCTTCTTGCCACAAAGTTTTTGGAAGAAACTCTATCCATTCAACTGGTGGATTTCTCAGCGCTACCTGAAGTCTATCCTACTTCTAAATCCAGTTTCTACTGATTTTGTTTAAACTTTCTGGGGAGAAATACTATGTTCTTTTGGGTATTTGCAATGATCTATGACAAGAAATTAGTTCCATGCTTTGACTGCAGTACAGGTCAGCAGTCAGCTAAGACTGAGATACCAGATATCTTGTCAAAGTAAATCAAGTCCACTTCATGGGAAAGACATTTCTCTGTGAGGTAGTTTAAAATCCTCCTCAGGTGGGGTCTTTGTGTTAAGATAATGTAATTTTTTTCAAATGAGTATGTGATCATCCCTTTTGATGCTAATTCAAACTTTTAATAAGTATACTCCTTGGCTCAGTAGCTCTGTTTGCATGTTTCAACTCGATCATTCCCTTCCTTCTCTTTCTGAGGTTTCTAATTTATTGATAATTTAAGTTTGTCTCTTTGCAATCTAAAATAGGATGATTCAGAGCTTTTCATACCTAGAGAACATAAAAACGTAATTAGTTCAAATCATTACCTAAAAGGTGGAGGGGGAGTTTCAGCTAGATTTTAACATTAAATTGGATTCAAGTAACACACAAATTAAAAAAAACCTGCCTGCAATCCCTGACTCTTAAATGTGATTTATGCAGTATATTAATACTGTCATCCAATATTTCTATCACTCTTTCTCCAGCTGGATATCATGCGTTAAATTTCTGGCTATGTAGTCATCAAAGGCTGCGAGCACTGTGCATCGAGCACATCAATGCCTTTGGGGATGAGTTGCCTTGTTTCACTGAAGAGTCTCCCTTAGATGACCTGTGAGCCGTGTTGAGTGTTGCTAAGAGAATAGCATTAAGCTATCCTTAGCATATAACAAAGGCAGAAATAAATATTTTCTAAGATTTTTCTAGTATATTTCCTCACTATTTTTAACATTGTTTGCTGAATATTCACAGCTGATTTACAAAGGGAAAAAAGCTGTGAAGCGTTCTTTGTCTTCTCTCAGACTGTAAGCTGAAATTCGTTGCTGACAAATGTTGTTTGGATGCAACAACATGCTTTCCACTTCTGCAGCTGTAATGGGACTAATACAACTTAAATCACCCAAAGTAGTTGTTTCCCATTGGTTTATTAGATCATTCAATTAAAAGTTCTAGAGTATCATTTTGTTTATTTGACTCTTGGTCACATTTTTTGAAAGATGCTTTTCAGAGATTCCTGCTCAGCACTCTGATGACAGTTTTGATAGGTCAAACACGCTTTGCAACTTTTTGTTTGTGGACTAATTATACATTTTGTGCCTGAGCCAAGTGGGTTTTTTTCTGAGATAGATTTGCAAACTATCTCCCTGTGTTTAGGAAAAATCTTTGGCTACACATTAGCTGGTTTCAAGTGCACTATATCGCCTTATAATACTTCTGATTAGGCTGTCCTTCAAGCTTCTTGAACTAGAAACATTCTAAAGAGTGGCATGATTACAAGATTGTCTGAGTTGCTGATCACCTGATTGACATTCTGAAAAATCAATAGACTTCCTTATTTTATTATTGTAATTATTTTCTTTCCTATGCATAGGTTTATGTGGGAGTTACAATCTTTTTTCAAATTCTCGTCCAGTTAAAAACCAAATATATAGTCATTTTCTACCTTTTAGTTTATGCACAATAAAGAAAGTCATATCGTACTATTGGAAAGGTAGTAAGGAGGCCACAGTTCTTGCAGTTAGTTATGGGAAAACATTTTAAAAATATTGATACAGTCTTTTCTATCTTGATATGTTACTTCCAGTAACATCAATGCAATGGCTGTGTAGACACTTGCATACTAAACATACACAAAAGTGCAGTGCAGCCTAAACAGACTGTTACAGAAATGACTGATTTACTTCAAATGTTCTAAGATGCTTTAAGGAGTGTATTGAGCATATAAAACTTAGGAATATCTTTACTTCTTTAGAAATTAAGTGCACACTTCTGTTACAAAAGCAGAGGAATTATGATTGAAGTACTACTTTGATGATAACATACGTTACTATCAAACGGTAGTAAAGGACACAGTTTTTAAAAAGTTGACATATTAGTAAAGGTGTACTAAAAAAACCTGCCACTCCTTTCCTTAAACCTTATGCAAGTTTTAGATATATTTTAGATTGCTTAGAGATTTCAAGTAGTGAATCATGTATTTTAAACACAAATCCTTGAGAGCTTATCTTATTAATATATCACTATGTGTATTAATAGGAAAAATCATGGAAGACGTCAATATACCATTACTCAGCAATCTCAGCTTGAGTGCCTCCATCTCAAAAATCTCCAGATCAATCTGAACAGTGTTAGCTAGGTGTCAGAGAACTGAGGAGTTGTTAATATTTGAGGTAGTATTACAATGCCTGTGCATAAAATTGACTTAGTAAAATTCAGTAGCCACTAATACGGTTGCTCCATCATTGAATCAACTGTGCTGGCAACCCATCACAAAGTAGTTTCTTCACAGAGGTCTTGCGCATCTCTCATTCAAGTTACAGTAATGTCAGTGTAGATTATTCAAGTGTAGTAACTCAAGATAACTTTGCTATGGCAAAAACAAGAAGAATTAAATGTGATAATTTTGGTATTCATTGAAAAATTGGGGGGTTTACTGGCAAGTACTGCTGCTTATTATGTGTATTCTATGTATCAAGTGAAATAGCTAAAAATAAAAAGCAATTTACAAAACACGTGTTTGCCATTAACAGGCTATAAGTCTAGATGTCTGAGAGACATGGAAAAAAATCTGGAGCCAGATATGCAAATGCAGACTCAGATTTTGTAATTATTGCGCGTTTGCTAGCATAAATTGAAAATGAGGCAAAGAATACTATGCTCTCAGCTTCACAATGTGAGCAAGAGCATTAAAAATGGGTACAGAGAAGCTGCCAATTTGCCAATAACAAGGACTGCACTGGGATCCAAAACTAATAGCGTAAGATTTCAGTTAGGGCTAGAGAGCAAACAGAAAGGACTGTGACTGGGAATGAACACAGTCCTGGTATCAGTGGAAAAGATGGACAAATGTGCAGCCGCAAGCATATTTGGGAACACACACGCTGCACAGGCTGGTGAAAACAAGGACACTACCCTTTAACCTCTATAGTTACGTCTGGCATTTGGCAGTGAGGAGTCACATTTTTTGAGGATGAAACACATAATACATGCTATCCAGCGAGTTACATGTATGCAAGAGAGAGAAAAGTAGCCAGTGAAGACACTCCAAAAAATAATGGGACATATGGGATTCGGAAGCAAACTGGTGAGCAGCAGGATGTCCACCTGAGTCACCAGGATCTGAAGGGTGCCTAGCAGTAGCACGATCAAGCCCTCAATCTATAACAGATGTGCATAAGAGAAAAATGATTATTGATGCTTGAAGAAACTTTAAGCCAAGTTTACTGTTGGTAACCAGGTAATAACAAGCTGTGCTAGTGAGTGTTACTGTAAGCTGTCATTTTCAGCTGTCATTCTTGCTAACAGAATGCCACAAAACATGATGCAAAATATTGCACATATTTCACCCACTTAGGTTGCACCTGCTAGCAAGATACGCCTACATAGTTAATTTTACTGTTCACACAGTGACCAAATGGAAACCAGAATTTTGTGCAGTTTCTAATATTTGTGGGTTTGGTTTTATTTGTTTGTTTTGTATAAAACTCAGCCTGTGTATCATCAACAGACTTTTAGGTAAAAAGCAACCCACAAAAGTCATGCACCTTGCTGAAAAGTTTTCCTTAGATTCTTTGGACATTTTTATTACAATCTGATATATGCTTAATGTTTCCACAGTTTGCAATTAAAACAAAATCTTTTCCAATTTTTAGATAGCAATAGCTAAATCTACCTCAGCTTAATCCAGGGGTAAAATTAAAACATCTAGATTGTAACTTCTCTTGTCCTCAGTAATTTCAGCTTGGTAACAGGCAATTTGCTGGTCTACAAATAGAAAGAATCCAGATCTATAATTTAATTATATAAATATCAGTTAAGACATATTCCAAAGCCACTTGAATATCTGACTGATTATATTTCACTAGTTCAATAAATATTTGCTTCTCTGTCTAATAATCCCAGTATCATTTGTCATAAAATGAAAACTGACATCTGTGTACCTGTAAACATCATCTACGTCGGGAATTTGTTATAGAGAAATAACTAAAATAACTCACACGTGCAATTTTGAATTTTTTTTTTAATTCGAAATTTTCTTATGCCTTGCATTTTGTCTGATGATGACAATATTCAGCATCCTATTTTAATGGTTCTATTTTTTGTGCTGTCAATGGAGACTATAAAGATTTCTTAAGATACATCAGATCAATTAGCTTATTAATTCTTAGGGAGAAAAATGTTTAATACGAGCCACTCAGCTTAAATTGTTTCTATATCTTTTGTAATAATCATATTTCTAAATGCAGTAACTCGTCCAAGTTTTTACATTAATTTGCTTTGAAAAAATCGGAGGAATTATCAGGTACTGAAATGTGGGCATACTTTCACCTTTAAAGACGTTAAATGTGCATTTTTTCAAGAGAATCATAGCAAACCTTCACTTCTATTTCAGGAGGGATAAAAATAACTGTCGTAATCACAAACACAAATCATATAAAGCACATATTAATTCTACATTCACACAGTCTCTTTGAGAAAATTAGGAAGAGCTGGAGAGCAAAAAAGTCAATAAACCTACACTATAAGAAACAATACATTAGCTTATATGTAGCTATGCATTATTGTTAAAGTTCTCTAGTATTGAAGGTTTGCGTGCTTATAGCTAATTTTGTATTTCTGATAACAGGCAGTGGAAGCAGAGATTCATATTTTGCTAATTTTTTTTCTCTTCAATCCTAAAAGAATGCCAGTTTATCATCTTAATTATCTTTAACAGTGACATTATCTTAAAAACAACTCCATATTCTATATTCTAGTTTCACAGATTTTGTCTGCAACTACACTCTGGTGTGATATTTCACCTTGATTTGCAACAAATGACCACATAAAATTAAGTGTTCATTCACTGGGTAATACTACATCCTTAATTGCATCCAATACTCCACAACAGATGTGCTTTTAGTAAATAATCCCAGTCGGCCAGATGAACTTACATGAAAAATATGAGCTGTTGTGAGTGACATAACCTAGAGTATAGGTCCAGTAAGATACATCTTGAGATAGTTCATCCATTTTTAACAGCTTGCTAATAGTGATCCTTACTAGTAAACAGTTTTCTTCTTTCATAAATATTTTCCAACATTTGAACTGTTAGAATTACATTGGTTATGAGGTCCTAATTGCTGCAAAGACTTACTGCTGAGTACCAAGCAGTACAGAATATTCTCATTGATTTTCAGCACCTATAGCAGGTATGCTCTGTCATGGACTTCTTGAATGACCTTGGATAAATCACTCACATCAGATATTTAGGTGCTTAGAGACTCACAAAAGAATGTAATGTCATTAAGAACAGAATGGAGCTAGGCAGAGAAATGTCTACCTGTACATTTAGGTGACCGTATTCCTTTAAAAATCTGTGTGTATGTTTTCCTCCATTCTCATTTGTTAAATGAGGACTAAACATATCTTCAGTTTCCCAGTCTGTGTCCAGCTGTCTACTCATGATTTAAGATTGTAGAGGTTCCACACCTGATGCTACAGTAGTATTTAAAGGTGAGGACTTACACAGTTAGGTTTTTGAATACGTTTTGCTGCTTCTACAGAGACAATGTTGGGCTAACAGCTCTGTGATTCATTGTTTCTGAATGGTTAACAATGGTTTGCAGTCCCTGCAGCAAACAATGACAGTTGAGAGCTTGCTTTGTTCTAATTTATGTTAATATTGTGAAATATTTTGCAGAAATACTGCAAAAAGAGAGCTCTTAAGCTTAATCCTAAAAGACATACCCAAAAACTGTAAGCTTGCACAAAAAAATGCTAGTCCAAGGACATAAATGTAATATTACATTTATCCAAATGGAATAGGCAAAAAAACCCTCAAATATGCAATGAATAAATTTGTTTCTAAAATGTCTTTTTAGCCTGAGGTGTCCAGTAAGATGCTGTGACTGGAAAAAGTATGCAGCTGAGCTCGTCTCCTGCAAATCCCACCAAGATTTTCTGCTGACTGTATTGTAAAATACAGTTTACTTCTTACTTGAACACTGAAGCTTGTTTAAAAGTAAATAAAGCTCAGTGATTTATGAACTTACCCAGTATAACACATCAGTCCATCCTTCCATGGTTATACACTGGAACACAGTCAACATTGCAAATGCAAAATTATCGAAGTTCGTTATGCCTCCATTTGGTCCAACCCATCCACCCTTACATTCAGTGCCATTCATGACACACTGACGTCCATTCCCTGAGAAAGCACAAGGTGCTGGATCTTCTTCAACTAGGATATCTGAAAATTGACAAAGAAAAATCTGAATTTTCAGTTCTCAATTTTTTGTGAGTTAACTCTTAGCACAAAGAAATATCAACCCTGTTGGAAGGTAAATCCTGATATCAACTTGACAAATGCTGAGAAAGGCAACCTGAGGGAGCTTTGGAGCTTTTAAGTCTCTCTCACATTTGGGCCTTACAGCCTTAAAACTGAATGTATAAAAGAGCTCAAGTGATTAAGCAGTGGAAAGAACCACGTAATAATACAACATAACTTTTTAGAATCTCCTCATGCTAATTTGGTTTTTTTGGGTTGGGTTTTTTTTTTTTTCTCTTCACTGCTGTTTCTTCACTTCATACTAACATATGGACCGCCAAGGAAAATGGGTCTGGACTAATTCCTACATATAGTCTACTTCATTGCTTAGCTGACAGACATGCACACTTAGCACACTTAGATAAGATCTCTCCCTTATGATGTTTCATTCTTTCAAAATTCTCCCAAAACGAATGCTTTCATTTCATCATTCCACTTGAACAGAGGAACACTGTTCTCTTTCTTTACTCATTTCAGAACTGCACTTCTTACTACACTGCCACAATCTTGAAGGACAGACACTGCCAGATTGTGAACTCAGGAAAGTGTATCTTACCTGGAATAGGACTAGTTAGCTTTTCAGTAACCAGAGATCAGAAAAAACTACAGAGCTGTCCCCTTGTGGATAGTCACCCTTACTATCTTCACTACTGACATTTCAGTTAAACATTTCAGAAATGCAAACCTACTCAGAGCATGTTCTAGTCTCTACCTGGTCTGCATTTTTGTTGTGTTGTTTTGCTGTTTTTTTTTTTTTTTTAATTTAATGCACTCTTCCATAAAATTATCCATCACAGTGAAAAATGGGGTTCAAGAAGATTTTGGCCCTTGTTCTATTTCAAACTGAAATCCCACAGACTTGAAAGAAAACACAATTAATCCCTTATTTTAGGCAACAGTTCCATGACTTACCTGAATCAATAAGAAAACAAGATTTGTGCATTTTTCCAATAAAAAGTTCCAATCCTATAATAGCATAGATTATGATTACAAACAATACCAAAAGGGCAATATGGAGGAGGGGGACCATGGCTTTTATAATGGAGTTCAGGACAACTTGTAAACCTAAAAGAAAAAAAGAGGATACAATATATGAACCAGATTTCTATGTCTTGCCTTACCAAAATTTCCATAATTACACATTATTAGAAATTAATGATACAGGCATGCAGAGTGAATCAGTTTTAAAAAAAATTCTACTGCCCAATTCTAAAACTTTGTGATAAAGTCTGATTATTTCCTCTGTTAATAAAGGTTATGTCATAGAAGTTAATGCTTGAAATATGTTGCAACAATTAACGAGTTTTTTTGAAAGAAAGGGCATGTAGTCAGTGTGTGGCTGTAGGTCATTTTATATGACCTTTAAAAAGTTTTGTGCTACAACCACAACTTTCTGGCAAGGCCTGAGAAAATGTATGCACAGACAATTGCAGAACTGTATTTTTGGGCTGGAGAGATAAAAGAGTATAGTTACCCAGGAAAACACATTTTTACTCTGAACAAACTTAATTTTGCATCATTTATCCCTCACATCACTTTCAGAACTACTCCATTTTTCTTTTCTTTTCTCCTTGATTTAAATATTTAGCCAAATTTTGGGTTTACCAAAAGAAATAAATTCCAGGCTAGCAAAGCTGCCACAGCACTAATGAGAACAAAATATGCCTCATTTTTATTTTAATAGACTTCCTTTCTGGCATTTCATAAGACTGCTTCTTTCTTCACTGAAGTTCTTTTGCTAAATATATACCATCACGATCATTTCCATGTAACAGACTATGATATAATAAACACAGCACTAGGATTCTCCTTTTGAACGTCTTGGAAAGAGGTTAATTGTATGCAACAAACCTCATATTCAGCCCAAATAAATTCAGTAATTAATAATGTATTAAAAGAAAATAGGAATGATTACGAGAAAATTTAATTGCGTTCTTTAAATAATATTATTCTACTGTTTCAGTTTCCTAATTTATCTGTTAGCTTTACTGAGATAAACAGGAGGCGTTCACGTGCATTGGAGGGGGCAGGAAATATGAAATGTATAATGTGCTTTGGCATACACTTACTAACATATAAACTATTTTAGGGCCACCTACACTTTCAGATCTGTTTGGAATAAAAAAAATCTGAATTTTAGTTTCTGGTGTATTTGCATTTTGATATGTAATTTACTTTTATATAAAGCTTCTAAAAAGGAAGTGTAGTCCCCTGTCTGCTTATTGAACTGTATAAGAAAATCATACACTGAATGAATTCGCAATCCTTTGTTCATCTTGATATAGGGTACATTCATCTTGAAACTCACTTTATATACATAATCAGACAACAAAAAATCGACTTTATATTATCTCATTTCTGTTGGTGTCTAAGAACAAGAAAGTTAAATAATCAGATCAGTTCAGTATTCATTCCAATGAAATTAAACAGAAAAGAACTTACTGGGCACTCCTGATACAAGCCGGAGAGGTCGCAATACACGAAAGGCTCTTAGGGCTTTGACATCAAAGCCACCAGGTTTGCCACCTGAGTGGCTGCCACCTTCTGTTTCTTTGGTTAATTGTTCCAATATTACACTAAATAACCTAGAAAATAAGATGAAGGGTAAGGTCATTACCATCCATTTGCCATGCAATCAAAGGTATTAGGAAATTACTTGAACTGTGGATAATTCTGAAAAGCTGTTCAGCTGTCAAAATCAGGGGTATATTTACACATTAAATCATGACAGGAAGAGTTATGATGTGCAAGCATCTATAATCCCTCAAGAAAGTGGTTATCACACGGGATCCAATAAATTAACATTCTGCTTGTATACATAATCGGCTATTTTTAAATAAATTAAGCTACTTCACCAGTTCTTTGTTCGAATATTTTAGCTGTAAGGTTTGGAGAATTAGTCTTCTCTTTTGAATGTGACATAGATAATCATTAGAAACCATCTGGTTTAATTTTGGTGGAATATATGAACTCCGAGTGACACTGCAGTTCAATATTCTAAATACAGTCAGGAAAAACTGAATATATTAAAAATAATTAGAATCCAACATCTAATAACACCAAGAAGATTTGTTTCTTACACTTAATATCTTTGAGGATAAAAATATTCCCCGATGACTCATGTATTATATTGCATTTCTTCACTGCAGAAGCGAGCTAGTCATTCATTAGAAGAGTTTGGAAGACAAGAATTTTATTTTTCTTTCCCACCTCTAGCAGCAATTCAAAGTGATGCAAGTGGTTGAAGTGCAAAGTAATCTTAGGTTTATTTCAGTTTGGATCTGCATTTCAGATGCATGGTTTTCTAGACTGGCTAGACCATGCAAACCATAATATCCTCAGCACAGAGTCTGTAGCTCAGTAGTTGCAAAACTAAGCTTGTGGAAGGACTATCAAAGTCAATAGAGTTTTGTAATCCTAAAAAATGTTTCACGCTTGTAAAGGACTCCTGAAATGTTCAGTTTTTGGTTTTGTCAAGAAAAGTTTTGACAACTCTGGTTCACTACTCTGTCATGCTGGATAGTTGCTAGAAATCGTGTAATACTTAATATGTTGCCCAACTAGAATATTGACTTTTTCTTCCCCCAGTAAGCAACTGACCTGTATCAGTCAATACCCATTCCTAATCTGCTCCATTCTGCACTGGAGTAAAACCCAGCCACAAAGACTACAGATCTTCGAATGAACACCAGCAACCTACATACTGCTATAACCATAGAAATCCAGACATTTAATATTTCAGGTCCTCATTCAGCCCTATAATTTAATACGAGCATAATTCTAAGAGAATGAGCCACCTCAATGATTTCAGAATGACTATTCATGCTCTAAAGGCAGACATGATTAAATAGACTTCTGAATCAAGTCCTGAATTAAAAGAAGCTGCTTTCAGCCTGTCAGTTCATACATCACTCAGAAAATTAAAGGGCTACAGGCACAGGAAGGTGCTATGAAAGCTTCCTCTACCAGGACCTTCTTTTTTCACAGAAGTCAATGGAAATTATGTGGCATAGCATGGAGGCAAGTAGTAGACTGCTCTGAAAGTAATTCATGCTCTGCTTTCAGAGGGAAGTGACAAAGACAGGAGAAAACATCACATTCACAGCTATGTCTACAGCTCTGTCATTTTATGTCTATCCTACAAAGCCATTAAGGTATAAAAGTACTGATCTCCTTTATTAAAACTGACATTTTTTCCTGTACAGTTTAGCAAAGTTTAAATGACAAATTTGATGTTGTGGAAAAAAATTCTATACATGCTTCCCTTTTTTTGCTAGTAGAGATTTCTTTTAGCATAATTAAGATTTATGCATTTGGACTGCTACAGTTTCTGCTGAGAAAGCACATGAAGCAAATTTTGTCTTGTACAGTCAATATAGGACATCATGGCAGCTCATTCAAAGCTATTAAAATACCTAATGAAATTTCACAGTGAAACTAGTCAAATAGAATTTGATCCAGAAGTGATTCCATATCCATCTCGGATTATATATGAAAATCAATTTTTCACTGAGCTTTTAAGTATTAATTAAATAAATGGACTCATGCTTGCTTACTTGCTTATGTGGGTTGTGGTGTTCTTAATGAAACAAAAAATATTGCTCACAGAGTGCAATAGTAAAAACATTGCTCACAGTTTTGTCAGTGCCTGACATGTTATGAAAGGTCCACCTTGTCTTCCATGTAGACTGATGACAACCTACACAACAGTTTATATTCCAAAACCTTTGGTTTTGAGCTAGGACTTACATCTTGGTGTGATATTTCAGTTTTTTGATAAGATGCAGTCCTTTTTTTGTTGTATTTTCCACAGATTCAGTGGGAGCATTTGACCTAACTAGATTTAGCCTCCAATAATGAGTGTTTCATGAGTTAATGGAAAATTTTTTACTTATCACGTATTTAGGACACAGCCAAAGATAGAGGTCACATTAATTAGACTGCTCCAGGGTTACTGTAACTCCATGGTCACTTGACAAAAGGGAAGAGGTCTAGTCAAGTGAATGCCTGGCAAGAGAATAGAGTTCTTATGTGTGATAGTCTCCACACCTGCCCACCAAGATCCCCCTTCAGGCACAGAGGCCAATCTGTTGAGAATGACCTGACTTGATGAAGGATCTATTTATATACAAATTTTAGTTCTGAACCAAAACTGTTTGAATGCCAAGCAATCTTCTCAGTAACATTTACTATCTCAGAATCAAATAGTTATAAATCGGGCATTCATAATACTTGCCCAAATTTAATGATGCTTTACCATAAATTCCTTTACTTTTCATCTTTTTCTTTTTCCTTAATGTAATGATCTGAGTTAAGAGCAACACATACTCTAATTTCTGGGCCTTTTCAGTTACAGGCAACCCTGAATCTAGTTTAAACTTAAAAATGAAATTAGAATTGCACACTGCATGCTAAGGCCCTCTTTGCAAGCCAGCCACAACATACAAATTTATGTGGAGAGTGTTCTCCATGTTCTATATCATAAATATTTTCAGTAAACAAAATTTACAGTACAGGATATCTATTTTTTTCAATATAATCCCCACAGTACTTAGGGAATCGGGGAATATCTGCCTCAAGTTTAATTCCCTAGATATCTGAAGGTAAGATCCCCTAATGAACTAATACAACCATTGACACAAAGTTGCTGCCACAAAATATTATTTATCATAAGCATATGCATAATGTAAATGAGGAATGTTCCACTCCCAACTCTTCTGTAACCTGCATAAGGGCCCAAGCAGTCCCTCCTCTGAAGAGGAGAACAAACTCTCTAGGGTTTCCTGGTACAGCATGGCACACAACGTGAAAGAACACCTTTCTAGCATACATTCTCCCCCGGATAAGCCAAAATCATATATATCTGGGGCCTGATGCGCAGCACCCCAAAGGAAAGTCCAGTTTTCCTCAGATTTCAGGAAGGTCAAGGAATCACTCAGTTAACTCTGTCTCCCCTGACCACTCTTCTGCACTTCAAAATGCATGGGTTCTCCCAGAGGTCTTTGTAGAATAGATGAACTACACATAATGTCAGTATAGGGATAAGTGAAGTAACAATGTATGGACCTAAACAGATCAACTTCTATGATATGTAAAGACATCAGGAGTTCACCTTGGAAAAATCAGATGGAAAAGATTCTGCAAGATGACTACCAAGGACAATTTTTGGCAGAACTCAGAATTTCCTGGGAACTTTTACTGTAAAGCTCATTGTGCAACACAGCTCACAGCCACAGACAGCGTTGAAAACTTAGAAATTTTTTTTTTTTTCATCAGTTCATTCTTGTACACCAAACAAACAGAAATCAAATATAGGCTGTTACTTACAGCCAAACAGACCTATATCTACCTCACTGTAAAGAACATTTTAAATCTTTGTATAACGAAGGATAAGTTACTTACCCTACTATTACTATTACAAAATCCAATAAATTCCATCCATTTCTAACATAAGCAT